>OY365777.1:46617891-47217891 GCA_959347405.1 Napeogenes sylphis | reverse complement strand
GAGACTCCACCGACCACCAGGCTCGAACCGGCCGGAGGTGCCTTCCGCGGCCCGTGAAAACACAGGGCTACGGACTTGTACAGGGCAACCTCCAGCCCCAGCCTCCTCACTCTCCCCACGATCTGGGCGACTCCTGCGGTTGCTAGGACTCTCGCCTCCCGAAACGTGTCGCCGCGTGCCAGGACCAGGGTATCGTTGGCGTAACAAGTTACGTCGACTCCCCGAAGATTGGCACCCCGCAACACCGAGTCGTACCCGATGTTCCACAGGAGAGGTCCGAGAACCGACCCCTGCGGAACACCGCACGACACCTCCTTCCGCCTAAATCCTCCCCCACCGACCGGGTAACAGACGGCGCGGTCGCAGAGGTAGTCCCCTACTACGCGCCGCAAGTACCCAGGCACGGCGTGGAACCTCAACGCCTCCAAAATGGTCCCCCAAGGAAGAGTGTTGAACGCGTTGGCGATATCGAGAGACACCGCCAACGCCACCCCGCCCCGAGACACCGAGGCCTCCGCTAAGGCCCTCACCCGATTGACTGCGTCAAGGGTGGACCTGCCTCTGCGGAAGCCAAATTGGTGATCGCTAAGATCCCGACCCGACCTCTCCAGGTGCTTGACGATGCGAGCAAATATGATCCGCTCAAAGAGCTTGCCCGCTTCGTCCAGCAGCACAATCGGCCGATAAGCTGAGGGTTCAGCTACAGGACGCCCCTCCTTCCGCAACAGGACCAATCTGCCACCCTTCCACGTCCGTGGAAACCGGCCCTGCCGCAGACAAGCGCTGAAGAGACGCAGCACCAGAGGCTCTAAAGCCCCCAGAGCCAAAGCCCAGGCGCGACCGGGGACGCCGTCGGGTCCCGGCGCGGTATTCTTCGCCCGAAGGCGAAGCACCATCCACCAGCAGGGGAGGGGGCGCCATTATGGGAGGTGAGTGGCCTGACTGGTCGGGGAATAACTCTCCGACCACCCTCTCCACCAGATCTGGCGCGTGGGTCTCCGTGAGCGGGGCGCCCCTGGTGCGCAGCTTATTTCGCGCTGCGCGATAGGGACGCCCCCAAGGATCTCCGTCCAGCCCAGCCAGGATTTCTTCCCTGGCCGCAGATTTCGCCTGACTAATGGCGAGCTGTAGGGCCTTCTTTGCCGTCTTATATAGGCCTCGCAGATCATCCTCCAAGCCCGGATCGCTCCCGTTGCGTCTACGGCAACGGGTGTACAGCCGCCGGGCTCTGTTGGCCGTCGACCGGAGAGCCGCGATCTCCGGTGACCACCAATACACCGCGCGGCGCCGAGAACATCGACCTGCCCTTGGCATGGCCAAGCTGCTGCACAGCTGTCCCAGAGGTGGACCATTTTTGCACAATGGCCGCCTCCTCCGCCAGCTCGGCGTCAATCCGGCTTACATTCCACCTGGGGAAGGTGCTGGGACCTCTGGAGGCCACAGCACCAATGCCAGGAAGGGAGGAGACCTCAAACCGGACATAAAGGTGGTCCGAGAGAGTCTCCACCCCGTCCTCTACTCTCCATCCGGACACCCTGCGCGCGACAGCTGGGGTGGCAAACGAGAGGTCCACCACCGACCCCCCATTGTGCCGTATGCAGGTGTGGGCCGTCCCCCTGTTGAGCAGAGACAACCCGGATAGTAGGCCCCATAACTCGACCGCCTCTCCCCGGACGTCTGTTTTGGCGTTGCCCCAGGCCCGGGATTTTGCATTGAAGTCGCCAAGAACCACGACGGACCCCGACGACCTGCGAGCCACGGCGGCCCTGACGGAGTCGAGGAACACCTCAAACTCCGCCAGGGGACGGTTGGGGGAGAAATACACGCCGACTACGGTGTACTCCCCCCAGACGGCAACGACGTACCCCGCTCCCCTCTCCACGGTTGATAGGGGCGGGCCAACCGCCATCCCGGCTACGACCGCAACCGAGCCATCTAAATCCCCAATCCAGCGTGGGTGAGGCTGGGTGGGGACAAAATATGGCTCGCACGCAACCGCGACATCCACCTCCCACTGCGCAAGGGATTGCAGGAAAAGATCCTGTGCCCCCGCGCAGTGATTCAAGTTCGCCTGTAGGAAGCCATGTCTTTGTCTGATCATTGTGACATGGCTTCTACAGGCGGTTGATCCCGCTCTACGCTTCGGGCAGCTGGCGAAGGACCAGCTGCCTTTCCTCTTTTTCGGGGAGCTTTGCAGGCGCCACTTCCCAATTCATGGCCCGCTGCGAGGCCCAGGTCGGAACAGACAGCGCAGCGCAAAACTCCAGTGCACTTGGCACGTACATGACCTGCAACGCCACACCGAAAACAAACAGAGCTGCGATCGGTCTCCGTAGGGCAGAGCGCTCGTGTGTGCCCCGGTTCCTGACACCGGAAGCACCGCATAGGGCGCTCTTCTAAGAGCTCGACCCTCGGCCGAGCTCCAACCCACAAGCAGGCGGCCCGCAGCCAGCAGGGCCTTGGCCGTGTCAACGGGGCACCGGGTAATTGTACTCCCCATGGCCCCAGAGCCCCAACGAATCTCACCGACACGAAGAGACTCGCTGGGACAGTTTGTGACGCGGCAAATCGCCGCCGCAATCTTCTCCATCGTGGCAGAGTCGTCCAGACCCTTGATTTTCACTGAGACCCTTTTTACGGGTCGGACGACATCTGCTACGCCATCAAGTGCTGTGCGCAGAGTTGTGGCAAAACTTTCCGCCTTATCTAGAGCCGCTTTGGGCAGTTCTAGCAACCTGGCACCAGTGGCGCAACGCCGGATCTTTAACCCGCTTTCAAGTCCTAAAGCACCGAGATCCACCTTCTCCGCTGCACGTTCTAGGACTTGAGCGTAGGTGACGCCTTTTTCAGCCGCCTCAGTGTTCAGTGTTATTATCACTGCTGGCGACCGAGGAGATGGCAGCTTAGTCTGGGACCTTTTTCCAGCTTTCTGACCCGTCTTGGCTTTTTTATTTTCACTTTCCTTTTTTGGAAGTCTCACAACTTTAGCAGCACCACTCAACGACTGAGGCATGCCAGGTGGTACAGACTTTTGAAGAGTCTTTTTCTTACCTCTTTTGACAATGGTCGTCCACTCAGAAGACGCACTAGATGGTCCTACATTAGACGGCCGCATCGAAGTCGTTTTGGTCGAAGTATTCACGGGCAGGGAAGGTGCACCTGTGCGCTGATTAGGACGTGCGTCCAGATTCCCTGCCGCAGTCATGGCAGCCTCCTTTCTCCTATCTGCAGCGAGAGGCGGACGGAGATTCTTTTCTGGAAGGAGGCGATCTTCGATATTTCGGAAATGGGCGTTCATCATTACGCCCACCGATGAAATCACCGAGCGCCTAAACTCGTCGAAAAACTCTGTATTAAGAGATGGAGTTTCAGCAGCTGCAACGGCTGTTTTGGTTGCAGCCGCCTTCATCTCGGCAAACTCGCGTCTGTGAACTTTGAGTTCTGCCCGTAGATTTTCTACCTCACGATGGAGATGCGAGTTGTCGGCATTAAGACGACGAGTCTCCTCGTTTGCAGTGCGTCCTGCCAGAGCCTCGACTGCCTCAAGAAGTTCTCTGGTAGACTCCTTAATAATTCGCCGTATGCCACCCTTGAGGTTCTGAGACTTCCGGCAGGCCTCCAGGATAGCTGTAGAGCTGCGTCCCGCGAATGCCCGTAATGCCTCCGCTCCCATCATATCAGGGTCGTCCCTGTGCCATGACTCCAGGAACGACTCCTCATCAGAGTCACCTATTAGCACGGGTGGAACGGGCACCTTACGAAAGGCCTGCGATGTAAGATTCCTCTCATATTGGCCCTCCTCGGCCTCGTCGTTAAGGGCCCGCTGATCGGCTTTCGCCCGGGCGAGCCCACTACCACGATTTAAGCTTTTGCGTCCGCGCCGGGCGGTGCTCCATTTCGAGGATGGAACACCAGGCTCCGCCTCACTTCCGGACGCATCGCTAAGAAGTCGAGCGACTTCCGAAAAATGGCGCTTTCTTCTCTCACTCACTTCACCGTCGGACATTACAATCCCGCAAGTACGTGATTTGGTACTTTTAGGAAGCACCGCCTTTCCACAAGGAATTTTAAAATCGAGATTCTCGCCAGTGTCATTTGCAGAAGACCCGACCAACGGCGTCGGATCATTTGCAACCAAATCGTCAGCATCCAAATTGTACAGAAAATCAGAGTCATAATGGATAGCAAGGTCGTCGTGTTGGCCCTGAGAAGGGCCCTTTGGTTGGTCCTGAGAAGAACCTTTTGGTTGGCCCTGAGAAGGGCCTTTTGGTTGGTCCTGAGAAGGACCTTTTGGTTGGCCCTGAGAAGGGCCTTTTGGTTGGCCCTGAGAAGGGCCTTTGGAGAATCTTCCTTTACTGTTACGTAAAGGAAGCATGACGTCAGCAATAATACCGAACGCACCCAAGTATCGTCTGCAAGATTCAGTCACCCGCCTGCCACCTGCGTTACCGGGGTCAGGACGGGGTCCAGGGGAGACGACGAGGACGTACTTGCACACACTTGGGGACTCCCCCAACCTAACCTAACCTAACCTAACCTAACCACATAGACAACCTCACAGACCCTTATGGCGGCAGCTATTTTAACCATCAGATACACAATGCAGACAAACATAGTAAACTTAAAATAATCACAACAAAACAGCTGCCGTCAAATGGAAACTACATCATATTAGTAACATCATTCACCCAATTTCATAATAAAATGAACAGATGAAAAAAAATCATTTACCCCGAACACAGATTCAAACAGAAAAAAAAAATAAAAAATAAAAATAAAAAAAAAAACCCTAACGTAACCTTTTTTTTTTTTTTTTTTTTTTTTTTTTTTTATCGTTTAAAAAATGCGTTACGCATCATCCCTGCGGCCAGGAAGGTGATGACCGAGGGGGTATGTGGGACTACCCGGCAGCATAGAGGACGCTGCCATTTTTAAGGCTACCCACTAAAAAACCAACGGTTGACCTCATCGCCTTAGTGGGGCGCCACGGGATCGCTTTCGCACTCACCGTGACGCCCCGGCGGAACCCCCTGCGAGGGGCCCCGATCAACTTAGGGACACCCTCACCACGTAGGCCTATAACGGTCGGGAGAGGTCACCCCCCTCTCCCGTCCAGGCACTACAGCTGGGGAAGGAGGCTGCGGGCGTAATCCCGCCTCCTTCGACCCAGCCTACCCCTGCGAAGCGGTTCAGAGGAGGCTGCCTCTCTGTCCCGCTCCGCGGCCTCCTTCGCGGCAATGACTTGCTCGCAAAAGGAGGCCATAGCGACCCAGGACCTCTCGTCGTCGAGCATCGCGAAGACAACGCTCGGCAACGAGAGGTCGCTGCCAACCACGGCCGTCAGCTCAGTACGCTGACGGTCCCAGGCTGCGCACTCCGCCAAGGTGTGACGAGCCGTGTCCACGGGCTCGTCACAGTGGTGGCAGGAGGGGGCCGCCTCTCTGCGTGCGATCTTGTGCAGGTACTCACCGAAGCACCCATGCCCCGTGAGCACCTGCACAAGACGGAACGTTAGAGTCCCGTGCCGCCGGCCGATCCAACGATCGAGATGGGGGGAAATAGCCCCCACCGTCGCAAGACCGGCCGACGGGGACTCTAAGTCCCCTCTCCACTGTCGGATCAGGGCTCGGTGAGCTAGAGCCCTGATCCGATCCGCCTCGAGCCTAACCCGCCCGACCCTCGCTTCTACCCGGTGCCAATACACTCCGGCGAGGACCCGCGCCTGTAGCTCCCAGGGCGGATCGCTCGCCAGGAGTGTGGCCGCAGTGTATGACACCGTACGGTACCCCCTGATCACCCTCACCGCTAGGACCCTTTGCGTGCGACGCAAAAGGGCCCTGGAATCCGCGGTGAGGGCTCCCGACCATATGGGAGCACCGTACAGGGCCATGCTCCTCACCACTCCGGCGTATAACCGGCGGCAAGGAGCCTGCGGCCCTCCGGCGTTGGGTAGAAGCCTACTCAAGGCGACTGCAGTGGAGAGTAACTTCGGGGCCAGCAGAGAGAAGTGGGCCCCGAAGTTCCATCTACCGTCCAGGGTGAGGCCCAGATACTTCATCTGGGCCTTCACCGCCACCCGCGCACCCTGGACGGAGATGTACGCCCGACGAGGGGGACCCCGGCGAGGGCCGTGGAACAGGATGGCCTCCGTCTTGGAAACAGAGACCTCCAGTCCCAACAGCCCTATGCGGTCCGCTACCAACGTAGCGCCGACCGTGGCAAGACGGGCTGCCTCAGCAAAGCTTCCTCCGCGCGCCGTGACGAGGGTATCATCTGCGTAACACAGCACCCTCGTCCGGGGGAGGAGCGGACAGCGAAGCAGCCAGTCGTAGCCCAGGTTCCACAAGACCGGTCCCAAAACGGACCCTTGTGGAACCCCTCGGCTCACACCACGTCGGTAGACCCGCCGGTCGCCGCACTCCCACAGGACCTCTCTATCCTGCAGGTACGCCCCCAACAGCCTGCGGAGATAGGGAGGCACTCCATGGAACCGGAGCGCCTCAACCAAAGTCTCGAACGGCAGGCTGTTGAAGGCGTTGGCGACGTCCAGCGAAACCGCCAGGACGACATCCCCCTCGGAAACAGCCTCTTCGGTCAGGTCTCTCAGAGCCCTCAGGGCGTCGATCGTTGAACGACCCGCCCTGAAGCCGAACTGGGCGTCTGAGAGACCTGGACCTACCTCCTGGAGGTGCTGGACGAGACGGGCAGAGAGGACTCTCTCGAAGAGCTTGCCCATCTCGTCCAGCAGCACGATCGGCCTGTATGCGGAAGGAGAATCGGCAGAACGACCCTCCTTCCGCAACAGGCACAACCTGCCCTCCTTCCAGGCCTTCGGGAACTGTCCAGTGCGCAAACACAGGTTGAACAGTTCCCGAAGCCTGCCTCCCAAGTATTCCAGGGCGATGACCAGAACCCGCCCTGGAATACCGTCCGGCCCCGGCGCAGTGTTGCGGGCTCGCAGGCGACTCAGCGCGACCTCCAGCTCGGCCTCCGTGATGACTGGGACAGAACCAGCTCCCCCCCTTTGAGAGGGGGGAGCCATCACAGGAGGAGAGTGGCCGGTGGATTCCGGGAAAAGTTCCCCCACCAGCCGCTCGAGGAAATCTGGCTGAAGGGACTCCATGACCGGGGCGGTCGCGGCGCGGATTTTATTTCGCGCAACGCGATACGGTCGCCCCCATGGGTCCCTATCGAGACCGGCCAGGATTTCCTCCCGAGCTAGGTCCTTCGCCTTCCGAATCGCGAGCTGCAGGGTCAACTTCGCTTGGCGATACTGACCCTGCAGCTGGGCCTCCATCTCCGGGTCCGAGCCGCGTCTGCGGCGACACCGGAGGAAGGCCCTGCGAGCCCTGCAACAGGCCGCCCGAAGTTCGGCTATTTCGGGCGACCACCAGTAGACACCCCTGCGCCGGGGCCGGAACCCCGCCCTCGGCATGGCCGCATCGCAGACCCTCGATAGGGCTCCGCGCATGCGGCCAGCCAACTCCTCGACGTCGGTTTCCTCGCTGGGGGGATCAGGAAAGGCCCAGCCCTGGACAATGGCTGCCTCGACCGCCATTTCCCGATCCAGCCGCTGGACTGCCCAGCGAGGAAACCGACATCCCGCCCGCGGTGGCCCGGCCAGATCCGGTCGGGAGGCGGAGATCTCAAATCGGAAGTATAAATGGTCCGATAGAGTCTCCACCTCCGTCCCGACTCTCCAGTCGACGACCCTGCGCGCGACAGCTGGGGTGGCGAACGAAACGTCCACCACGGAACTCCCTTGCTGCCGCACGCAGGTCGGTTCGGTCCCTCTGTTAAGGAGGGACAGACTGGAGAGGAGTGACCAGACCTGGACAGCCCTACCCCTAGCGTCCGTGGCGTGGTTCCCCCAGGCCTCGGATTTGGCGTTCAGGTCGCCGAGGAAGATGACCTTCCCCGACGCCTGTCTGCGAATCGCAGCACTGACGGAGTCGAGAAAGTCCTCGAACTCCGCCAGGCTACGATTGGGGGAGAAGTACGCGCCAACGACGACGTACTCCCCCCACCGCGCCACTACCAAACCCGGGCCAGTCTCCAGAGTGGAGAAAGGGGGACCGGGACCAGGTCCCACAACCACCGCCACGGAGCCGTTTATGTCCCCCTACCAACTGGAATTAGGGGGGACATAGTAGGGCTCGCAGGCCACCGCAACACTAACTTCCCACTCCGCAAAGGCCTGGACGAAAAGATCCTGGGCCCTGGCGGAGTGATTTAGATTCGCCTGTAGGAAGCCATGTCGCCGTCTGGTCATTGCGACATGGCTTCCACAGGCGGTTTTCCACCGCCACCACCTCTTGGAGCCGGAGTAGGACCGGCCACCCTACCTCGCCTACGGGGCGCCTTGCAGGCTCCGCTGCCCAACTCATGGCCTGCCTGAAGTCCTAGGTCTGCGCAGATTGCGCACCTAAGGACCCCGGTGCAGCCTGCACGGGTGTGACCCGATAGGCCGCACCGGTAGCAGACCATGCTACGGTCTATGTTGGAGGGGCAGACCGCACGCGTGTGCCCGGGCTCAAGGCACCCGAAACACCGCATGGGTCGCTCCTCCAAGAGCTCGACCCTGGCCGAGCTCCATCCGACCAGCAGCCTCCCCGCCTCCAAAAGGACTTTGGCCGCACCAACTGGACACCGGGCAAAGGCTACGCCCGCGAGTCCGTTGCCCCAGCGAATCTCCCCGACGTGGAGGGAGACTCCGGAGCACTTGGTGGTGCGGCAAATCGCTTCCGCCACCTTCTCTCGCGTGGCAGAGTCGTCCAATCCTTTTATCTTGATACCAACCCGTTTAACGGGTTGGACGACCTCTGCCACTCCCGCCAACGTTTGACGAAGGCAAGCCGCCAACTTCTCAGCCTTTTCCGGGGCCGCCTTTGGGAGCTCCAGAAGACGCGCTCCCGTGGCCGACCGCCGGATCTTAAGCCCACCCTCGAGCCCGATCTCGCCGAGATCAATTTTCTCGGCGGCGCGCTCGAGGATCTGGGCGTAAGTGACTCCCTTCGCCGCAGCCTCGGTCTGCAGGGTTATGACAACTGCAGGAGACCGAGGCTGCGGCAACTTGGGCTGGGTTTTCATACCCGCTTGGGCCTTCTTAGCCTTGTTGTTGGCCGCCTTTTCCCTCCTGCGCCGCTTCCGCCTAGAGGCAGACCGTTGCGCTGGACGATTGGGAACAGGGGCCGTAGGAGCTGCAGGAGCACGAGGCATTGCAGACTTCCGTGGTGCGGCAACCGGAACCTGGGCCACCTCCGGGTTAGGCTTACGAGGGCCGCGGGGAGCACTTTTCTTACCCCCCCGCGTTACCGTCGACCAAGCCTCAAGCGGAGCAACTTCTCCAGCTGAAAGAAGTTCCTGCCAGATGTCAAAAACGCGATGAAAATAATAAAAACAATAGAGATGGATACCCTAACTGCACAAATCCTGACTGGCCACGGTGGCTTCGCGCAGTACCTGCATCGTTTTAAATTAACTGACAGACCGACTTGTAAGTGTGACAATGAGACAGACGAAGACATCATCCACCTGGTGACGGAGTGCCCAAGGTTCCTGGGGAAAAGACACGACACAGAAATGGAGATCGACATGACCATTGACAGTAACAACTTATCGACAATTATGACCAATCAAGACGCAATCCA
The DNA here is from genome assembly GCA_959347405.1 of Napeogenes sylphis. Taxonomy (NCBI): domain Eukaryota; kingdom Metazoa; phylum Arthropoda; class Insecta; order Lepidoptera; family Nymphalidae; genus Napeogenes; species Napeogenes sylphis. The sequence continues at coordinate 47,208,241 of OY365777.1, read as the reverse complement.
CAAATTTATGGACTTCTGCAGGTACGTGGCAAAAACAATTACTACAGAAAACAAGAGTTGATTGACATGACAGAAAAACGACCTATGACAGGAAATGACGGAAAAATACTGACTATAACTGGACTAGGACTGAAACAACGTGACGAGACAGACCATATACAGATAGGTCAACAGCCATTCTGAAACACCGGGTGGCAGAAAATGGACCTGGAAACATGGAAACAAACACCCCTCACCATAGGAAAAAAGAAAAGGATCTGGCCCCATGCGAACCATCACATGGTGCGTCCAGAACCACACCACAAACATATGATTGTGAAGGGCATCATACTGATACCTAACACAATCACTGCACGAAAACACCAGCGGGATACATCTACAACACCGGAGAAGACACCTGGAGGTAGACCGCAATGTACCATTGCGGTCACAGCATGGCCTCACGGCCGTTAACTGTAACTGAAAATTGTATATATTAAAAAAAAAAAAAAAAAAAAAAAAAAAAATAAATAAATAAAATAAAATTAATTACTTACCAGTCCAGTCCAGGACCTATTATATTAAAAATAATACCTAAAAAGGTCAAATTGATTAAGATTTAGAAATTACTGCAATAAAAATAAACTGTAAAAGCTACTATATATGTCAAAATAAGTATAACCACTTACCTGCACCGACGCAACGATGACGCAGGATGACGAAGACGAAACACGAAGTGAAGACGACCCTGGAAAATAAATATTAAGTATTAAAATATGTAGAAAAATATTATAGCAACAGAACTTTCATTACCTGTCATCCATGAAAGAATGTAAGCACCAGGTGCCTAATAAATCTACACCATGTAAATATCAATAAGAATTGTAAATAATGTAAATAGTAACCTAAAGCCTAAAGACCTAGACTTAGACATGATAGAACACAACATAAAGAATACACTGAACGTACACGTAATAAATTAAACAAACTGAAAAACTCATTTAAACCCAAACATAGACTCCGTCCACCCATGCGGAGGTACACATGAGCGAGCTAGAATAAAAAAAAACTTCTCCAGCTGGCTTGATTGGCGGGGACCTCGGCACAAGGCGTGGCGTGCCAGACTCGTTGTAGCCGCAGACTGAGGGCCGCGAGTGAACAGCAGCGGCTACAGCTGCAGCTGCCTCCCTTCTTTTGTCTGCAGCCAAGGGGAGTCTATAACTGCGCTCCGGGAGGAGGCGCTCCTCAATTCCTCTGAAGCGGGCGTTCATTATTTCGCCCACTGAGGAAATGATGGAGCGCTTGAATTCCTCCACAGCGTCCGTCTCGGTAGGGGGCACCACGACAGGAGTCGCAACCTTGGCTGCAGAAGCCCTCATCTCGGAGAACTCTCGGCGATGAGCCTTGAGCTCCGATCTGAGGGCGTCCACCTCTTTTTGGAGGCGATTGTTATCGGCCCGAATACGGCGGACCTCCTCAGGCTCCGTTCGATTGGCCAAGGCCTGCACCACTTCCAACATCTTGCTGGAAGCGTCTCGCAGGGCCTTGACCATAGTACCCTTGAGGTTGCCCGACTTTCGGCTTACCTCTACGATCGCAAAGGCGAGCTGATCTGCCATAGCCCTTAGCTCCACCGTTGACAGGGTAGCCGGGTCCGACGTAGGAGGCACCTCCGAGGAAAGGTTTTCCTCGGAACCAGGCATGCTCCTAGACGGACCAGTCTTCTTCTTCCTGAAGGCCTGGGCATTGAGTCGCCGCTCAAAATCTGCCTCTTCCGCCTCCAGGTTGAGGGCACGTAGCGAGGCCTTCGCGCGTGCGAGTCCACTTCCACGGGTCTTGCCATAGGGGCGTCCGCGACGAGCTGTGTTGCATTTAGGTGCAACTGCAAGCTCAGAATCGCTTCCGGACTTCCCGCTATGGTCTGGAGAGACGTCAGCAATTGGTCGCTTTCTACCTACACCGCCTTGGATGCCCTCAGCAGACATCTCCTCATCAAAGTAAATACGGTATCCGTGTTTAGCGCCTAGGTCATATGTGGAAGATCTGGCAATCGGGGCCGAATCTTCCTCATCCAAAACTATAATTTCCGAATCATTTTGAAAATCAGAGTCCAAAGGGATAGCTGGATTGTCGTCATGGCACGTCGCCGTGCCATGCTTCGCACTATGTTTTTTTGGACAGGTCGGTGCGGGCGCGACCTGCGCAGGGACTCCTGCTCCTAGATGATTTTTGCCCCCCCCGTAGTACGAGGGGCAGACGGCATCCGAGGATGCCGTGAGGGATTGTACGGCTGAGCCGACACCCTCCCGGGGACCATATTTTAAATCATCCTTGTCCATTTTTGTCCTTTGTGGGGTGAGGTCCCCATAACGAAGAACATAAAACACAAACACACATAAAACGAAACATAACAAATACGACGAGGACTAAACGGGACAAAACGAACACAAGACACAAACCGGTCGGTCATGGACCGGGCACTGACACCCCCATGACCGACCAAAAGGGTGATTTTTTATAGAGGTTTTCTTCCTCGCAGCCAGACGAACAGAACAGGATCCGTCCGTCCAGCTCTCGTTCCCGCTCAGTGCGGGCTTACGAGTTTGTGTGGCCGTGCAATGCTCGCCTCGAAAGGCAAGCAGCCACACATGCTAGTAGCTGTCCGCGCCGGCCGAAACCGGTGCCCCCCATATCTGGGGGGACCTCCCCTATCCGCAACCCGGGGGACGCGCCAGATGGCGGCACTAGCGACCGCACACTGGACCCTAACGTAACCTAACCTAACCTTTTTTTTTTTTTTTTTTTTTTTTTTTTTTTATCGTTTAAAAAATGCGTTACGCATCATCCCTGCGGCCAGGAAGGTGATGACCGAGGGGGTATGTGGGACTACCCGGCAGCATAGAGGACGCTGCCATTTTTAAGGCTACCCACTAAAAAACCAACGGTTGACCTCATCGCCTCAGTGGGGCGCCACGGGATCGCTTTCGCACTCACCGTGGTGACGCCCCGGCGGAACCCCCTGCGAGGGGCCCCGATCAACCTAACCTAATCTAACCTAACCTAACCTAACCACATAGACAACCTCACAGACCCTTATGGCGGCAGCTATTTTAACCATCAGATACACAATGCAGACAAACATAGTAAACTTAAAATAATCACAACAAAACAGCTGCCGTCAAATGGAAACTACATCATATTAGTAACATCATTCACCCAATTTCATAATAAAATGAACAGATGAAAAAAAATCATTTACCCCGAACACAGATTCAAACAGAAAAAAAAAATAAAAAATAAAAATATAAAAAAAAAAAAAAAAAAAAAAAAAACCCTAACCTAACCTTTTTTTTTTTTTTTTTTTTTTCTCGTTGGAAAAATGCGTTTCGCATCATCCCTGCGGCCAGGAAGGTGATGACCGAGGGGGTATGTGGGACTACCCGGCAGCATAGAGGACGCTGCCATTTTTAAGGCTACCCACTAAAAAACCAACGGTTGACCTCATCGCCTTAGTGGGGCGCCACGGGATCGTTTTCGCACTCACCGTGGTGACGCCCCGGCGGAACCCCCTGCGAGGGGCCCCGATCAACCTAACCTAATCTAACCTAACCTAACCTAACCACATAGACAACCTCACAGACCCTTATGGCGGCAGCTATTTTAACCATCAGATACACAATGCAGACAAACATAGTAAACTTAAAATAATCACAACAAAACAGCTGCCGTCAAATGGAAACTACATCATATTAGTAACATCATTCATCCAATTTCATAATAAAATGAACAGATGAAAAAATCATTTACCCCGAACACAGATTCAAAAAAAAAAAAAAAAAAAAAAAGAAAAAAAAAAACCAACGGTTGACCTCATCGCTTTAGTGGGCCTCTTGATCCTGATACCGACCCTCTTTACAGGCCGGACGACGTCCGCCACACCCTCCAACGTTTTCCGCAGGCTCTCTGCCAGCCTGTCCGCCGACTCCGGTGCCGCCTTCGGAAGATCCAGGAGCCTGGCTCCTGGATTTTGAGCCCGCCCTCGAGCCCGAGCTCGCCGAGGTCAATCTTCTCGGTGGCGCGCTCGAGGGCCTGGGCGTACGTTACCCCCCTCTCCGCGGCCTCGGTCTGCAGCGTGATAATCACAGCTGGGGACCGAGACGGCGGCAATTTCGGCGATTTCCCCTTCGGTCTGCTCGCGCTCTTAGCCCTCGACGCCTTCTTCCGCTTGCGACGACGGGTCTTTGAAGCAGATTGATCAGCCGGGGTTTTTGCCCAAGTGGCCGGTGCCTGAGCCTGTGCAGACTTGCGGGGAGTGACTGCAGGAGCCGTTGCCGTAGCCAGTGGCAACATACGAGGGGCGCGGGAAGCATTTTTCTTGCCCCCCCGCACCATTTTGGACCACACCTCCAGCGGAGCGTCTTCTCTAGCGGGCGCGATGGGTGGGGACCGTGGCACGACGACTGGCGTCCCGGACCGGCTGTAGCCACAGACCGACGGTCGAGCATTGACGGTAGCAGCCACAGCCTTAGCTGCCTCCCTCCGTCTGTCTGCAGCCAGGGGAGGCCTTAGGTTTTGCTCCGGGAGGAGGCGCTCCTCGATACCTCTGAAGCGGGCGTTCAAAATTTCGCCCACTGAGAGTATTATGGAGCGCCTCAACTCCTCTGTGAATTTCGCATCGCGAGTCACCGTACTCGACGCGGTGGGTTTTGCTGCTGCGGCCTTCATCTCGGTGAACTCGCGCCTATGGACCTTCAGCTCTGCTTTCAGGTTCTCCACCTCACGGTGGAGGCGCGAGTTATCAACCGAGAGTCGACGCGTCTCCTCGTTAACTGTGCGGCTAGCGAGTGCCTCGACCGCTTATAAGAGGTCTCGTGAGGAATCCTTAAGAATTTTTAGCATGGTCCCTTTAAGGTTCCCTGATTTCCGGCAGACTGTGAGAATGGCAGCATAGCTGCGTCCGGCGAGTGCCCTTACTTCTTCCACGCCTAAGGTCTCGGGCTCAGGCCTTTTAGGAGTGTCGAACGACAAATCCTCCTCGTCAAGGAGCACAGGTTGCTCTTCGGGCTTCTTAAAAGCCCTAGCACAGAGTGCTGCTTCAAATTCAGCCTCCTCGGCCTCAGCGGTTAGGGCCCGCAGATCGGCTTTCGCCCGAGCGAGCCCGCTACCACGGGAAGTAGCTGTCCGCGCCGGCCGAAGCCGGTGCCCCCCATATCTGGGGGACCTCCCCTATCCGCAACCCGGGGGACGCGCCAGATGGCGGCACTAGCGACCGCACACTGGAACCTAACCTAACCTAACCCAGTTCGCGTCAGGCCACCGTAGCGTGCGGTCACGTATTTTGTGTTGTAATAACGCTCCGTAAATAATTAAAGTCAATTAAAGTTCGTAAAATCAGTTTAGTGGTAAAATGTTCTCCGATTACAGTGTTTTTAGTGTCAAACGATAGGGCTAAGTGCCATCTATGTAAATGTGGCAGTGAAAATTGTGGAAAAGTGTCAAGTGTTAAGAAAATTAGGAAAAAAATAACTTCAAAAATTTCAAAAGTTCAAAACTTTAAACGCAAACGCTGCATTATTTAAAGCGACGACGACCCGACGATTTTTATTGTGTCATTAGAAAGCCCTCTTAAAGCTGCTGCGTGGACACCCGTTTTAGATTTTTCCCGTGAAAAACGGGAAAGTTATAGGTGAAAAACTAGGAAATACGAGTGGACTAAAATTGGATACAGAGGCATCGCATTAAGTCTGGAAACGTACGATTGTTAAACACATCGAGACCTTCAAAACAAGCCATCATACGTGAAAATTGGAAAACTAACGGCAAAGTTACGACGCATCAAAGTTGGGACTAAAAATCAGCTAAGTTTGAATCCAATTATCTCGTAAACAAGATCGAGATCGAGATCAAGATCGAGAAATATAAACGTTTTTCAGTTCTTTAGACTCTTAATTTAATAGTGAATACGTGTGCAAAATTTCAACATTTTTGAACCTGTAGTTTTCGAGATATTTAAGAAAAACTAAAGTAGTAGATTTGGGTCGTATGTTTAAAGTTTGCATAATTATCTGCATAATCATCTGCATAAAATATAGTGGAAAATTTATGCAAAAGTATCTCCATCCTTGTTACCCATATCACTATCCATATTAATCTCTCCCTGTCCCCCAAGCGTGCCTGCTTTCCCTGTCTCCCACATTACCCTCCTCTGTCTTACACAACAACTACCATCCTTGTTCCCTATACCATTACTCATAATTAACTGCCCTTGTCCCCCATAGCGTGCTAGTCTTCCCTGTCTAGCACGCTACCCTTCCTTGTTCCCCCAGCGTGCTAGTCTTCTCTATCTAGCACACCACCTCCAGCACACTACCTCTCCCTGTCCCTCATAGCGTGCTAGTCGTCCTCGTCTAGCACATAACCTTTCCTTGTCCCCCTAGCGTGCTAGTCTTCTCTGTCTAGCACACTACCTTTCCCTGTCCCCCCATAGTAGTATATACCTCTCCTTGTTACCCATATAGCATTCCCTCACACTATCTTCCTTACTCTAACACACCACCCGCGCATACCAATTCTCCCACGCATACCTACACCAATACCTTTACCTATACCTATACCTATACCTATACCTATACCTATACCTATACCTATACCTATACCTATACCTATACCTATACCTATACCTATACCTATACCTATACCTATACCTATACCTATACCTATACCTATACCTATACCTATACCTATACCTATACCTATACCTATACCTATACCTATACCTATACCTATACCTATACCTATACCTATACCTATACCTATACCTATACCTATACCTATACCTATACCTATACCTATACCTATACCTATACCTATACCTATACCTATACCTATACCTATACCTATACCTATTCACACCTGTCCTACACAATATATATCCTTCCTTGTCCCTCACACTATCTCCCTTACTATAATACACCACCCGCGCATACCAACTCCCCCACGCATACCTACACCTATACCTTTACTTATACCTATACTTATACCTACTCGCACTAGTCCCACATAATATATATCCTTCCTTGTCCCCCACACACATTATCTCCCTTACTCTAATACACCACCCGCGCATACCAACTCTCCCACGCATACCTACACCTATACCTACCATACCTATACCTATATCTATACCTATACCTCATATCAGCCGTCCTTGTCCCCCGTAGTACACCGTCCTTCCCTGTTTTGCATACCACCCTACTCAGTCCCACACCACCCACGCATACCAATTGCCCACCCACGCATACCTATACCTATACCTATCATACCTATACCTATACCTATCCTACCTTGTAACTTTGTAAAAATGTATATAAGTCCTGGCTCGATAGTAAATTGATCAAAATTTTTTTTTTTTTTTTTTCTAAGTCCCGTCCCATATAAAAAAAAAAAATTGCCAAAAATTTTCTAAGTTGATAGTTGCCACCCACGCCACCTCTTCCTCCCACGCACACCAACACCCACCCCCGCAAATTTGCCAACCCCACCAAAGTTCGACCCACGAAACCTACCTCCCCCCCTCCCCACCTGCTGGAACTTACCTCACCCCCCCGGGCCCTAACTCCGGATCCTGACATCGGATCCGGACCGGACTTTTTTCTATCGCCTGGCCGGGACAGCGCGCTTCTTTCTGCCCCAACACATTTTCCAAATTCCCCCTCCCAGTACCCCTACCTTACCCCCACCATACCCCAAAACCTGCATCGGCCATCAGACGTCGTAGAAGGACAGGACTGGTTTCATCTGGCAGCCTGCCACCTCGAGAACCTGACACCATCACTGCGCCACCCAATATCCGCACTGCACCTGGAAAAGAAAATACATAAATATATATAAAATTATATCATCTAGAAATACTCATTTATTATATCGTCTAGAAATACTTGCATACAAAACTGATAATATCATCTAGAAACACCTACCTTCATTTTTTCCAAATTCCACCACAACTGAAACCCCAGCTTTTACTACCTTCACCTCTACCACACATAGCCTGAAGATGTCCCAAAGCAGCGGATCGTCCAAAGGATCCCGACTCATGGACCCGCCACAGACCAAGAGGGACATTGAAGCAGCCGCTTTGAAGAAGCAAGCGTTCACCAAGCGGATGTTGGATGTGCAGCAGACGCTGGCAGCTGGTGTCACCGATAGCGACACATCCAACGTTCCCAGCCAGTCCAGCAGGGACTCCGCTGGTGATCCTAACACCTCCCAAGTTCTTTCCACCCTTCCCGTTACGGCCAACCGACTGTTCCAAGAGGCCAAGGAGCAGATGGAGCAGTCGGGAAAGCTAAAAACTACGATCAAGGAGAAAGTCCTTGAGAACTTGGGGGGAATGTTCGAAATCATTCTCCGGCTAAACGAGTCGCGGCAGACGCTCCAGCAGCAACTGGAGAGGCTACGATCATCTACGGCACACCAACTGGCGAGAAAAGAGCTGGAGTACGCCCAGCAGCTATCCCAGCTAGCTGCCGAGCGGAAGGACGCTGACGTCAAACCCGACATCAAGGAGCTGCTGAAAGAGGTCAAGTCGGTCAGGCAACTGATATCGTACGACGTAATCGACTTGATCTCCAAGTCTACACAACAGCAGCATGTGCAACAGGCGACGGCCCTCAACAAGCAGTTGCAGGAAACGGGACTGAAGCTTGCGAATATGGTAGAAGAGGCTTGTCTCACGAAGACATACGCAGAGGCAGTCGCAGCTTCAGGACCGAAACCTACCAACGAGAGGCCGAAACCAAGCCATACGATAATCGTTTCTTCAACAGTCGAGAGGGATACAAGCGACGATATCCTTAAACGGGTCCGAACAGCCGCCGATGCCCGGAACAGTGGGGTGGCGGAGGACCGTATAAGGAAGGCGAAAGACCAGAAGGTCGTTATTAGCTGTTCTTCCGGGGAGACAATGGATAAGCTGAAGCGCCGCTTAAAGGACAGGGACACCAAACTCAAGGTGGAAGATGCACGTAATAAAGACCCGCTGATAATTGTGCGAAACGTGCTCAATCACAATAAAGACGAGGACATCGTTGAGTCAATTAAGGTGCAAAACACTGACCTCGTGGGAGCAATACCCCCGGGGGATTACAGGATTGTAGTACATTACCGGCGAAGAACCAGGAACCCGCAAGAGAGTCACGTCGTCTTGCAGGTGTCGCCACACCTCTGGGGAGCACTTGTCACGGCAGGACGCGTCCATATAGACCTCCAGAGGTGTACCGTTGCCGACCAGTCGCCACTAGTCCAGTGCACAAAGTGCCTAGGCTATGGCCACGGCAAACGGTTCTGCAAGGCGACAACTGACTCATACAGCCATTGTAGTGGCAACCACATGAGGGCGGACTGCGCGGCGCGCGCAACATAGATATGAGTATGAAGAAAAAAAAAATAAATAAAACAAAAATAAAAAATATTACCTGAGTCCTTCTGGTCACGATCTGTGTACCTGTAATGAAAAGAAAATAAATTGGATAAGGTCTCAATCAAAATATTAATATAGCTAAAAAATTAAGTAAAATTACCTTACCTTGTATATCTGTAGTATTGCTGAATTGTAAAACAAGCCTTACCTGTACCACTTACCTTCGCACCTTATTGTTGTAAGACATTCAAATGTAAACTATATTATAATTGTAAAATACAAACATTATTGCAAATGTCTATTTCTGGCGACTTTCGCACGTGTAAATAAAGATGATGTGTAGATGAAAATGTAAATATCTTCCTTACTGAGCTTTCTCATAACAGAAATTTACTTTAAATCTTATCCATTCACTATTATTAATGTAAATGTTAATTGTATATGTCAATATAATATTAAAACTAGAGTCATAATATTCAAATTAAATGTAATAGCACTGTAATATTTTATTCATTAATTCTCACCACTGCTACCAAACAGCAACCTTCAATTATGTAAAATTCAAATCATTCATTCATCACTATTATTATATTCAAACTAAGTTCCAAATCGCAACCTATACTAGTTATTATGTAAATATAAAATATTAAACTAGAGTTACAACATCTAAACTTAAAAGATAGATATGTAGCAACCTTCAATTAAATGTAAATATTTGATTCTCACCACCTTCCCAAAAATAAAATTGTAAAACTGTAACTGTAAGAGATTAAACTCACAAAATTAAATTTATGTAAAATCCTAAGTTAAGCGCATAGCGTAAATAGAATAAGTAAATTAAGCATGTTAAAATAGCTTGCAAACTGCATATAAGTAATTGTCAAAATTGCAAAATACCGCTGACCTTAAATGTTCTGTTATCAATTAAAAATAAAAAATTAGCGGACATAAATAATGTACACAAATAACATGTGGAAGCTATCTTGAAAATAAACAGGAATCGTAATCTAGTAATAAATTGAGAAAACATGTCTATAACAAATTAAGAATCGCAAAATAGCTTCCGCACGCTGATCATAACTTGATAAACTTCAAATTTCACCCATTTCCTTATAGTAAAATCTATACCTGAAAAACTTATTTTCCCGAATACTGATTCCCTCCTCCCATGGGGAAGAAAATTGCGAAAAAACCAAATAAAAAATAAAAAAAACCTAACCTAACCGGTCACTAAAACCCCACCGGTCTGCCATCAATCGCCATGTAGGGTGGAGCAGGATCGCGTTAGCATTCTACTGCTGCCACTCCGGCGCGGTCCACAGAGTAGGGCGCTATCTGCGCCCTCAGACCTGTGCGCCTTGTGAGGAGGGGTCCCCAGACCTCCCCTCAGCGACACTATGGCGGGGGTAAAAGACGCGCATAGCGCCTCCTACGTACCCCCGCCTCCCTCGACGGAGCGGGTCGGAAGATGTTGCCTCTCGTACCCGCTCCGCGGCCTCCTTCTGCGACATCACTTCCTCGCAAAAGGAGACCATGGCGGACCACGACCCTTCGCTGGCGAGCATCGCGTCTATGACACTTGACAGCGAAAGGTCCCCTCCCACGTGCGCCACCAGGGCATGTCTCTGTGGGCCCCAGGCAGCGCAACCCTCCAGAGTGTGACAAGCCGTGTCCATCGGCTCGTCACACTCGTGGCTGGCCGGGGTCGATTCCCGGCCCGCTATCTGGTGCAGGTACTTACCAAAGCATCCGTGCCCGGTAAGGACCTGCACCAACCGGAAGGTCAGGGTTCCCCAGCGACGCAAAAGCCACCGGGATAGGTGAGGTTTGATCGCCTCCACCGTCACCCCAAGTCCTCTTCCCAGCGTTGGATCAGAGCCGCATTCGCCTCGGTCCTAACCCGACACACCTCAATCGGGTTCGGCCTCTCGCCTCGCGCTCTGGCGTCCACCCTGCAGCGGTGTACCTCCGCGAGGACCCCCGCCTGGAGTTCCCAGGGGGGGCCACCCGCTAGCAGGGTGGCCGCCGTCCACGACACAGTACGGTACCCCCGTATTGCTCTCACCACTATGATCCTCTGAGGCCTCCTCAAGAGGACCTTATTTTTAGCGGTGAGAGCATTCGACCATACGGGAGCACCGTACAGTGCCATACTCCGGATTATTCCAGAGTAGAGGCGTCTGCAGGCCGAACCTGGAGCCCCCACATTGGGCAACAGTCTGCCGAGGGCGGCGGCGGCGGCTACGAGCTTCGGGGCAAGTTGGACAAAGTGTGCCCCGAAGCTCCATCGTCCGTCCAGGATGAGGCCCAGATACTTCATCTGGGCTCCGACCACCACCTCTACACCCCGGACGGCGATGCGCGCTCCCCGGGGCGGTCCCCTTCGTGGGCCGTGGAATAAGAGGGCCTCCGTTTTCGACACGGAGACCCTCAGGCCCAGCAGCGCCATTCTGTCCACCGCCAAATTCGAAGCGGTGGTGGCCAGTTGCGCCGCCTCCGCGTAGGATCTGCCCCTGGCGTGGACGAGGGTGTCGTCTGCATAACAGATTACCCCCGCCCCTGGGGGGACCGGCTGACGCAGGAGCCAGTCGTACCCGATGTTCTACAGGATCGGACCCAAAACCGACCCCTGTGGAACACCGCAGCCCATACGCCGCTCGTACAGCCGCCCGTCGCCGCCCTCCCAGACTACTGCACGGTCCTGGAGGTACGCCTCCAACAGCCTTCCGAGATACGGAGGCACCCCGTGATATCGGAGTGCCTCCGCGATTGTCTCAAAGGGAAGGCTGTTGAAGGCGTTCGCTATATCTAGTGACACCCCCAGGACTACCTCCCCCTCCCTCACGGCCTCCGTTGTGAGGCACTTCAGGGCGGTCAGGGCGCGATTGTCGACCGCCCCGACCGGAAACCGTACTGGGCCTCCGACAGCGGAGGCCCCACCTCCTCTAGGTGTCGGACGAGACGGTCAGCTAGGATTTTTTCCAACAGCTTGCCCGTCTCATCCAGCAACACTATTGGCCTGTATGCCGAAGGGGAATCGAGCGGACGATCTCCCCACAGGCACAGCCGACCAACTTTCCACGGCTTCGGGAACTTTCCACTGGCTAAGCACGCGTCAAAGAGTTCCCGAAGCCTTCCCCCCAGGTGCTTAAGGGCGAGCGCGAGCACTCGCCCTGAGACGCCGTCGGGCCACGGTGCCGTCTTTTTCCCGCGAAGACAGTCCAGAGCCACATCCAGCGCGCATCAGGCTGGGGGGGGACGAAGTATGACTCACAAGCCACCGCAACACCTACGTTCCACTGCGCCAGGGACTGCAAAAATAGATCCTGGGCCCCGGCGCAGTGGTTCAAGTTCGCCTCTAGGAAGCCGATATGTCCGCAACTACCCATTACTCAGACATATCGGCACCCCTGGCGTCCCCAACATTTGCGGTGATGGCAGTTGGGGCGGTCCGTGCCCCTAAGCCAAATCTTCCCTTTACAGGGAGAGGGTTACACTCCCTCCCGCCCATCAAGTGCGTCGCCGGCAATTTAGCGGCAGCACACACAGCACACCTTCGGACCTCGGCCGTGCAGTTAGCCTTGCAGTGACCGGCCTCCCCGCAACGGAAGCACCACCCACTACGGTCGACCAGGGAGGGGCACGTCTCTCTGGTGTGACCGACCCCATAACACCGGTAACACCTTAGGGGGCGCTCGTCTAGGAGACGCACCTCGGCCTCCGCCCACCCCACCATAAATTTGGGCGCCTGCGTGACACCCCTGGCCGCTATTACCGGGCATTCTACTACACAGACGCCCATCCCGCGGGGGCCCGACACGATCCGGTGCACCTTCAGTTAATCCACCGAACATCCACCCACCTGAGACACTGCAGCGGCTACCCGCTCTGGAGTAGCTGAGTCTCCGAGACCCGACACATTCAGCTCTACGCAAGCGCAACACTTTCAGCGCGCAACATCTAAGAAAGAAAGAAAGAAAGAAAACTTTTATTCGGGCGTTGTACATAATTAGAATAAAAATAAACAAAAAAACAAAATGCTATAAAATAAACAAACCAAAAACACAAAAAAAAAATAAGAAAAGTAATTAAGTACGGTGGCAGCCGAGGATCCAAAAAAAACCAAAGTTATAAAAATACTTTATTTAAAATTACAAATTATATTATAACTAAAATGACGACTGCTTGCCCGATATTAGAAAACAAGAGTGACAATTATATTTTAAATTAATTATAATGAAATACATTTATGTGAAGTGCAGATTCAGCTAAAGGATTGTTATAAAATTATAATTAAATAATACATTTATGTGAAGTGCGAATTAAGCTTTTTGATTGTTATAATTCCTGGATTCTGATGCAATGGAATGTACGTATTGCACCATCGCTTGCTAAGCGGTTCCCGCGATGCATGGGAATATAACTCCTCCCTCCTGAAGAACAGCATCTATTTGACGTCCTTAGATCTCGAGTAGTGCTGTAAAATCTTCTCCACGTGATTACAATTTCCTTCCTCGTCCCCTGTTAGCTTTTGTTCTTTCTTGACTTTAAGGCTTTTACGATTCTTCAGCTTTTTATATATTATAACAGCAATGCTTAGTGCGCTTGCACTTAATATTATTCCATATAAGGGGATTGTAGTATGATAAAGACTGTCTGTTTCAGTTGTTCCTGAAATTTTCGGCTGCAATGATATTTCGTTACTTATTTCTTGAAGTTTTTTAAGGTTGATAGTGTTTAGTTGTAATGACGTTTGTGAAACTTCAATTTTTTCAGAACTGTGTAGGTCTATTATTTTCAGTGGCGTTCCTCTTATGTGATCATTGCTATTAATTATTGTATATTCTGAACTTTCTATGAAACATCCCAGAGGTAGTGTTACAAGATAACTGCCTTGTACTTTTATGAATTGTTGCTGATTACAAGATAATTTTAAACTTGATGGCTCCGGAAATGTTATAATATAATGCTTGTCGTCAAGTTGTTCCACGGCTTCCGTAGTCAGGATCAAGGATATAAATTGACATGAACTTTGTATCTGCTGCGTCGTAATGAGGCGTTCTATGCAGTCGGGCTGTAGGGATAGATATAGGGATTGTTAGACTTGTTATCACAGAGATAAAATCCGTTGACCTTCGGGCATTCAGCCTCTATGTACATAAAATCTTTATTGTGAATTGCTAGGAATGGTTTAGGGGGAATAAGGATTTGGTTATTCTTATTCGGTACTGCGGATAGGTGATACAAGAAATAAAATTTAGGAAAGACAATCGGAAACTTAAAGATTAACACAATATTCCTATCATTATAATAATAACCTACTTTAATAACATCAAAATATTCTCTAAAACTAATGTCTAAAAGTTCCTCTTTCTTGTAGAGGTTATTTAGCTTATTTAAAATATCTTTATGCGTATTCATAGATAACATTGTATGATGTGTACTTTGAGCATGAATGAAAGCTAACCAATTTTCTAATCGAAATAATTCGTCCGTTATAGTTTCAATATTATCTCCTAAAATTAAGAAAATTTGAGTCATGTGCGTAAAAGTTGTAATATCCGTTTCGAGGATACTATTGACACTAGTTAAATTATTTATCAAATTTTCCAATTTTCTTTGATTAATGGTTAAGTTATTAATAATATCATTATTTTGAAATAACCATTTTTTGGTTAAACTAATGTGATTGTTAAATTCGTTAACAATTTTATTATTATTTCCTTCTAATATTTTAATTGCATTATCATACTTTATAGCATCCGTATAGTCGAGATTTCCTGAAATAGTCTTTATTATTGAACCTAAACCGTTAATAAGCCCTCTTTTAACACGACTAGTCTCAAAGGTTTTCAATTGCTGTGATACTTTTTCTAATTTAGTTACAAGATATTCAGTGTGCATTTGAAAAAGTGAAAGGGTTTTATTTCTTAAAATTGGATGAATATTATCGATTTGTTCCTGAACTGAGTTTAAACTTTCACGAATCTTAACTAAATCTACGCATTGTATGAAGGAGTGGTAGTGGGAAATGATTCTAGCGGTTCCTAACTTAAACGGTAAAATACCCGGTCCATTGTCCAGGCTACTTAGGTCAATTTCTTCTGCTTTCGTCAAGGTTGTTAACAGGATCGTCATTCTGTAACAATTGAGCACTTATAGGTACTCTTTTGAGTCTAGATTTGGCTATTGGGCCTCGTTTCTTTTTCGTGTAAATGTGTATCGGTAAATCAGCTAAAACTTTGTCACGAGTAAAGCGAGGGGAAAGTTTTTGTCGGGATGCTTTAGGGTTTCGTATGAATATTTGTTGGTCTGGTAGGTAACAAGTCTCAGGTTCCCTATTTTTATTAATGTTTTCAGTAATTTGGGTACGCCTATGTAAAGAGGATTCATTTATAATATCATCAACTTTAATCATGCGGTCACGATGGTCTTGTGTGTATTGTTGTAATAGTTGTTCTGTTAAGTCTATGTCTATAGGGTCACGGGGGTCAAAATGTCCAGTTATGATATCTATTGGTCTACATTTAGTAAAGCTATGTATAGAGCTGTTGTAAGCTAGAAGAGCATATGGCATAAGGTTAGTAATAGACTCTCCACGTTTATTCAATCTTAAAATCCTTAAATGTTCTAATAGGGTGGAATGAAGTCTTTCTATTAATCCATTTTCATTGGGTGTGTAAGGCAAAATTTTATGATGACTTATTTTGTGAAGTCTAAGAAATTCTAAAAATAATTGATTTGTGAATTCGGGACCTCCATCAGTAACGATTGTAATTGGAACTCCATGATGAGTACAAAACGTTAATAATCCCTGTACGACACTGATTGCAGTACCGTCTCTTAGGTTATAGCTCTGTGCATATTTTGAAAAAGCATCGATTATTGTAAGATATTTTTGATTTTCGACACTGAATAAATCTAAATGAACTATAGCAAAAGGTTTACTTGGAGGAGGGACAATTTTAAATTTCTGTTTAATAGGGTTTCTATCGTATTTTGCTTGACCGCAAATTGGACATTCATTTATATATTTTGTGACTTGTTCTTTCATTTTTGGCCAAAAATATCTTTTTGACAAAGATAAGTAACACTCGTTAATGCCACGATGATTAGTTTTACCTTCGTGGTAATTTTTGATAATTTCTTGCTGTTTAAAATAATCTTTAACGTTATTTAAATCAGTTTTTGTCAGAACTATGTCCATAGCAGAATTTTTAAAATTATTTTGGATTACAGGAACTATTTTATACATTCCCAACGGAGGGTTGATGAGGATACCAGTTTTTATTTTAGGGTTGACGTATTCTTTTATTGCATTTATTACATCATTTTCTAAATTTGAGCTCGAAATCGATATGGTAGCTTTGAAGTAGTTTTCAAATAATTTTGTTACTATGGGCTTATTTTTAATGTCACCAACGATATTAAAGATAATTTGTCTATGAAATTTATTTAGGGCATCGTCAGTTATGGGGGTTTCTAAAAAGGGATTTTCTGAGTCAGAATGTACAGTGGCGGTTCGATAGCTTATATTGGAGGGTGATTTTTCAGAGGGATTCACAACTGTTGAGCTAGCCTCTTCATTGTGAATTTCAATTCGGGATAGCGCGTCTGCATTACTATTATACTTACCCTGTTTATATATTACAGTAAAGTCATATTCACTTAAACTAAGTCTCCATCTAGTTAATCTTGAATTAGGTTCTTTAATATTCATAATCCACTGAAGTGGCCTATGATCAGTCATAATTTTGAATTTTCTTCCAAAAAGATATGGACGAAAATATTTAGTGGCCCAAACTATTGCTAATAACTCCTTTTCGATCGTACTATAGTTAATTTCACTGGAGTTAAGTGTTCTAGATGCGTATGCTATGGGTTTATCAGAGCCAAGGGAGCCTTGAGAGAGTA
Source organism: Napeogenes sylphis (assembly GCA_959347405.1). Classification (NCBI taxonomy): domain Eukaryota; kingdom Metazoa; phylum Arthropoda; class Insecta; order Lepidoptera; family Nymphalidae; genus Napeogenes; species Napeogenes sylphis. The sequence goes on along the minus strand of OY365777.1, from coordinate 47,190,930 downwards.
CTGCTCCTATTGCTAAGTTTGAAGCATCTGTGGTCAGTATAAAGTCTTTGGAAAAGTCTGGGTATTGAAGGATGGGGTCATTAACAAGTAATCTCTTACATTTTTCGAAACAGTCAATGTAGTCCTGTCCTAAAGTTATTTTGTAGCCTTTTTTCAAACATTGAGTCATAGGTTTTGTTACTCTAGCAAAGTCAGGAATAAATTTTCTATAATAGCCCAGCAAACCTAAAAATCGTTTTATTTCCGTAGCTGTTTTAGGAATAGGATAATTTTGGATAGCAGCTATTTTATCAGGGTTAGGTTTTATTCCTTCTTTAGTAATTATATGTCCTAAATAAGAAGTTTCTGTTTTCAGGAACTCTGACTTATCCATTTGTATTCTAAAGTTTGAATCTCTTAACCTTTTAAAAACCTTTTCTAAATTAATTATGTGTTCTTGAAGAGAAGTACTAAAAATTATTATATCGTCGAGATAAACGAGACATATGTTATTTTGTAAACCCTTCAACACATTATCCATTACCCTTTGAAAGGTTGATGGTGCGTTTTTTAAGCCCATGGGCATTCTTAAAAATTCAAAATGCCCATGTTCTACATTAAATGCAGTTTTCGATATATCAGAAGGGTTCATCTCAATTTGGTAGAAGCCACTTGCGAGATCTAGGGTGCTAAAATACTGACAATTACCTAATTTATCCAGAATATCAGATATATTTGGAATGGGATATTTATCATCGACGGTTTTTTCGTTAACTTTCCGAAAGTCTATGACAAGGCGCCATTTAATTTTCCCTGAAGCGTCACTTTTCTTAGGAACTACCCATATTGGAGAGCTCCAAGCTGAGTCAGAGGGTCTTATGATACCTTGATCGAGCATTTTTTGGATTTGATCCCTAACTTCTCCCCTATGTATGAATGGGTATCTATAACTTTTAGTATATACGGGCATTTCGTCTGTGGTTTTAATTGAATGCTTAATAGTATTACTAAAGGTTAATGGCTCACCCTCTAAGAAAAATACATCCGCGTACCGGCCACAAAGAATTTCTAAATTAATTTTTTCCTCTTCATTTAAATGATCAGTTCGAAGACGAGATAGTACTTCCTTTTCTCGTTCACTAATTGGTTCAGTATTTAAATATTCAGTGTTATATAGCTCAGCTTGAATGGGCTGCTCTAAAGAAAATATTATGTCACTACGATTTGGATTAAAAATTTCTACTATAGCTCTATTATCTTTAACAGATGTCAAACATTCTTTTATAATGCAACGCGAAATCGTTTGCTCTGGGACTAAAATTTCCCCTATGTGGATATTAATTGGTAGTTTAACTAATTTAGAGGAACCAGCGGGTATTATATCCTCGTATAAGTTTACATTACGCGAATTATAAACCTGTATGGGGTTTGAAGCATTTTTAGTAACAAATAACTTTCTCTTATAATCTATGGTTGCTTCCCATTTGTCTAAGAAATCTGTACCTATTAGACCATCGAAATAATTGTGAAATTTATAAATGTAAAATTTTATATGATCATTACTTTTAAACTCATTAAAGCAAGGAACGGTTATGGAATATTTATGTTTGCTCACAGAATGAACATTAGATACTTCAAAAGGTTCATAATTTAAATTGAAATTATTAAAATATTTTTCAACTGCATCTGGACTTATAAAGGACTGATTTGCACCAGTATCTATTAGAAACTTTAAGGGCGGATTTTTAATCTGGATATAAGGTAACTGACGTTGAGATTGAACATTAATTTCTATTTTGGTTTGTCTAATGGTTTGATTTTCTGAAAATCCTGTTCATTGTTGGAAGTTGATGGTGGGGGTTCAACAACAGTATATTCAAAGGGTATGAGATCATTTGGTTGTTGAAGACACTGGGGTTTTTCTACAGGTTCGTAGTCACTATAATAATATTCTGGGTGTTGGTTATAATAATCGTCATAGTAATCGTCAGTCTCATAATAGTCATAACAGTCATAATTTTGATTGTTGCTTTCATGGAAATTCATTTCCCGAGTCTTAAAATAATTTGATTGGGGTGGATTTCCATGTTTCCTCCAGTCATGTCCAGCAGGTGGTAAATTTTTAGGTACAAAATGGGTTACACCGCTCATAGGACGGGATGGTTGGGGATTTTGGTTAGTATGTTGATAAAAATTACGTTGGGGCATTTTAAATGCATTATTGGGATTATAATTTGGAGGTATGGCCCTAAATATTTGTTGAGTGTGTGAGGGACCTGGACCCGGTTGAGGTCTAAATAGGGGTCGTTGTGTGTGTGTTGGGAATTGATGACGCGGTTGGTGATGGTTTAGAAATGTATATGGCCTAGACTGTGTTGTGTTAGAATTATAATTTGAATTTACCTTAAGAGGTTGAGATGAAAATGCCATAGGGTGTTTGTTCCTTTCAGGTTCATAACGAGCCTGTAAATACATAATATTTAACTCGTCTTGCACGAATTCCAATGCTTTCTCTATTGTTTCTGGTCTCATACATCTAATACGTGAACCTAAAGGATCTTTTAACCCTCTTAAAAAGGCTTGCAGAGTTAATTTCTGATATAAAACCCTTTTCGCTTCAATTGTGGTACTAATATTCTCATGTAAAGCTATGTATGTCATAATTGTACTAAACAAGTTCTGACAGCGCTCATAAAACTCCTGAGGTGTAGTGGAACCTTGTGTTAAAAGAGCAAGATCATTGTACAACGCGGTTTCGTCTCGTTGATCGGAAAAGTTATTAATTAATGACTTACGAATGCCAGTCCAGTCTAAAGGGATACCGTTAGTATTAATTAATCGTGCTGCAGACCCTGTTACTTTATTTAAAATTCCATTTACGAGAGCAACATTTAATAAATTGTTATCAGGGTTATTAATCACAAACTCCTGAACTAACTGGTCACATAATTTTATGAATCTAGGTAATACATTTGGGTTTCCATCGAATTCAGGCAATAAGCGTAAGGCTTGAAAAATGTTACCTAAATCGGCCATATTATATTTTTCTAAAGTTAATTTATCGTTATTATAAGATATTAAATTTCTATTCGCGTCTTGGAAGCGCGCTCTACTACTATACGTACTAATCCTAGGGGTCTTCGATTGCCGCAGAAGGGAAATCTTGGAAGGAAAAATCTTATAAAATAGGGATAAGCAATCACTAGAAAGATTCTAATGTACTTACAGTTTTAATTTGGGTTTTTCTGGAGTATCAATGTTCGGATACGCCTCGCTGCGCCGCCTCGTAGATTCAGGATACTCGTGTTGAAACTTGATAGCTTCCCGGATGGACCGCAAGACGATAATCTTGATTTCAAGAATATATAATTTACGTTGCTCGCGACCCGGCCCGCGAGTATCCTACCGACTGCGCCAATTAAGTACGGTGGCAGCCGAGGATCCAAAAAAATCCAAAGTTATAAAAATACTTTATTTAAAATTACAAATTATATTATAACTAAAATGACGACTGCTTGCCCGATATTAGAAAACAAGAGTGACAATTATATTTTAAATTAATTATAATGAAATACATTTATGTGAAGTGCAGATTCAGCTAAAGGATTGTTATAAAATTATAATTAAATAATACATTTATGTGAAGTGCGAATTAAGCTTTTTGATTGTTATAATTCCTGGATTCTGATGCAATGGAATGTACATATTGCACCATCGCTTGCTAAGCGGTTCCCGCGATGCATGGGAATATAACTAAGTCAACAATAAATAAAATAACAATAAAAAAACATACGCATCCCTCATTCTCTCGCCCCGTGTGCAATACGCGCGCGAGTCGTCAGCGCAGAAAAACCGGTTAGAGGACGAGGGAAGGGCGACGCGGTGTGACGTCTATCGTGCATAATCGTAATTGGTCTATAAACAAGATAGTTCTTACGTTTCATACGGATAATAGCATTATTTTATACAACGCCGAATGGGCGTTCAGCTCAGCATGTGCTGACTGTTCGGGATGATACTCGTTCAGGCAGCGCTGATTTTCAGCTGAAACCCGGTATGTGCAGTGACGTATCCGCGAGAACAATGTTTATTACTTTAATAAGCAATATTACTCCACTGTACGTGCTTATAATCTGAAGACTGAAAGAGGTAACAATATTCCAATACTAATACAAAACAGTTCATTCACTTTTCAAAATACAGTATAATAATAACACAAAAATAAAAATATATAGGTATATACAATATTCTTTACAATAATATAATTCCAAATTACATGCTAATAATAATACAACTCCAAATAAGGTAAATTATGTTAATTTTACATAATATAATAATAATAGTAATAATAATCATAAAATACATTTTAGGTTCACTGGCAGCTTTAGCTTTTTACGAGTGACCTGAACGTAAACTCCCCTCCATCCCCAAGCTATAGTGGCCGGAAAGATTTAGGTAATTCATTTAAATAAATATATTATGCCTATTATATCTAGATTTTATTTGTTTTCTTTATAAATTATTTTGGATATTAAATAGATGTTGTTTATATTTTATCTTAAAATTGTTTATCGTTTTCAGGTCACGTAAAGGTGGTGGCAGGTCGTTCCAGCACTTGGTAGCCATATATTTAAAACTACCACGGAACGATGCAGTGCTGTGTCGGTACAATTTTAGTTTGTATGCGGTAGTTCTTCTTGAATATCCAATATTATCTTCATGAACCCAGCGAAGCTTACTATAAAGGTAGGGGGGTATTTTAAACTTTATAATTCCAAACAGCATAGTAGCAAAATGTAACTGTCTCCGGTAATCCATTTTTAAAGATCGTATACTGTTTATGTACGGTGTAACATGGGCTCTTGGCGGAATTTTAAAACAATATCGGGCGCAAGCATTTTGAACTTTTTGAATAATATTCTTAGACCTAACAAGCAGCCTGGGACCTATTAAGACGTCACCATAATTTAATTTGGACAAGATTAGGGATTCACAAAGTGTGATCCGCAGTTCAGGACTTAATGAATCGCGAACGCGGTACAGAATCTTAAGTTTGTAGAAGCAATTGCTTGCCGTATTAAGAATGTGCCTTTCAAAGCGCAGCTGTTGGTCCATTAATATACCAAGATTTCTTGCTTCCGTAACGCGTTCAATATTCTCTCCCTTGATACTTATTATAGGATTTTTATCAACTATTTTCTGAACTAGTTTTTTGGTTCCGAATATCATGTACTTAGTTTTGGAGGCGTTAAGGACTAGGGAATGAGATTGAGACCAACTAAATAAGCGATCCAAATCGCTATTTAATTTTTTGATAGCAACATCCGTTTCCTCCGGTTTAAATGATATGTACATTTGTAGATCATCCGCGTATATGTGATAATTGCAATCGTGAATACATTTTATTTTATATTATATCTGCTGTGTACAAAATAAATAGGATAGGTCCCAATATTGATCCTTGTGGAACGCCTCTAACTACACGGGACCACTAAGATTTTAATTTAGTACCGTCCTCACGTAATATTTCAGCAGATTGTCTGCGATTGTTTAAATAGCTGGAGAACCAATTTACAGTATCTTGATCAAATCCGTAGTAATGCAATTTAGATAACAATAAGGGGATATTTATAGTATCAAAAGCTCGAGAGTAGTCTAGTAAAACTAGAATTGTTCCTTGACTAGCATCCTGGGCTGTGAGAATGTCATCTACAACATTAGCTAAAGCTGTGCAGGTGCTTCTTTGCTTTCTGAACCCAGATTGATTATCTGGTAGAATATTATTTGTTTCCAAAAATGTACTTAACTGTCTGCATACTACCTTCTCTAAAATTTTAGACATACAGGGCAGTATGCTAATAGGACGTAACTCCTTGAGATCTATGGGGTTTTTAGTTTTGGGTATAGGTCTTATTAAAGCTTGCCGCCAGAGGTCGGGAAACGTATTGGTTGTTATAGATTTATTAATAATATTTGTAATGACAGGGAGAGTGGAGGGCAAAGTAATGTTAATCATTTCTAAGGATACCTCATCTATACCTATAGCATTTGATTTCAAGGTCTGTAAGATTTTAGATACAGTTGTTTCATCCACGGGTTTGAGGGAAAAATTTTCGCTCCCGTATCTCCGAGACCTGTAATCGATAACATCGAGTGGTGAGACGTTATTACTACCGGGAATATCAAGGAAATGATCATTTATTAACGTAGGATTATTAAATTGAGGTGGTAAAATAAAATCTTTGTTATTAACATTAAAACAATATTTAAAATTTTTCCACATGACTTTAGGATTTTTAATGTGATTGTTTATATATACTTTGAAAAAAGCCTTTCGTTCATTAATAATTGCTGTATCAACTGCTCTCTTTAAGTCTTTGTAATAAATATTGCGAGTGATTGAATTATTTTTACGCAACCTATAGTGTGCCTCGTCTCGCCTTCGCATCATGAGTTTAATATTATATGTAATCCAAGGATAGTGATTCTCGTTCAGGTGAATTTCTTTTATAGGGGCTAAGCAGTTAAACAAGTGCAACAAATTGTTCGTAAATTCAAATACCATGGCGTTTACATTCTGAAGTTGTGATATACTCTCCCAGTCAATCAAATTTAAGAATATGTCTAAGTCATTAATGTCTATGTCTTTAATTTGTCTCACAAAAGTTTTTCTCGGAACAGATTTTTTTTTCAAAACTTTAAGGTCGAAGGACACAAATGAGTGACTACTAAGATTACAAATATAATCTATGAATAAGTTACTTATATTGGTGTCGGTACATATAAGATCAAGGAGAGTTTCACTGTGCGGAGTAAAATGTGTGGGCACAGATACACGTTGTATTAAATTTACGCTCTGTAAAAAATATTTAAGCTGTATTGTATTGTTATTATATTCATTTAAAAAATTGATATTAAAATCTCCTAATAATAGTAGGTGATCATAGTATGGAAGAGAGCCGATAGTTTCTGTTAAGGCGTCGAAAAACGTTTGAGTATTTAACCAAGGCGGTCTGTAAGCAGTACCGATTATAATGGTCTTATTACTCACTTTCACTTTCAGCCACATTTGTTCCACCAAATAAGTAATTGGGTGAACTATAACTCGCATAGTGATATCGCGTCTGAGGTAAAATCCGACACCACCACCTCTCTGACGGGTACCGTCACTCGTGCGCGGAGTGTGGCACAGTCGATGTCCCGGTATGGTAGGCGCACAACCTTCTTTACCCTCTCTTAACCATGTCTCGTTTAAGGCCAAAATATCAACGTCATGGCGCTCTAAGGCAACAATTAGTTCTTCATGTTTGTTTCCCAGAGAACCCGGATTTAAAAAACCAAATTTTATTTTTTTAAGATAAACCATTTTAAATTATTTTTTCTCTTGTACATATCAATATAAAAAAAATAAAAATATTAGTCATGACTATATAAATTATTAAAGTAACTTCAATACGTTGAATATGAATTATTTATAAGTAATAACTGTATAAAATAGTAACAGACATGAGTTTTGGTAAGATCCTGCCCTGCTTCAGTCTCAGATGTATATAATTACCAAACACGTATAACACAATTATCCAAATCAAAACATTAAAATCATATAAAACATCTGCCACCCCGTCAAGTGCCACCCTAAGCCTCGCTGCGAGGGCGTCGGCCTTCTCAGCTCCCTGGGAGCCGGCGATCTCCAGCACCCTAGCACCAATGGCGGAGCGACGAAAGTTGATAGAGTCAATGCCCAACTCCATCGGGTTGACCGCCGCCTCCGCCCGCCCCATAATCTGGGCGTAGGTGACACCCATCTCAACCGCCCCCGGCCGCAGTGTGATCGTCACTGCGGCCGTTTTGGGTAGCGTGAGTTTTGGCTTCTGCCGAGGCCTCGCCATCGGATTCGTCGACGCCGAAGTCCCTGTCACCACAGGGGAAGAGGATTTCTTCCCCTTCCCCTTCTTTTTTTTCCTGTGCTGGACTTGTGTCCAGCTCTTCTCCGGGGCACCAGAATGCTCCGGGAACAGTGCAACAGCAGGTGCCGGGGTTCGAGCCTGAGACGGCGTGACGACCGCCGGAACCACAGTCGCAGGGCGACTTTTCGATAACGCCCCCTTTTCGGCCTTGCCTACCGCCTTATCTTTTTCTCCGGCCACCGTAGCAACGGGACGAGCAGCGGCCGCCCGGCCCTTTTGGGTTGCTGTCAGCGTAGCGACGCTTACAGCCTCAGTGGACATAGCAGCGTTCTCCCGGTTCGCCCTGAGAAGGGGGCGAACGCTTACCTTCGGGAGAAGCCGCTCCTCAATGGCCTCGAATCGGGCACTAATCATAGTCCCAATCGAGGTAATCATGGAGCACCTCCACTCCTCCCAGAGCTCCTCCAAACCAACCGGGGGGACCATGGGCACCACCGGTGGGGGGGAGGGCATGTCTCCTTTGTGGCCGAAGCAGCCTTCATCGCCTCGAACTCCCGGCGATGGGCTTTTACTTCGGCCTTTAGCGCCTCCACTTCCCGGCGAAGGCGTGCGTTGTCAGACCGGACCTTCCGGACTTCCTCGGATGCCGTCCGCTCGGCTAAGGTGTCAACCACCTCTATAAGTGATGCACAAGCCAATTTTAGAGCCCTCTGGTGTCCGCCCTTTAAATTGTTTGAGGTGCGCACAACCTCATAAATGGAGCGAGCCGATTCCCCCGCCCTTGCCTTTAGCTTTTCAGCGTCCAATTGAAAGGGGAGCTCCGCGATGGAGCTCTCCATCCCCTCCTCGAAATCTAAAACCGGCGCAGAGGACGCCGACTTGTGAAAGGCATTCGGCCCCGCCTCCGTCCTCGTCAAGACAACGACGGGATCACTTCGCGGGGCGGACTTGGTCCCCCGCGAAGAGACAGCTCCTCTGGCGCTTGTAGCCCCTTTACCACGATGCGCCGCTGACCCACGGGATCGTGGATTACCCTCAACCTCAGTTTCTGAACCGGAGGGTTCCTTCCTCGTTTGAGTGTCAGAGACACTCTTCTCCAAATCTTCCTCGGCCATCAATTTAGATTCTTCTCGCTTCGTAGCGAGGAGAGCTTTCTTGGCATCCGCCAATCCAACGTTCTCAACTCGTAGTCCTCGACCTCTGGTCGCAGGAGTAGGCCGTGCCGTATCCTCGTCGGACAATGCCGAATCGGAATCCGGGTGCCGCCTTTTGCGCCAAAGCTTCTTGCTGGTATCTGAACTTATCGAACGACCTGTAGTGTAGCTACAGTCCGAGTCCATGATCTCGTCCTGTCTCCCCACACTTAACTCCCTGCTGACAACACTCCTTGTCATCCTTCTCAACTCCTCTCCCTTGCTCTTCTCTACACCTTCTACATCTTTTGTTTTTTTTAAATTCTCCATAAGTATCCCACGAATATGGCAGGAAATAAAATGTCCGCCCCGGCAGAGCCTCCTTGCCCGGGTAACCCTAATACACCTGGGAGGGCGGGTGGTATCCCAGGGTTGAGCGCTAGCGGCTGATGAGCTCCCCAGCCTCTCGTAAACACGAGCACCCCGACGTCACGCTATGAAACGCCAGGAATTGAGGATTTTTTAAAGAGGTTATCTCCTCGCGGTCCGGCCAATGAAGGCAAGACCCTCGCTCTCGTGCAGGCTGCTAAACATAACAGCGAAACCTACACGAGGTTACGACTCGACGATAGCAAAAGGCTCATCCGACTATGCAGTGAAGTATCCATCGGACTCGTCGACCGACCGGCAACAGGGCCACCGAAAACGACAGCTGCTGATCCGGTCCTGCCCACGACCATTCGCCACTGGCATCGGGTCCGGGCCAAAACTCCCATCTGAAAATATACAAAAAGAAATTAGTAATATAGTAACGATATTTAGCGGGACCATTCGCCATCGAGCACAGTTAAAAACTTCGCACTCAGCTACTGGCATTGGGTCCCGTCCAAAAGGACAATCAATAACTACCGCCAACTAACTACTAACTAACTACTAGCCACGGCTACTCAGAACCATTCACCACCAAGCGCGTTGAAAACACCACACTGGCAACCGGCATCGGGTTCGAGCCGCCGGCAGCGAGATCCATCCCCTACTGCGCTGGCCCCCCAAAAAGAGGGCACTAGCAAGGGGCTTATAACGGAGTCTCGCTGAGCCCGACCTTTTTTTTTTTTTTTTTTTTTTTTATATGATCTAGGGCAATGCTTGACTACATTCCACCTGATGGTAAGTGGAATGTAGTCTTAGATGGTAAGTCGCATTGCCCTAGCAACCTATTCACTCTTCTCTTGAAGACACCCACATTATATTTGGCCGGAAATACCGACTCAGGCAAATTGTTCCAGTCCTTCGCTGTACGTACTAAAAATGAGCAAGCAAAGCGCTTCGTTCGGACAGGTGGAATGTCCACAACAAAAGGATGGATACCTGCCGTGCGTCGGGACGTCCGGTGATGGAAGGGGGACGGGGGAATTAACTCGTGTAATTCCTGCGCACACTCACCAAAATGTATCCTATAGAATACTGAGAGGCTAGCAATTTTACGCCTGTGTTCAAGGCTTTGGAGGTCGGATTCGACCAATTCGGGATCGCCTATAAGCCTCTTTGCTCGCCTCTCAATTGAGTCCAGAACCGCAAGATGAGACTTTGCGGCACCAGCAAATATGTGACCACAGTACTCTACACACGACCGGATCTGTGCTTTGTATAAAACAAGAAGCTGTCCCGGTGTAAAGTACTGCCGAACCTTCGCAAGAACGGCAAGCTTTGCTGCTGCTGCTCTTGCTCTGGACTCAATGAACCGACCAAAGTTGAGGTTCGAGGAAATCTCTAAGCCTAACAACTGAAGCCGGTCACTGTATTCCAAGGATACATTCTGGAAAGTAGGAGCCAAGGTGAAAGGGCTCCTTTTGGCGGTGAATAGACACGTCTGCGTTTTGGTGGCGTTGAACTTGACAAGATTGGCATTGCTCCATGCGGAGACTGCCTGAAGTTTGTCATTCAAACGTTGCACCATGGCTTCTCTTTCAGACTGTACTTGATCTCGACTAGCCCGAGTACTCGGCAGATATCTTTCTACAACTGTGCTGTCGTCTGCATACCCATAGATACCGGGCTTCAACAGATCATTAATGTGCTGCAGAAACAGAGTTGCAGAAAGAACGGACCCCTGAGGCACTCCGGCATTTATTGTCAAGGGTTCCGAGGAACACCCGTCGACAACTACTCGGAGAGATCTGTGGCTCAGAAAGTCCGTTACCCAGCCGATTAGACCAGGAGATATACCGTACGCTGAAAGCTTGCATATAAGGCTCGCATGCCAGACCCTGTCAAATGCTCTCGAGACGTCCAGAGAGACGGCGACCGCTTCTCCGTTCTTCTCGATGGCCTCGCCTAAAATGTGTGTCGCGTACGCTAGAAGGTCCCCAGTGGACCTATTACGGCGAAATCCGTACTGTCGGTCACTGAGGAGATCGTTACCTTCTAGGTATGCTAGTAGGCGCGAGTTCAATACACGCTCCATAATCTTGCAGAGTATGGAGGTGATTGAAATCGGTCTGTAATTGACAGGGTCGGCACGGCTGCCTTTTTTGGGCACGGGTTGCACATTAGCAAGCTTCCAGGATTTCGGCACTATTCCAGTCATGAAAGAAAGGCGATACAGACGTGTCAATACAGGAGACAACTCAGCTGCGCATGTCTTGAGCAGAATGGCTGGTATACCATCAGGACCACTGGCTTTATTCACATCTAAACGACACAATGTTCTCCATACCTCTTTGTTAGTGATGCGGATTTCAGGCATCGAAATACCGCAGTGAGGAAGATGTGCTGGAGAAGCATTGCCAGTGTCTAGATGCGAATTGTCAGCAAACAGAGAAGCAAATACATTCGCTTTCTCTGTTGCTGTGTGGGCCAGGGATCCATCCGGCTTCAGCAGAGCAGGCAGTGAGGGTTGGCAGAAGTTCGACTCGATCGCTTTGGCAAGAGACCAGAAAGCTCGACTGCCAGTTGGTCTGACAGACAGCTTTTCGCCATTCTTAGCGATTCGATCGAGACGAGCCTTCCGCAATGCCTTCTTGTAGGACTTGGCAGCTTGGTTAAAGGCTCTCTTCTTCAAACTTACATCCGGAGTTTTGCGGGTTCGAGCATCAGCCCAAATGAGATATGCCTAACCTAACCTAATCTAACCTAACCTAACCTAATCCCAGCTTGCTGGAACGAACGGCGAAAACCGAAAGGGCCGTCCTGTGTCTGTCTGAACAGCTCCAGAGTCTTCCGAACAAGCGATCCTGATTCAATCACCCAGCTTGCTGGAACGAACGGCGAAAACCGAAAGGGCCGTCCTGTGTCTGTCTGAACAGCTCCAGAGTCTTCTGAACAAGCGATCCTGATTCAATCACCCAGCTTGCTGGAACGAACGGCGAAAACCGAAAGTTAAGTAATTTTAGAAGTTTTTTCAAAATTTTATAATTTATCGATTTTCATTAAATACGGTGTTCCTTCGATAGAACAGCCGTCTAATCATCTATATATTATATATATATCTTCGCCGAGATCAAATCGTGGAAGAAAATAGACATCAAAATTTGAATAAAATCAGTTAAAACGGTCGTTGTTAGGAAAATTTCCACATTTAGCTTTTGATCAATTTTCTTTTAATAAATTCGATTGTAGCTGGCTTCGGCCTAAATTGTTCGCCTGAAGGACGTCTTCGCCCGGAGCTCCCGCGGGAAGATATTCGAATCTAAAATTTGAAAATAACAGTTAAAAAAAACGTTCGTTCTTAGGAAAAATTTTACAATTTTCATTCGATTGTTTCTCTTTAAATACAGTCTTTTGTGGTTAATTTAGGTGCAACTTTTCGGTATACGCGACGCCCCCCCAGGATCATCCCCATGGAAGATTTTAGGGGTTCTGGGATTGTGAGATTTCGTTCGTTGTTAGTGAAAAATCTTCAATTTTAAATTCAGTCGTTTTTCTTATATGAGGTCGTTTGAAGGTCGATAGTATCTAACTTTTTTGTCTAAACGACAACCCCGAAGGGAATAACCCTTCGGGAATTATTGCCGTTTTTGATTGTCAAAAATCTTTTTCGTTCGTAAAGGTCATTAAATAGGATTTTTTTTGCCGTCGGTACCCATCGCATCGGATAGATCACGGCGAGACGCGTCTAAAGACACCTTCGGCGTCCCCGTGAGTGCCTCCGGTCCGGAGAAAAACGACATAAACCGTTTTGAAATTGGCCGCCCACCCTCCCTTATAGGATATACAAGGTTTGGGTCCAACTTTTTGGTCAAATTTTTATTGTTTGTTTGTATTTTAGAGCAGCTCTCGGGGACCAGATATATACACTTAGATACAACATTTCCTTTCGATTTAAGCCTTAAATTTTTTTTTCAAAAAATTATAAATTCCCTTGACAATATGTTCTGATACAACGCGCCTGCCAAGAGAACGCAAGAGGCGCCAGAGGCGATTTCTAAAGATACAAGCTCGCGCAGTGATACTCACCCGCCTGCCCTTATCTCCCCAAAGCCAGGACCTTCCGATGACCACATCTCTAAAGTAAGGAAAAGCATAGGCGAATGGGAAACGGGAAAAAAGGAGTTACCAAAGACCCAAAATAAAAAGTTCACAAACAGGACTACAGAAGCAAGAAACTGCGTGAACAAAGAAAAGATCCATCTCAACAACTCCAGGAATCTAAAGTCCGAGATAAAGATGGAGGTAACACAGGCGATTGACAGACTATATCAACTGGTCAAAGAAGCCGAGCTAGAGAAAGGCAAAGGCGAAAAGAACGAGGATAGTAATACACCCCAGCAAGAAACAGGAAAAGGAATCCAACCAACTAGAAAAGAGAGCGAGGAAGATCTACAAAGAATAATAGAGAAGCACAGGAACCTCCTTAAGAGAAATATAGAAGAGATGAACACGCTAAGAAGGGCTATAGAAGAAGAGCAAAGAATGACAGATAAAGCAGCAGAAATAGAAAAAAACAGAACAACGAACAACAACAAGTCCTGGCAGAAATACTCGAAATTAAGCATACTACCCAGGAGTTGGGAAAAAAGATGACTGAAATCTCGGAGGCCAAATCGTATGCAGAGGTCTTATCTCAGAATAAGCACCAAAGCTTGGAGAAGCCCAAGCATTCGATTATTGTATCATCGGATACGGAGCTGGACTCGAGTAGTGAAGTTGTCGACAAGGTCAGGAAAGTGCTTGATGCAAGGGTAAGTGGGATACAAGTGGAAAGAATAAGAAAGGTTAAAGATCGCAAAGTCATTTTAAGTTACGGCAGTAAAGAGGAACTAGAAAAGGCGACAGAAAGACTAAAAGGGAGCAAGAATCTCAAGGTTGAGCCCATGAAAAACAAGAGCCCTCTCGTAGTACTTATGAACCTTATGGCTTATAATACCGACGAAGACATTAGGACGGCTCTAAAGACGCAAAACGCTCGCCTCTTAGGGGATCTGACGGATGAGGAAGCCGCCGTAACGGTAAAGTACCGTAGAAAATCCAGAAACCCCTTAGAAAACCACGTCGTTCTACAAGTCACACCTAGGATGTGGCAGAAACTGACCTCATCGGGGAAAATATTTATAGACCTGCAGCAAGTAAAAGTTTTCGATCAGACACCCTTGATTCAGTGCACGAGATGTCTGGCGCATGGACATGGAAGGAAGGTGTGCACGGAGGCAGTGGATCTCTGCAATTATTGCGGAGGCCCACACCTTAAAGCCGAATGCCCGGAGAGGGCTGCAGGACAAGCACCGACATGTAAAAACTGCCTAGCAGCTAAGGGTATGGATATAAACCATTCGGTCTTTAGTCAAGAATGCCCAGTGAGAAGGAAATGGGATGCGATAGCGCGCGCCGCGATAGCTTACTGTTAAGGTGGCCGCGGGCAGACCAGACAGCCGAAGCACCCTGACCACAGACACCAAAACCCATAACCCTTCAATCGCGCCAACAAATCACAATAGACAGTAAACACCATACCTGGTGGTTCAGGCGAACCTGCAACGGAAACAACTAGCCACACAAGAACTTATGATAGAAGCCAAGGAAAGAAAGATCGCGTTCGCATTAATCCAGGAACCGTACGTGGGCGGAATAGGGAAGATGAAGAGCTACCAAGGTGCTAGGATATTCCAGTGTACAGAAAAAGTAGAAGGCCCAATCAAGGCGGCGATTGCCGTATTTGACCAGGAAATAAAAATAACGCAGTACCCACAACTCACCACCAACAATATAGCAGTAGTGGGAGCCCAGACTTGGGCACGAGAAGTCAAAATGGTGTCACTTTATTTTGAACTAGACCAACCTATTGAGCCGTATCTTGTACAATTAAAGAAGATCTACCAAATACTTGGACCATGCCGTAGGACTTCTGCCGGTTCTAGGAAAGATTTACGAGAAGATTCTCATTACCCGTCTCAAATACTATCTGATACCCAAACTAAGTACTCACCAGTACGGTTTCATGCCACGGAAAAGTACTGAAGACGCTCTTTACGATCTCACGCAATATATGCGAGCGAAACTAAGCAAAAAACGAATAGTGACGATTGTGTCGCTGGATATTGAAGGAGCGTTCGACAGCGCATGGTGGCCTCAATTACGAATAAGACTGGCTGAGGAACAGTGTCCTATCAATTTGAGACGGGTAATTGAAAGCTACCTAAGCAACAGAGCGGTTGAGGTCAGGTACGCCGGAGAGGCTTACAAGAAAGCAAACAATAAAGGATGCGTGCAAGGGTCAATTGGATTGCTTCTTGACCCTCTTCTTAAACAGCTAACAGAAATGGGACATTTTTGCCAAGCCTTCGCTGACGATGTGACGCTGGTCTTCGACGGAGAAACGGCACGGGAAATCGAGGGACGGGCGAATGCCGCTCTCAAACATGTTCACGCCTGGGGTATTAGGAATAAGCTAAAATTCGCACCGCACAAAACCAGTGCGATGGTGATCACGCGGAGGCTGAAGTACGACGTACCCCGGCTGAGCATGGGAGGGAGCGACATTGGAATGTCCCGCGAAATTAAAATCCTGGGGCTTACAATCGATGACCAGCTCACTTTCAACGCCCACGTAAACAATGTCTGCAAAAAGGCCATAAAAATCTATAAGCAGTTATCAAGAACAGCCCGTATAAGTTGGGGACTGCAAACAGACATCATAAGAGTAATATATAACGCAGCGGTAGAGCCAGTTATATTGTATGCAGCAAGCGCGTGGGCACCATCCGCAAGAAAACTAGGCGCCATAAAACAGTTTAACTCGATTCAGAGAGGGTTTGCTCAAAAATTGTGTAAGGCATACCGTACGGTGTCCTTGAACTCTGCACTGGTGCTGGCAGGAATACTCCCTCTCGATCTCCGAGTCCGGGAGGTAGCCTCATTATACGAGGCTAAGAAGGGAGTACCACTGACAGCACTCGCGGGTAGAGAGATGGAGAAGATGAGTCCGTTGTCAGAAATGCTACACCCAGTAGAACAAGAAGACCTACCTTTCGGAAGCCTGATGAACGAGGAACAATATCAGAACCACAGCAACTACGCCGTGAGAATTTTCACGGATGGCAGCAAGATAGGGGGCAAGGTTGGGGCGGCACTTTCAATCTGGAAAGGCGCTGCCGGAACCAAAACCCTCAAGCTTGCTCTGCCATCCTATTGCACCGTTTATCAGGCAGAACTGTTAGCGTTACAGAAAGCTGCTAACGAAGCATTGGGTGGAAAAGAATCCACATACGCTATCTTTAGTGACTCAATGTCAGCTCAGACTGTGGAAAACCCAAACTCACCTCACCCCCTGGCACAAAAAACTAGAACCCACCTAAAGAATTGCCGCCTCCAGAACAAAGTGGTTTCTTTGTTCTGGATAAAAGCACATGCAGGACTAGAGGGGAATGAAAGAGCGGACCAGCTTGCTAAAGAAGCTGCTACATCCCTAAAGAAAAAGCCGGACTATGACAAATACCCAACTTCCTATGTGAGGAGAACTATCCGTTCAGAGACAATAGAAGAGTGGAATCAAAGATATAAAGCAGCCGAAACTGCGGCAATAACAAAAATGTTCTATCCTGACGTAAAAACAGCCTTCAGAAGGAAAATAGACACCAAAACAATAGGGTTAACAACGCAAGTTATGACGCCCTGTCATAACTTGGAGGATTCTCAGAATACTTACACAGATTTAAATTAAAGGAAAGCCCATCTTGCGTCTGTGATCCGGGAGAAAAAGAGACCATCCTCCACATCCTAATTTCATGCCCGTGCTTCGAAAGTGACCGTAGAGACCTGCAACAAAAAATAGAAATGGAAATTAGTGAAAAAACAATAAGTGAAATTTGTAAAGATAAAGAGAAATGTAAAGAGTTTTTAAAGTATAGTCATAAAATAGCAAATAAGGTAATTAGAAGAAATAAGAATATTAAGAAAATAAGTTACATATATAGTAAGTATATAAGTAAGTTACATATTAAATATTATAGAGCAATATATATATATATATATAGAATATTAAGAATAAAACTGTGTAAAATGTTAACAATTCAGCGTAGTAACAAGAAACTGTTGAAAATAAATGTATAGTTAAAAATAGATGCTAATTATAATATAAAATATAATAATTATATATAAGCTAAGCACAAAAGAAGGAAATGATATAACTAATAGGAAATAAGTAGAATAAGACCTACGTAGAATTAATTGTCATTAAGCTAGACTAGATATTGTAAGAACCTTGATGTAAGAAAGTAAATTGTAAACTGTTATTAAATAAATAAACAACTAAAAAAGATCTCTGACAATGTCAGGGGAAAAAAGTCAACACCCTGAGATGGCGGGTGCCTTTTAAAAAAAAAAAATCCTAACCTAACCTAACCTAACCTTTTTTTTTTTTTTTTTTTTTTTTTAACGTCTGGAATCCTCATGGATACACACCTCCATCCAGGGGAAGATGGAAGCGGTTATTTTTTTTTTTTTAAGGTGGGGAAATGCTTTTAACATCCCCGGCCGTGAATGGGGCGCGGGCCGGGGTATGTGGGACTCGACCCGGCATGAGAAGCCGGGTAATACCCACTAAAACCCCACCGGTCTGCCATCCGTCGCCATATGGGGTGGAGCAGGATCGCGTTGGCATTCGACTGCTTTCACACCGGCGTATACCAGAGGGTAGGGCGCCCTTGCGCCCTCAATCCCGTGCGCCTGGTGAGAGGGGGTCCCCAGACCCCTCCTCGGCTACACTAAGGCGGGGGTAACAGGCGCGCGTAGCGTCTCCTACGGACCCCCCTCCTTCCTCGATGGAGAGGGTTGGAGGACGCCGCCTTCCTCTCCCGCTCCGCTGCCTCCTTCTGCGACATCACGTCCTCGCAGAAGGAGACCATGGCAGACCACGACTCGTCGCTACCGAGCATCGCGTCGATGACGCTCGGCAGCGAAAGGTCCGGTCCCACGTGCGCTTCCAGTTTGAGCCTTTGTGAGGCCCAGGCGTCGCACCCTCCAGAGTGTGACGAGCCGTGTCCATCGGCTCATCACACTCGTGGCAGGCCGGGGTCGGTTCCCGGCCCGCTATTTTGTGCAGGTACTTACCGAAGCAGCCGTGTCCGGTAAGGACCTGCACCAGCCGGAAAGTCAGGGTCCCAGAGCGCCGCGATAGCCACCGGACTAGGTGAGGCCTTTTCGCCTCCACCGTATCCCGTCCGGCTGCCGGGGACCCCAAATTCTCCTCCCAGAGTCGGATCAAAGCCTCATCCGCCTTGGCTCTGACCCCACACATCTCGACCGGGTTGGGCCACTCGCCTCGCGCTCTGATGTCCACCCTGCAGCGGTGTACTTCCGCGAGGACCCCAGCCTGGAGTTCCCAGGGGGGGTCACCCGCTAGCAGGGTGGCCGCCGTCCACGACACTGTACGGTACCCTCGTATCGCTCTCACCGCTATAATCCTCTGGGGCCTCCTTAGAAGGATTTTGTTTTTAGCGGTGAGAGCATCCGCCCATACCGGAGCGCCGTACAGTGCCATGCTACGGATGATGCCCGAGTAAAGGCGTCTGCAGGGCGAACCCGGACCCCCCACATTGGGCAGCAGTCTACCGAGAGCGGCAGCGGCAGCCACCAGCTTCGGGGCGAGTTGGACAAAGTGTGCCCCGAAGCTCCATCGCCCGTCCAGAACGAGGCCCAGATACTTCATCTGGGCCCCGATTAAAACCTCTTCACCCAAGAGGGTGATGCGCGCGCCCCTGGGCGGTCCCCTGCGTGGGCCGTGGAATAGGAGGGCCTCCGTTTTCGACGCGGAGACCCTCAAGCCCAGCGACGCAATTCTTTTGACCACCAAGTTCGTAACGGTGGTGGCCAATTGCGCCGCCTTCGCGTACGAGCTGCCCCGGGCGTAGACGAGGGTGTCGTCTGCGTAGCAGATGACCCCCGCCCCAGGGGGAACCGGCTCCCGCAGGAGCCAGTCATACCCGATGTTCCACAGGATCGGACCCAGAACCGACCCCTGTGGAACACCGCACCTCATGCGCCGTTCGTGCAGTCGCCCGTCACCGTCCTCCCACACGACTGCCCGGCCCTGAAGGTACGCCTTCAGCAGCCTTCTGAGATACGGAGGAACCCCATGATATCGGAGCGCCTCCGCGACTGTCTCAAAGGGAAGGCTGTTGAAGGCGTTTGCTATGCCTAGCGACACCCCCAGGACGACCTCCCCATCCCTCACGGCTCCTTTTGTGATTCCCTTCAGGGCGGTCAGAGCGTCGATTGTCGACCGCCCCGACCGGAAACCGTATTGGGCCTCTGAAAGTGGTGGCCCCACCTCCTCCAGGTGTTGGACGGGCAGCGAGGCTTTTTTCCAGTAATTTGCCCGTCTCATCCAGCAGGATAATGGGTCTGTACGCCGAAGGGGATTCGGGATCTCCCCCCTTAGGCAAAAGACACAGACGACCCACTTTCCATGGCTTCGGAAACTCTCCGCCGGCTATGCACGCGTCGAAGAGTTAGGGACAAACAAGCCGTGTCCACGGGCTCGTCACAGTGGTGGCAGGAGGGGGCCGCCTCTCTGCGCGCGATCTTGTACAGGTACTCACCGAAGCATCCATGCCCCGTGAGCACCTGCACAAGAAGGAACGTTAGAGTCCCGTGCCGCCGGCCGATCCAACGATCGAGATGGGGGTAAATAGCCCCCACCGTCGCAAGACCGGCCGACGGGAGGGAGAAACAACCTAACCTAACCTAACCTTTTTTTTTTTTTTTTTATCGTTGGAAAAATGCGTTTTCGCATCTTCACCCAGGCCAGGAAGGCGATGGCGGGGCGGTATGTGCGGCACCCGGCGGCATGGAAACGCTGCCATTTTTAAGGCACCCCACTAAATAACCAACGGCTGCCCACGACGCTACAACGGGACGCCACGGGATCGCTTTCGCACTCACCGTGGTGCCCCGGCGGAACTCCTCCATATAGGGATACCCCGGGCAACCAGTGTACCCCTACCTCATAGACCTAGTGCAATGGCGAGAGAGGTCGCCCCCCCCTCTCACCTAGGCCTACGGCTGGGAAGGAACGGGCTGAACCCTTCTCCTTCGCAGCCTCTCCCGCTGAAGCTCGATGTGACTTTGTTGCCATAGCCACAGCCGGCTCCGTGCTGGGCTCCGCGCTCGAGGGTTTCGCACCAGGTGCTAATCCTCGAACTCGCGGAGCCTTGCACAATCGGCTCCCCAATAGGTGGGTCGCTGCAAGGCCTCGGTCCGCACAGACCACGCACCGCAACATTCCGGTGCAAGTGGCTCGGGTATGCCCCTCACCACCGCACCGGAAACAGACGGCGCTGCGATCGACCGCGGACGGGCCAGCCGCACGCACATGCCCAGGTGCCAGGCACCTGAAGCAGCGCAGCGGCTGCGCCTCCAGCAACTCCATCCTGGCTGAGCTCCAGCCCACCAGGACCTTCTCGGCGTTTATCAACGCTCTCGCCGCATCGGTGGGGAGACGGGCAAAGGTAGCGCCCATGCCCCCCCAGCCACCCCGACGGATTTCCCCAACATGGAGACTCCCGCTAGGGCAGTTCGTGATGCGACTTATCGCGTCGACCACGTCATCGTGCGTGACGGTATTGTCCAGGCCTTTAAGCCTTACGGCCACCCGCCGAACAGGCCGGACGACTTCTGCCACACCGTCTAAAACTGGGCGAATCTTCGCCGCCAGTTTTTCAGCCTGCTCTGGAGTACCCTTGGGCAACTCCAGAAGCCTGGCACCCGCCGCTGAACGGCGAATCGTAAGCCCGTCCTTGAGGCCGATGTCGCCGAGATTGACCATCTCGGCGGCACGCCTCAGGACATGGGCGTACGTCACACCCGCCGCTGCCGCATGGTCCTGCAGTTTGATCATAACTGCAGGAGACCGTGCAGACGGCAGCTTCCGGGAACCCACGCAAGGTGCTTTCGGCTTCTTCTTGGAAGACGCCTTAACACCACTGGCCTTACTGTTTGAAGCCGGCTTCTGGGGAAGGCCCTTCTTTCTCCCCGAGCCTTCCTTCCTCCTCGTGACCGTCGATCACGCCTCCTCTTGAATCAGAGGAGCCGTCGGCGGCCCCGACTCCGAGACAGTCGCCGCGACTGCGGCCGACTGCCTCCTCTCCGCCGCGAGTGGCGGCCGGTGGTTCCGCGCCTGGAGGAGACGCTCTTCATGTCCTTCGAAGCGGGAGTTAATTAAAACTCCCACCGAGGACAATACGGAGCGTCTCAACTCCTCAACCGCGTCTGGACCCCCCGACGAGATCGGAGGCTGACCGACAGAGGACTTCAGATCGTCAAAGTCCTTGCGAACCTTGACGATCTCCTCCCTGAGGAAGGACACCTCGCGACAAAGACGGGCGTTATCCGCCCGCAATTGCCGTGATTCCTCAGGTTCCCCCCTGCAGGCCAGAACCTCGACGACCTCTAGAAGGCTGCTCGCAGCCCCCTTCAGAGCCTTAACCATAGTGTCCTTCAAGTTAGTGCTCTTTTTGCACACCTCTTGGATAGAGGCAGCATGCTTCCGCGCAAATGCATGCAGCTGCTGCGCATCCAAAGAAGTCGGCTCAATGGTGGGAAGCGCCTCCGAAGACAGATCGTCCTCGGAAACCGGCGCACTCACCACCAGATCCTTCTTCTTCTTCCAGCGGAGGGCCCGAGCGCTCAGTGCGCGCTCGAACTCGGCCTCCTCCACCTCCTCCTCCATGGCTCGCAACACGGCTTTCGCCTGGGCGAGCCCGCTCCCGCGTCCTTTTGGCGCACCTCGTCCACGCCTCACACGCAGTTTAGTTGGACAGGTCGGTGTGGTGTCGACCTGTGCAGGGACTCCTGCACTGGAACGGTTCTTGCCCCCCCAGAATACGAGGGGCAGACGGCAACAGCGGCCGTGCGGGATTGAACACCCGCCTGGGGACGTTTTTGGGAATCGTTCATTTCATCTTGTTTTCGGCGCCCTCATCCTTAACCGGCCCTTTGGCAGACGCCGCACCTCCGGACCGACACAAAACAAAGAAAAGAAAAGACGCAGAAACACGAAGAAGAAAAGACAACACGACGACGACACAACGAAAAAAGGGTGATTTTTTATAGAGGTTGTCTTCCTCGCAGCCAGACGTTTAGAGCAAGCTCCGTCCGTCCAGCCCTCGTTCCCGCTCAGTGCGGGCTTCCGAGATCTTGTGGCCGTGCAAAGCTCGCTCCTAAAAGCAAGCAGCCACATTTGCTAGTAGCTGTCCGCGCCGGCCGAAACCGGTAAAGAACCCCTATCCGCAACCCGGGGACGCGCCAGATGGCGGCACTAGCGACCGCACAATGGGAGCTTTTTTTTTTTTTTTTTTTTTTTTCCCAGGGGAAATCCGTTATGGATACACCGCGGCCCGGGGGAGCCGTGGTGTATCCGTTATGGATACACCGCGGCCCGGGGGAGCCGTGGGTTATGTCGGACTTACACCGACTAAAACCCCTGGGGTGTACCTTCGTCACGCTTACGGTGGGATCGCGGGGACGCTGTTGCACTTCCGCGATCCCGCCAGCATTTGCCCTAAGGGTTAAGGGCTCGCCGCACGTAGTTACTCCTGGAAGGCTTCCTCGAACACTAAGGAGCCTCCCTCCATGGGACTGTGTAATGTGGTACGATAGATCCCCCGATCTATCGCCCGAAGGTCCAGCGTTATGGCGGCAGGTTGGCCAAGTAGGCCCTGCGTCGCTGTCCGCGCCGTCCGCGACGAACCGGGTGCGAGTTTGGATGCTGATCTCGCACCCGTTCTGCCGCTTCTTTCTGTAGCATCACGGAACTACAGAAGGAGGACACTGCGTTCCATTTTTCTTCACTCCCAACCATGGCCCTGATTAAAGCAGGCAGTGAGATGTCCTCTCCGAGAGTTTCTTTAAGAGCAGCTCGTTCCGCGCTCCACGCAGGACAAAATGTGCGCGTGTGTTCCGCCGTATCTTCGGCACAGTCACAATGATGACACGCCGTCGTCATTTCCCGCCCCAGGGCTCGGTGCAAATAGCGGCCGAAGCATCCGTGCCCGGTCAGTAGTTGTGTCGAATGGAACGACACCGCACCAACGAGGAGACACGATGCGGTGTAGGACACCGTGCGGTACGCACGCGCGGCTCGTAGAGCGATAGCACGCTGTGGTCTTTGCAACAGTGGCACATTTCTGTTGCAGATTGCATTAGCCCAGATTGGTGCGCCATAGAGAGCCATGGAGCGTACAACTCCGATATAAAGGGTACGGCATTTTTCGCTGGGACCCCCAAGATTGGGCAAGAGTCCACCGAGTGCCCCTGCTGTAGCTAGAAGCTTTGGCGCTAGTTGACGAAAGTGCTCGTCAAACTTCCATCGACCGTCGAGAACAATTCCTAGGTACTTCATTGTTGACCCGACGGCGATGGAAGTACCTCCAACGACTATAGATGCTCCAGGCCGTGGAGCATCTCTGGGCTTGTGGAAGGCTAGGACTTCGGTTTTATCCAGAGCTACGTCTAACCCAAGCGCCCGAATTCTCGCCACAATCTGGGACACCGCAGCTGTGGCAATGCGGCCTGCCTCTCGATGATCGGCAGCACGCACCGTCACCAAAGTGTCGTCCGCGTAACACATCACAGCAACTCCTGACAACAAAGTGCCGCGCAACACCCAATCATAGCCGATGTTCCACAGGAGCGGAATGAGGACCGAACCCTGTGGAACACCGCAAGACATCGGCCGTCTTGCCCATCCTCCGCCGCTGGTCGGGAATTCGACTGCTCTCCCTGCAAGGTAGTTGGCGACGAGGGATTGGAGATACTGTGGAATGCTATGATATCTCAAGGCGGCCTTCACTGTCTCCATAGGAAGAGAGTTGAATGCATTGGAAACGTCCAACGACACTGCCCACAACACTCCACCCTGTAAAATAGCCTTATCGGCCAAATCTCTTAAATGAGCGATGGCAGCAATGGTGGACCGCCCTCGCCGAAATCCGAATTGCGCCTCGTGCAGTCCCGGGTCCATTGACTGAACAATGCGAGCCGCTAGCACGCGCTCAAAAATTTTGCTGATTTCGTCGAGGAGCACTATCGGTCGATAGGCCGATGGCAGTTCGGTCGACCGTCCGTCCTTCTTCAGCAGGACTAGCCTGCCTGTTTTCTACATCCGAGGAAATTTGCCCTGTTCCAGACAATTAAAGAACAAGGCCCGCACCCTGCAACTCAAGTGAATCATCGCGAAGGCTAATACTTTCCCCGGTACACCGTCTGGGCCCGGAGCAGTGCGTTTTGAACCAAGCTTCGCGATGGCCACTCTGAATTCTTCCTCAGTCAGAGGTGAGATTCGGTCCTCCATATGCCGTGGCTCTGTGACTCCCATGGCGGGCGGGATCCACGAGTTTGTCTGAGGGAAGAGTGAATTAATGACTCGCTCCAGGAACTGCGGCTGCATGCTACTGGTCAGCGGGGGAGTCCAGGCTCTGGTCTTTTTGCGAACGGCCCGATATGGCCTACCCCAGGGATCCCTGTCCAGAATCTGTAGCCATTCGTTCCAGCACACCTCCTTCGCCCGAGCGATTGCCGCATGTAGGGCCTTGCAGGCGGACCGGTAAGAGTTGTACAGGACGTCCTCTTCTGCCTGGTCCCTGTTTCTTCTTCGCCTATAATGGTAGTATTGGCGTCGCTTACTCACACAGGCGTCTCGCAGGTCATTGAGCTCAGGATGCCACCAATACAAATGCTGTTTTGGCCGGAACGGTTTCGCCCTCGGCATAGCTGCGTCACAAATTCGAGCCAACGAAGCTCGAATACCCTCTGCTGCGTCGTCGAAGGATTGGAACGGAACCTGGGAATGGTGGAGCCACTCCTCAACTATCGCCGCCTCCTCGACTATTGATGTGTCTAGCCGACCTAAGATCCAGCGCGGGCCAGTACTGGTTGAGAAAACCTGGTACCGACACGGGCGAGTTGGGTGAGATGACAGCAAACCGGATGTACCGATGGTCGGATAAAGTCTCGACGTCTGTCAAAACTTTCCAACCACGCACACGGCTCCGGAGACTGTGGGATGCGAAAGTCACATCAACAATGGACCCACCATTACTTCGAACACACGTGTTGATCGCGCCTCGATTCATAAGCGTAAGTCCCGTCGCAGCCAACCACTCTTCAACAACCTCACCTCTGACATCTGTCGTGGGAGACCCCCAAGTCGTCGATTTGGCATTAATGTAACCAGCCACTAAGACTGCACGCGATGACAGCTGAGTAATTAGTGCGCCGATTTCTGCGAGAAGCGCCTCAAAGTCGGCAAGACTCCGGCTAGGGGCAGCGTAAATGCCGATAACGGTGACACCGTGCACTACTCCCATTGCATATCCTCTCCCTTTTCGGGTGTTTTCGAAACCTGCAGAAGTCGGAGCAAATATATCGACGGAATCATCATAATCGCCAAGCCAGTTGCTTCTCGCCGGAACCGCGTAAGGCTCGGACACGACTCCCACTTTAATGCCCCACTGTGCCATGCTCTGGAGAAACAAGTCCTGGGCTTTGGCACAGTGGTTTATATTGGCCTGTAGGTATTTTGTAGCAGCCATTTATTTTTGGGTGTCCATTGGTTCCTCTGCTTGTTGGGTTGACGTATTGGTCTTGCTGAACTCACTTGTGCCCTTTTTAGCACCTGGTCTTTTCCTTCCATTGCCTTTCAAGGTCTTTTTATGCCTCGACATGTCAGGGCAGCTCTTGTCTCCTATCCTATGTCTAGCAGGCCGGTTTGCCTCTGCGCATATGGCGCAGTTGAGGTCTTCTCTGCATTCACGGCTTTTGTGCCCTGGAATGCCACAGCGATAGCAGACATCGCTGCGGTCGATTTCATGCGCGCACATCACTCCAACGTGTCCTGTCTCCTGACAACGGAAGCACCTCAACGGTCTCGGCTCGAGTAACCGGACCTTGGCTGTTACCCAGCCAACGCGCAGTTTTCCTTCTTTAGCCACTTTTTTCGCTGCTATGACCGGACAACACACCCATAAAGAGCCATTGGGGCTTATTGAGCCTGTCTTAATGTCTTCGGGCTGACAACCACCCTCAGTGGCCAACGCTCGAGCGACTTCCTCGGGGGTGACAGAGTCTTCTAGCCCCGAAATCCTGAATTCAACTTTCTTACTCGGCCTCTGTATCTTTGCGGAAGTTACATCTAGAACCTCACGCAGTTTACTAGCAAGTAAGTCGGCCTTCTCGGCACCCCCCGCTCCTGGAACTTCGAGGATCCTGGCTCCTGTGGTACTCGTCCTGAACTTCAGGATTTCGATGCCCAGGTCCTTGAGGTTGATCCTCTGACGTGCCTCCGCAATAACAGAGGCATAAGTCACCCCTTTTTCTTTGGCCACTGGTTGCAAAGTAATGGAAACTGCCGCCGATGTGGGAGCTCGCAGCTTTATATGTTTTTTTGCAGTGCTCGAAGGAGGCAAAGAAGTCTTCTTTGGCTTTTTGCCTCTTTTCACAACGGTCGTCCAAGTTTCTTGCCTTGGCACAGTGTGCGCAGGCTCTGTCAGTTGCTCTAACGAAGGTTGCGCCGCTTGTTCCATCTGTCTCTTGGTTGTAGGAATTGATTCAACCGCTGGCGTCGATGACTTCTTTTGCGCCTTCTTAGGTGGCGGTTTGTTCAAACCTGAGGCTGGTACCGCCGCTCCTTGGTATGTCGCACTTTCTACCTCCATCTCTTCTACGTTCAATGACGGTTTAATACCCTTTGCATGTGAGGGCCTGTCTCTTTTTCCGTCCGCAGCAAGGGACCGACGAACTACTTTTTCTGGGAAGAGACGTTCCTCAATGCCTGCGAACCGGGCGTTAAACATAGCGCCCACGGAAGACACAATCGAGCGCTTCAACTCTTCTACAAATTCAGCGTCGCGAGAGGGTGCCTCCTCCGTAACAGCAACGGTTATTGCCGCTGAAGCTTTCATTTCAGCGAACTCTCGCCTGTCTGCTTTAAGCTCTGCCCGCAGGTTTTTAACTTCACGGGATAGGCGCGAGTTGTCAGCCCTAAGGCGAAGAGTTTCGTCCGCTTCTGTTCGATCCACCAAAGCTTCGACTACCTCAACAAGGTCCCGTGACGCCTCCTTTAGGATCTTCACCATTCCTCCTTGGAGGTGGCCTGATCTACGGCTTACCTCGACAATGGAAGCCGCACAACGGCTCGCTACCGCCCGAAGCTCTTCAGCACCAAGAGATTCCGGATCCGGCCGAGACGACCTTGATAAGATTTCTTCCTCGGAGTTATCCCTAGAACTCTTAGGGCCGACCCGCGCATTTCGACCTTTCTCAAATGCTGCCTCCTTATCCTTAGAGACAGAGCCTTCCGTCTCTTTGGTCTTTAGGAAGTTCCCCTTGGCCTGTTTAAGGCCAACGTAGGCACCCGTTGTTACTGGGCGACCTCTTCCCCTCTTTCCTTTATCTTTAGTTCGGTTCGGCGTCGTTAAACCTTCATCAAGATCAGAAGGTTCAGATGCGGACTCGAAGCTTTCAGGCCTTCTCCGTTTTTTCAACACTTTACCATCCATCCCGGCTGACGAATTTGACATGACAGTGTGCATGCTGTTGTCCGAAGACAGATCAGCATCCGTCAGTCTCGTCAGTATCACACTTGGACTCCAAACCCTGTCCACCACACAGGTTGAGCCTTCGTCCTTCTCAGGCCTCCTGTTTTCGTCCAATTTGCCCATCTCGGGCCTCTTCACTTCATCAGATTTGCCCTTCTCGGGCCTCCCACTTTCTTCGATATTTGGGTTTTTTGAGTTTATATCCATAACAGTTCCCACGAGTATGGGGGAAATAAAAGGTCCATCCGGGCGGTGCCCCCTGCACACGGATAACTCTAATACCACCTGGGGGTCGAGCGGTACCCAGGGGATAGCGCTAATGGGTAGGCTGTACTCCGCCTACCACCCGAAGGCGCCCCGTCGCCACGGTCTCCAACGACGAAGCTTTGAGGATTTTTTATAGACGTTGTCTCGTCGCAGGCCGGCCAATTAAGGCAAGCCCCCTGTTCCCTCCGTCCCCTTGCAAAACATGACTACAAGCGGCCAAGGGCTTACAGGATGCCCGGCGGTACTGGCCTACGACCAAGTGTGTCCGTCGGCTACCACATCGGTAGCAGACGAACCCGCCGCGCCGCGCGCCTTGAAGGCACGCAAACCACGCTGCCGAAGCAGCCACTGGGCCGGCCAATTAAGGCAAGCCCCGTCCAAGCCAACCAGTTAAGGCAAGCTCGATAGCGCAAGCCGACACCGACAAAACGCGCCGTCACAAACGATCGTCTGCCAATACCACGCTGAACTGAAGCAGCCACTAGTCCTAAAAAGGACTTTTCCATCAAAAACCGCGAGCCTTGAAGGCCCGCCAAACACCGACTGAAGTCCGCTGGCCCTGAAAAGGGCCTTTCCCAACAACAGGCGCAGAGCGCCACGGGTGATTCCACCCCCGACAAGACCGTCAGAACGGTCCGCAGATCTAGCAGACCCGCCATCCTCCGCCGCCGAAACGGCACCTGGCCCCACAAGGCCTCCGCCAGGGTAATTTATTATAGAGGTTTTCTTCCTCGCAGCCAGACGAACAGAGCAAGCTCCGTCCGCCCAGCTCTCGTTCCCACTCAGTGCGGGCTTACGAGTTCGTGTGGCCGTGCAATGCTCGCTCCGAAAAGCAAGCAGCCACACATGCTAGTAGCTGTCCGCGCCGGCCGAAGCCGATGCCCCCCATATCTGAGGGGACCTCCCCTATCCGCAACCCGGGGACGCGCAAGATGACGGCAATAGCGACCGCACACTGGCCGCACAATGGGACCTAACCTTACCTAACCTAACCTTTTTTTTTTTTTTTTTTTTTTTTTTTTTTTTTTTTTTTTTTTTCGTGGGGAAATCCAGTCGGATACCAGGCCAGGCCTGATTATGCCGGACTCTAACCGGCTAAAACCCCACGGTGTCCCTCTCGTCGCCAATTGCCGGGGTCGCGGGAACATCCATCTGGCAATCTTCCGCGACCCGACGACGATGCGGTCTCGTCAGACCCCTGCTCGTTTAGGTGGAGGACAGGTGATCGTCCATCCACTTTCCTTGGTTCAGAGTGGTGTGTAGGAACATGCCCACACCTACTCGTGCTAGTTTGTTTGGGCTGGTGAACTCCCCCGAGTCCACCACCCACTAGCTTTTGTTAGGGTGGAAGGTGGCGTATGAACGCCTCTCTTCTACGGCCTCTTTTGCGACGCCGGATGGCTAGTGAGCTAGTAGCCTCCCGTAGACGAGGGTGTCGTCTGCATAACAGATTACCCCCGCCCCTGGGGGGACCGGCTGACGCAGGAGCCAGTCGTACCCGATGTTCCACAGGATCGGACCCAAAACCGACCCCTGTGGAACACCGCAGCCCATACGCCGCCAGTACAGCCGCCCGTCGCCGCCCTCCCAGACTACTGCCCGGTCCCGGAGGTACGACTCCAACAGCCTTCCGAGATACGGAGGCACCCTGTGATATCGGAGTGCCTCCGCGATTGTCTCAAAGGGAAGGCTGTTGAAGGCGTTCGCTATATCTAGTGACACCCCCAGGACTACCTCCCCCTCCCTCACGGCCTCCGTTGTGAGGCACTTCAGGGCGGTCAGGGCGTCGATTGTCGACCGCCCCGACCGGAAACCGTACTGGGCCTCCGACAGCGGAGGCCCCACCTCCTCTAGGTGTCGGACGAGACGGTCAGCTAGGATTTTTTCCAACAGCTTGCCCGTCTCATCCAGCAACACTATTGGCCTGTATGCCGAAGGGGAATCGAGCGGACGATCACCCCCCTTCTGCAACAGGCACAGCCGACCAACTTTTCACGGCTTCGGGAACTCTCCACTGGCTAAGCTCGCGTCAAAGAGTTCCCGAAGCCTTCCCCCCAGGTGCTTTAGGGCGAGCGCCAGCACTCGCCCTGAGACGCCGTCGGGCCCCGGTGCCGTCTTTTTCCCGCGAAGACTGTCCAGAGCCACATCCATCTCACCGTCCGTGACTGGAGGGTGAATGTTTTCATTTACCACCGGGAGAGGGGGCGCCATTATGGGAGGTAAGTGGGTCGGGAAACAACTCCCCGACTAACCTCTTCACCAGGTCCGGCGCAAGGGCCTCCGTGAGCGGGGTGCCCCTTGTGCGCAGCTTGTTTCGCGCTGCGCGATAGGGACGCCCCCACGGATCGCCGTCCAGTCCGGCCAGGATTTCTTCCCTGGCCGCAGTTTTAGCTCGACTTATGGCGAGCTGCAGGGCCTTTTTTGATGTTTGGTACAGAGCCCTCAGCTCTTCCTCCAGGTCCGGATCGTATCCGTTGCCCCTTCGGCAACGGGTAAAAACTCTCCGCGCCCTGTTGGTGGCCGTCCGAAGAGCCGCAATCTCCGGTGACCACCAATAAGCCTGTCGACCCTGAGGTTGTCGCCGCGCCCTCGGCATGGCCGCATCGCACACTCTTGTTAGAGTTTTCCGCATGCAGCCAGCCAGCTCGTCAACGTCGGTGCTGGGTCCCACCACCAACCCGGAGGCAAACCATCTTTGCATAATGGCCGCCTCCTCCACCAGCTCGGGGACGCGCTGGCTCATATTCCACCTGGGGAACGAGCTGCGACCCATGGGGGCCCCAGCACTACCACCCAGGAGGGGGGAGACCTCAAATCGGACATAAAGATGGTCCGACAGAGTCTCTACCCTTTTTTCCACCCTCCATCCAGATACTCTGCGCGCGACAGATGGGGTGGGGAACGAAAGGTCCACCACGGACCCCCCATTGTGTCGCACGCAGGTATGGGCCGTTCCCGTATTCAGCAGGGACAGCCCAGAGAGGAGTCCCCACAATTGGACTGCCTCTCCCCGAACATCGGTTTTGGGGTTCCCCCATGCCCGGGACTTGGCGTTAAAGTCGCCGAGGACGATTATCGAACCCGGCGACCTCCGTGCCACAGCGGCCCTGACAGAGTCGAGGAAGACTTCAAACTCTGCCAGAGGACGATTTGGGGAGAAGTACACACCGACGACAGTGAACTCCCCCCACATCGCCACCACGTACCCAGCTCCTCTCTCCACGGCTGAGAGGGGAGCACCGTCCACCATTCTGGTTACGATCGCCACCGAACCATCAAGGTCACCTACCCAGCGCGCATCAGGCTGGGGGGGGACGAAGTATGGCTCACAAGCCACCGCAACACCTACCTCCCACTGCGCCATGGACTGCAAGAATAGATCCTGGGCCCCGGCGCAGTGGTTCAAGTTCGCCTCTAGGAAGCCGATATGTCCGCAACTACCCATTACTCAGACATATCGGCACCCCTGGCGTCCCCAACATTTGCGGTGATGGCAGTTGGGGCGGTCCGTGCCCCTAAGCCAAATCTTCCCTTTACAGGGAGAGGGTTACACTCCCTCCCGCCCATCAAGTGCGTCGCCGGCAATTTAGCGGCAGCACACACAGCACACCTTCGGACCTCGGCCGTGCAGTTAGCCTTGCAGTGACCGGCCTCCCCGCAACGGAAGCACCACCCACTACGGTCGACCAGGGAGGGGCACGTCTCTCTGGTGTGACCGACCCCATAACACCGGTAACACCTTAGGGGGCGCTCGTCTAGGAGACGCACCTCGGCCTCCGCCCACCCCACCATAAATTTGGGCGCCTGCGTGACACCCCTGGCCGCTATTACCGGGCATTCTACTACACAGACGCCCATCCCGCGGGGGCCCGACACGATCCGGTGCACCTTCAGTTAATCCACCGAACATCCACCCACCTGAGACACTGCAGCGGCTACCCGCTCTGGGGTAGCTGAGTCTCCGAGACCCGACACTTTCAGCTCTACGCACTTGACGGGTCAAGTGCCACCCTAAGCCTCGCTGCGAGGGCGTCGGCCTTCTCAGCTCCCTGGGAGCCGGCGATCTCCAGCACCCTAGCACCAATGGCGGAGCGACGAAAGTTGATAGAGTCAATGCCCAACTCCATCGGGTTGACCGCCGCCTCCGCCCGCCCCATAATCTGGGCGTAGGTGACACCCATCTCAACCGCCCCCGGCCGCAGTGTGATCGTCACTGCAGCCGTTTTGGGTAGCGTGAGTTTTGGCTTCTGCCGAGGCCTCGCCATCGGATTCGTCGACGCCGAAGTCCCTGTCACCACAGGGGAAGAGGATTTCTTCCCCTTCCCCTTCTTTTTTTTCCTGTGCTGGACTTGTGTCCAGCTCTTCTCCGGGGCACCAGAATGCTCCGGGAACAGTGCAACAGCAGGTGCCGGGGTTCGAGCCTGAGACGGCGTGACGACCGCCGGAACCACAGTCGCAGGGCGACTTTTCGATAACGCCCCCTTTTCGGCCTTGCCTACCGCCTTATCTTTTTCTCCGGCCACCGTAGCAACGGGACGAGCAGCGGCCGCCCGGCCCTTTTGGGTTGCTGTCAGCGTAGCGACGCTTACAGCCTCAGTGGACATAGCAGCGTTCTCCCGGTTCGCCCTGAGAAGGGGGCGAACGCTTACCTTCGGGAGAAGCCGCTCCTCAATGGCCTCGAATCGGGCACTAATCATAGTCCCAATCGAGGTAATCATGGAGCACCTCCACTCCTCCCAGAGCTCCTCCAAACCAACCGGGGGGACCATGGGCACCACCGGTGGGGGGGAGGGCATGTCTCCTTTGTGGCCGAAGCAGCCTTCATCGCCTCGAACTCCCGGCGATGGGCTTTTACTTCGGCCTTTAGCGCCTCCACTTCCCGGCGAAGGCGTGCGTTGTCAGACCGGACCTTCCGGACTTCCTCGGATGCCGTCCGCTCGGCTAAGGTGTCAACCACCTCTATAAGTGATGCACAAGCCAATTTTAGAGCCCTCTGGTGTCCGCCCTTTAAATTGTTTGAGGTGCGCACAACCTCATAAATGGAGCGAGCCGATTCCCCCGCCCTTGCCTTTAGCTTTTCAGCGTCCAATTGAAAGGGGAGCTCCGCGATGGAGCTCTCCATCCCCTCCTCGAAATCTAAAACCGGCGCAGAGGACGCCGACTTGTGAAAGGCATTCGGCCCCGCCTCCGTCCTCGTCAAGACAACGACGGGATCACTTCGCGGGGTGGACTTGGTCCCCCGCGAAGAGGCAGCTCCTCTGGCGCTTGTAGCCCCTTTACCACGATGCGCCGCTGACCCACGGGATCGTGGATTACCCTCAACCTCAGTTTCTGAACCGGAGGGTTCCTTCCTCGTTTGAGTGTCAGAGACACTCTTCTCCAAATCTTCCTCGGCCATCAATTTAGATTCTTCTCGCTTCGTAGCGAGGAGAGCTTTCTTGGCATCCGCCAATCCAACGTTCTCAACTCGTAGTCCTCGACCTCTGGTCGCAGGAGTAGGCCGTGCCGTCTCCTCGTCGGACAATGCCGAATCGGAATCCGGGTGCCGCCTTTTGCGCCAAAGCTTCTTGCTGGTATCTGAACTTATCGAACGACCTGTAGTGTAGCTACAGTCCGAGTCCATGATCTCGTCCTGTCTCCCCACACTTGACTCCCTGCTGACAACACTCCTTGTCATCCTTCTCAACTCCTCTCCCTTGCTCTTCTCTACACCTTCTACATCTTTTGTTTTTTTAAAATTCTCCATAAGTATCCCACGAATATGGCAGGAAATAAAATGTCCGCCCCGGCAGAGCCTCCTTGCCCGGGTAACCCTAATACACCTGGGAGGGCGGGTGGTATCCCAGGGTTGAGCGCTAGCGGCTGATGAGCTCCCCAGCCTCTCGTAAACACGAGCACCCCGACGTCACGCTATGAAACGCCAGGAATTGAGGATTTTTTAAAGAGGTTATCTCCTCGCGGTCCGGCCAATGAAGGCAAGACCCTCGCTCTCGTGCAGGCTGCTAAACATAACAGCGAAACCTACACGAGGTTACGACTCGACGATAGCAAAAGGCTCATCCGACTATGCAGTGAAGTATCCATCGGACTCGTCGACCGACCGGCAACAGGGCCACCGAAAACGACGACTGCTGATCCGGTCCTGCCCACGACCATTCGCCACTGGCATCGGGTCCGGGCCAAAACTCCCATCTGAAAATATACAAAAAGAAATTAGTAATAAAGTAACGATATTTAGCGGGACCATTCGCCATCGAGCACAGTTAAAAACTCCGCACTCAGCTACCGGCATTGGGTCCCGTCCAAAAGGACAATCAATAACTACCGCCAACTAACTACTAACTAACTACTAGCCACGGCTACTCAGAACCATTCACCACCAAGCGCGTTGAAAACACCACACTGGTAACCGGCATCGGGTTCGAGCCGCCGGCAGCGAGATCCATCCCCTACTGCGCTGGCCCCCCAAAAAGAGGGCACTAGCAAGGGGCTTATAACGGAGTCTCGCTGAGCCCTACCAAAGAGCCGTCCACACAGTCTACTCTGCTAAAAAGGCAGGAGTACCGGGACTGACTCCTCAATCAAGCTCTAACTGCAAAGCCTCAAACTAGACTACCTATGGATGCTCGCCCACGAGCACGTTGGAATAACCTAACAAGACTGAGGGCTAGCAACCGGGCCTAAAACTAGTAAAGCAAGGGCAGCAGAACTACGCCCCGAACCTACAACCCTCGAGAACAATGCAAGCACTGCTCCCGAAAGACCGGCCGTAAGGTTCGGACCCACCACTGCGAAGGTCAAAAACTCCATCTAAGGCAGCCCCACGAACAAGGCCGCCCCAGGAAGCTGAACGGGACCTCGCATCCCGGCACTCCTGTAACCGAGCTAAAATCACTCACTAGAGAGCACCGGGCCCCTCCCTAGCCAGCTAAGAAGCTGACCCCAAAAACGCTGACCACATGGCAGCAAACCTTTCCTTCGGCTTCGAATCAGGTACTAACCCTCGTAGCCGACCATCACCCCACCGGGTAGTACAATCGCAAAATTTCAGCCATCTCCAGAAGGGAAAAAGCTGCCGCGTACACCTCGCCCCCCAGAAAACCACGGAACCACTCCAATCAGTACTCTCCTTTAAAAAGTGAAATACCTGGAGTGACCCTGTGGAGGAAAACCTGTGCCCTCCTATCAATCTCACCCCCCGCGCGCCGGGTATTAGCCAACGGCTAACGAGAACCCGAAGGAACTAGTTAACCGTTGCCCAGGGAGCACCGGCCCGTACCGCTTCCGATGCCACCGGACGAATCCGAGCAGCAAGGGTAGCGGACAGGCACACGAGGAGGTTCCCGGCGTTGACGCCCCCCTCCCTTTGGGCGCACCCTAACCTAACATTTTTTCTCCTTCGCAGCCTCTCCCGCTGAAGCTCGATGTGACTATGTTGCCATAGCCACAGCCGGCTCCGTGCTGGGCTCCGCGCTCGAGGGTTTCGAGGGCTCGGGTATGCCCCTCACCACCGCACCGGAAACAGGCGGCACTGCGGTCAACCGCGGACGGGCAAGCCGCACGCACGTGCCCAGGTGCCAGGCACCTGAAGCAGCGCAGCGGCTGAGCCTCCAGCAACTCCACCCTGGCTGAGCTCCAGCACACCAGGACCTTCTCGGCGCTCATCAGCAATCTCGCCGCATCAGTGGGGAGACGGGCAAAGGTAGCGCCCATGCCCCCCCAGCTACCCCGACGGATCTCCCCAACGTGGAGAGCCCCGCCAGGGCAGTTTGTGATGCGGCGAATTGCATCGAACACGTCTTCTTTGAGCACGGTCTCATCAAGGCCCTTGATTCTGACTGCCACTCGCTTGACTGGCTGAACGGCGTCGCAGACCCCGCTCAACGCTAGTTGATTCGTTCGGCTAGCTTTTGGGCCTGTTCTGGAGTACCCTTGGGTAACTCCAGAAGCCTCGCTCCCGCTGCCGTACGCCGAATTTGCAACCCGTCATTCAGGCCAAGGTCGCCGAGTTTTATCAACTCGGCGGCGCGACCCAAACATCGGGCGTAGGATATCCCCATAGCCGCTGCCTCGGGCTGCAGTTTTAATAAAACTGCAGGACACCTAGGTTTTGGCAGTTTGGGGGGACCCTTCGGCGACTTCTCGCCCTTCTTCGGCTTGACCCTTCTCGACTTGGGTTCGGCTCCAGCCACTGTTCTCGAAGCCGAATTCAGGGGAGGGCTCCTCTTTTTCCCCTGACCCTTGCCCTTCCGGACAACCGTCGACCACGGCTCCTCTTCCGAGGGCCGTGAATGCGCAGCTGGCAACCCCTGCCGAACCGACGACGCGTTACCCGTCTGCAAGACCGGCGTTGAACGCCCTTGCAGACGCGCGTCCGTGGTTGCGTCAGCGGCTAACCCACTTCGCCTCCTATCGGCGGCTAAGGGAGGTCGAAGATTCTTCTCTGAGAGAAGTCTATCCTCGATCCCCCTCAGGCGAGCATTCACCATAACCCCGACTGAGGTTATGATGGAGCTTTTCAACTCCTCTAAGGAGTCCGCCTCCAGTGAGGGCGCCGAAACCGCGGCTGTGGCCGCCGCCGCCCTCACCTCAGCGATCTCCTTCCTCGCCGCCCTTATCTCCGCCCTCATGGCGGTCACCTCACGTTGCAGGCGAGCATTGTCCGCCCGAACGCGAGTCACCTCCTCCGGTTCCGTCCGATTGGTCAAGGCCGACACGACTTCCAACAAACTGTTGGTAGCCTCCCTCAGAGCCTTGACCATCGTACCTTTAAGGTTCTTGGACTTCGCGGTCACCTCGATAATCGAGGCGGCGTGACGTCCAGCGACGGCCCGGAGTTCCTCTGCACCTAGACTGGACAGGTCCGGCGCGGGCTGCACCTCCGACGAAGAGTCTTCGTCGGATACCGGCGCGCGCCCGTCCGAACCTGCCCTCTCTCCCCCGCGGAAGGCCCGAGCGCTCAGTACGCGCTCGAACTCATCGTCTTCCGCCTCAGCCCTAAGGGCAGCGAGATCGGCCTTCGCCTTCGCCAACCCAGCTCCTCGACCCATAGCCGCAAGTCGTCCACGCCGAGCCGTGTTGCACTTGGGAAGTGCAACCACAGACTCGGGATCGGACCCCGATGCGGAACCTGAGGAGGAACGCAGAACCCCGTGGGTCCTCTTTCTACCGGTGATCTGTGGTTCTGACAGATCGTCAGAGTCTGTCAGAACCACAACCCCCGTTACCTCACCACGCCTCACACTCTTTTTGTTTATCCTGGTCGGTGTGGTCTCGACCAGGGCAGGGACTCCTGCGCGTAAACGATTTTTGCCCCCCCCAGAGTAAAAAGAAAAGGAAGAAAAGACAACGACGAAGAAGAAAAGACAAAACAACACGACAGAACACAAAAATAGGGTGATTTTTTATAGAGGTTGTCTTCCTCGCAGCCAGACGATCAGAGCAAGCTCCGTCAATCCAGCCCTCGTTCCCGCTCAGTGCGGGCTTCCGAGATCTTGTGACCGTGCAATGCTCGCCTCGAAAGGCAACCAGCCACACGTGCTAGTAGCTGTCCGCGCTGGCCGAAGCCGGTGCCCCTCATATCTGAGGGGACCTCCCCTATCCGCAACCCGGGGGACGCGCCAGATGGCGGTACTAGCGACCGCACACTGGACCCTAACCTAACCTAACCTAACCTAACCTAACCTCAGTTCACGTTGAGCTACGGAAGCGTACTGTTATACCTTTTCCATGTATAGCATAGGGCTGCAGTGCACCCTTTATTTCGTAAAGTCATCAGAGTCAAGATGCGTCCATTTTGGACAGGGTTAATATTATTCAGTCAGTTCTAATCCTCAGTTCGGGTCGGTCGTTAGAATAATCTTTACTATTTCCATACTATATCGTCTCAGTCTAAGTTTATAATTAATTGTTTTAAATAAGTGTTTATAATTGTGTTTCTTTTAATATATTAATTATTTTAGCGATTAATAAATCTTTTTAAAAAAAAAACCTTTCAACCACAATCCGTATAATATTTGGTGGCAGCGGTGGGATACGAATATCCCCTATATATCTACCCAAGTACGTTTCCGAAGAATCCAATTATAACCAGTGAACTTTATAAAAAAAAACAAACAATAACATTATTATGTGTGTTTTAATTGTGTAAACAAATATACTATATTCGTTTGTGAGTGTACAACTACTTAAAGACTATTATTCCTGAAAACGACGATCTTCGGCGCCATAAACCAACCAGGGTCACGCCGACGTCGTGACGACCATTCTACGTGAACGACAGCCACTACAGCTGTCCAACCGTTGTGATGACTCCAACAATCCTCACGGCAATTACTGCGATACTGTGAGTGCTAGTTTCCAAATCTCTCCTTAATTTGTACCAGAATCGAACTCAGAGTCTAAAGTTTATTTCAAATTATTATCTTATACATTTAAAACAATTTTTATTCATTATTATTTAAATTAATTTCATCAGAAGATATTCATTAAGCTATTTGATATTCACATTGTCTTATCGCGCATTCCAACGCGACGGAGACTTTCGATTGTTATGTCTAGACATTCTTATAATTTGATAAGCTCGTTGTCTTAGAATATTTAGTCACGTTAAATCCAAACATTTTATTCAATTATATTAACAATAGTCTTTCTATTTTTGTTATAATCTGATCAATATTATATGATCATACCTGTGCTTTGTTGTTTATTGTCTCTATTATTGTATACTTTTTAATTGAAATATCATCATGACTTCTAAATCCGAGCCAAGGGAAGAAACCTCTGCGTCAAAATCAATAAGTAATCGCGCCGAAACCGACGAGAAAATAGATCTTAATGTACTTCTAAAATTTATTACACCTTATGATGGTTCAAGAGATAAACTAAATTCTTTTATTTCAAACTGTCAAAACGCGAATAACTTAGCTAGCAAGGCGCAAAAACCTTCCCTTTTTAAATATATTCTCAGCCAGCTGGAAGGCAGAGCTGAATCTACATGCAGCATCAAGGAGTTTGATACATTAGAACAATTCGTAGATTTCCTTAAACAACAATTTGGGGAAAAGAAGCATTACACTCATCTTCTCTCCGACTTACAAGAATGTAAACAAGGGCCATTAGAAAATGTGAACCAGTTCGCGCTAAGAATAGAATTATGTCTTTCAAAACTTTTAATTGAGATAAATATATCTATACCGACCCGAAAAAAAGACCGAATTAGCCGGCCGCGTGGCCGCCATGCAAGACCTCGCAATTCATACCTTTGTTGTCGGCCTTCACCCAAGATTATCGCAAATAGTTAGGTGTCGTGACCCAGACTCATTGAACTCAGCCATAACTTTCGCGGTAGCGGAAGAAAAAATCTTGTCTAGCGCCACTAGAAAACTTCCACAACCCTATCATAACACAGTAGATAGGCAAAGATACACTCCACGTCGCGAATTACTACCTCAATATAATCGTTCATCAGCTAATCAAAACTCACGCGTGGATCCGCCACGAAAGGTCAATTCCAATGATATAGAGTGCCGCTACTGTAAAAACATTGGCCATGCCATTGAGAGTTGCCGCAAGCGGCAGTACAATAATACTATGAAAAATCAGTTTAATAGCCAAGGTTTTAAGGGCAGACAAAATAACATACAAACAAATGCGCAAGCGGGCCCACCACGACCCGTATTCAACATCAAAAAGGATGATGAGCCCGAAATCGATAACAATGATTTAAACTAGTAAGATTTCTCGATCGGTATCGCTCGGGAAATTATATACACCAAATCAAAGCCGATACCACTAATTCCACTGTATCTCAATCACTGAATCATATTACCAATTCCACTGTATCTCAATCACTGAATCATATTACAAAATTCGCTGTATCTAAGTCACTGAATCATTTTACCAATTCCACTGTATCCCAATCACTGAATCGTAATACCAAGCCCACTGTATCCCGATCACTGAATCATATTACTAATTCCACTGCATCCCAATCACTGAATCGTAATACCATTTCCACTGTACCCCAATCACCGAATCGTAATACCAATTCCACTGAATCCCAATCACTGAATCGTAATACCAAGCCCACTGTATCCCGATCACTGAATCATATTACCAATTCCACTGTATCCCAATCACTGAATCGTAATACCAATTCCACTGTATCCCAATCACTGAATCGTAATACCAATTCCGCTGCATCCAAGTCACTGAATCATATTACCAATTCCACTGCATCCCCATCACTGAATCGTTAATACCAATTCCACTGTATCCAAGTCACTGAATCATATCACCAATTCCACTGTATCCTAATCACTGAATCGTAATACCAATTCCGCTGTATCCCAATCACTGAATCGTAATACCAATTCCACTGTATCCCAATCACTGAATTATAATACCAATCCCACTGTATCCCGATCACTGAATCATATTACCAATTCCACTGTATCCCAATCACTGAATCGTAATACCAATCCCACTGTATCCCGATCACTGAATCATATTACCAATTCCACTGTATCCCCGTCACTGAGTCATAATACAAAACCCACTATCTCCACTGTTAATACGTCTCTGAATAATAACACCATTGAATCATATTCTAATTCACAAACAACTCAAAACATCCACTCAACTTCTTATAAACCTGAAATTTTAAAATCACAACCAAATTCAAAAATAGAAAAGAAAATAATAAGGGAAATTCATAAAATAAATAATAATAATGAGAAAAGATACTTACCTCACGTCAAGATCCAAACTTCAGTAGCAGCTCGACCTCTATCATTCTTAATTGACTCCGGTTCCAGTATCAGTCTAATAAAGTCGAGTTCTATGTCTAAAATTCCAGTTTTAAGCAATAACATAATAACATTAAAAGGAATAGATACTGGAAAAGAAGTAACACCCTCTTTGGGTAGTTTCTATTTGCAAATATTTAAGAAACTTAACCAACCATATTTTCACGAGTTCCACGTAGTTAACAATATCACCCTAAGTCAAGACGGAATAATTGGTAACGACCTTCTTAAAAACATGCAATGCCAAATCAACTATCAAAATAGTGTTTTGCATATAGGCGACGATATCATCGAATTAATATTTTCCGAACCTACTTATACGATACATCCTCGAACTGAAACAGTCATTGAATGCACAGTTAGTAATCCGAATGTTAAAGAAGGCATTATTTTAGATCAACATATTTCAAAGTCACTCCTAGTAGCAAATTGCGTAGTTAAAGTCAAAGAAAATAGACGTGTAAATGTTACAGTTGTTAATACCTCGGATGAAGCTGTTACCATCCATTCTAACTTTTGAGTAGTGTAGTAATGGACTGTATAAATGATTACGCAGATTGGTTGAGATACAAGTTTTAATGTGACTGCACAGTAGTATTAATGCAAGAAGAATGGCCGAGCCTCAGAGGGCAAAGTCTCGCAGCCCGCACGGCCGCCCCTCGCCCGCTGCCCGCAATCCGGTTTTGATGAAGACCGAACATGCTGCCCGGGAACGTTGGAAATGTCCATTTTCAATGTTATGAAGTCGGAAGAGGACAGATGTTATTAAAGGCCCTCTTGATGATTCCTTTTCGGGTTTAATATCTGCAACACGGTTGATGCCATCCTGGCCCTGATACAGTTTAATAACTCTGCCAAGCTGCCATAAGAGCGGAGGTACATTTTTTTCTCGCACGAGGACCATGGACCCAGGCTGCAAACTTGAAGATGATGAGTGCCACTTCATCCGCTGCTGGAGCAGAGAAACATAATCGTTTGAAAAGCGTGTCCAAAAATGTTGCTTAAGCTTCTCAATCCTCTCATATCGTTGTAAACGATTTATGTTTTTATCGCTTACAGACAAATGAGGAACTGACAATAGTGGACGTCCAATAAGGAACTGAGAAGGTGTGAGACAGATGAGGTCAGAAGGATCGGAAGAGAGGGGTGTCAATGGTCGGGAATTTAATATTGCCTCAACTTGGACAAGGCACGTTGACATCTCCTCATACGTAAGATGAGTCAAATTTAAAATTCGTCGAAGATGGTGTTTAACAGACTTAACCGCAGCTTCCCACAGACCACCAAAATGAGGCGTGTAAGGAGGAATGGTTTTAAATTGTATACCTCTGTTTTGAATATCAGAATGAATGTCGTCTATATGGTTATGAAAGAATGTAGAAATGTCATTGCTTGCACCAAGGAATGTGGTGGCGTTATCTGATGTCACCGAAGCCGGCCTTCCCCGTCGCGAAATAAATCTTAGAAACGCTGAAAGAAACGCTTCCTTTGTTAAATCCGTGACGAGCTCCAGGTGCAATGCTTTAACTGCAAGACAAACAAAAACACAGATATAAGACTTTGTCAGTTTTGCACCTCTTCCTTTACGATCAGCTATTTGTGTTCGTTATGTTAGGAAAAAGTATTGTTTTCGTTTTTAAAAAATCTGGACCTGACCACCATATTTTAGCCGAGCTAATATTGTCCGGTATAACACCCCGAGAAACTAAATCGGCAGGGTTCTCTTTTGAAGGAACGTAGCTCCATCTGTGACCAGCGGTACTGTCTTGGATTTCACCCACTCTAGTCCGCACAAACATTTTTAATTGATTCGATTGAGTCTTAAGCCACGCTAATACGATAGAAGAATCAGTCCAAAAATATGAATTATTTATTCTAACTGATAGTGATGAAATCACTTTAGTATGAAGTCTGGCAGCAAGAAGAGAACCACAAAGTTCTAATCTCGGTATTGTAGTTGGCTTTAAAGGTGCAACTTTATTTCTGGAATCTAGAAGACGAACCTGTACATTACCATTTGCCATAACTGCTCTTACGTAAATACACGCACCGTAAATTCGTTCAGAAGCGTCTGAAAATTTATGTAATTCTAATAATATTGCCTTTTCAGTACAAACCCACCGTGGAATACGGAGTGAATTAAGAGAAATTAGAGAAGCGGTAAAGTTTGTAAAAGTTTTCTGGATTTCTTTTGAAACTTCTTCATCTCAACTGTATTTATTAACCCATAATTTTTGCATTAGAATTTTCGCTTGAACAGTACAAGGTCCTAAAAGGCCCAGAGGATCAAATATCTGACTAATTAGAGATAAGATTTTACGTTTTGTTATTTTTTTAATTGTTGTGTTTAAATTAATTTTAAATAAAAATGTATCTTCATGGCAATCCCAGTGAAGACCGAGTGTTTTGCTCGGAAAAGTTTCATCTAAGTTTAAAGTTTTATCTGTATTTGAGGTTTTTAGTAAGCATTTATTAGGTAGCGATTTTAAAACTTCGGGATTATTAGACTGCCATTTACGTAGGTTAAATTGTGCTGATTTTAAAGTGTTACTCACATTTTTACAATTTTATGACTGATTGTAAGGAATCTCCTCCGCTTAAAAAATCGTCAACGTAAAAATCTCTACTGATGGCGATTTTGGCCTCTGGATCCGT
Source organism: Napeogenes sylphis (assembly GCA_959347405.1). Taxonomy (NCBI): domain Eukaryota; kingdom Metazoa; phylum Arthropoda; class Insecta; order Lepidoptera; family Nymphalidae; genus Napeogenes; species Napeogenes sylphis. The sequence goes on along the minus strand of OY365777.1, from coordinate 47,147,152 downwards.
GCACTGGTCTGCAAGCGAAACCAAGCATTTAGTGGCTAAATATGGTGCAGACGATGTACCGTAAGTAACCGTATTAAGGGTATATGTTTTTATTTCTTCACTACGATCAAATCTAAATAAGATTTTCTGTAGTGAGCGTTGTGAAGGGTCTATGAGAATAGCCCTATACATTTTTTTCAATATCGCTTAGACGACGTACTTATGTTGTCGAAAACGCAATAAAATAGAAATTAAATCATCTTGGACAACGGGTCCAACGAGTTGAAGGTCATTAAATGATTTTTTACTTGTCGTCGGGCTTGATCCGTTAAATACAACACGTAATTTCGTGGTAGTAGACGACTCACGAATAACCCCGTGATGAGGTAAATAATACGACCGTTTCTGAGAGTCACTACTTTCAAAAGACGTTGATATGTCGCTCATATGACCTAATTCTATATATTCAGCCATAAACTCTAAATATCTATGTCGTAGGATAGGATCGCGATCAAATTTTCTCTCAAGAGCTAGGAAACGATTTTTAGCTGTTTGATAAGAATCGCCGAGAACATCTGGTGACTCTTTTAAAGGCAGAGTTACAATAAATCGACCTTCAACATCACGCTTTGTGTTCTCTGAAAAACTTCTTACACAGGCTTGTTCATCTAGCGATAACTTATATTTAGGAAGTATTGAATCCAATTCCCAAAAACGTGTCAACAAATAATCGTCATTCTGAGTAAGGAAACATGTAGAACTTGTGTTTAAATTATTATTACATATATTTTTGTATTTATTGATAGTGCCCGAAACCAGCCAACCAAGTTTGGTTTGTTGCAATTTAGGACTTTGTTTACCTAAATCGACAGAATTGGAACATATGACGTCCCAGAATACATCTGCTCCCATTAAAATGTCTATGGGAGACGAGATGTTAAATGTAGGATCAGCTAGCTTGATATGAAGAGGCAAGTCTAATGATTGTATGTCTACTTTACAAGAAGGAACTGAATTTGTAATTTGTGGTAGTACGTAGCAGTCTACATTAATCTTATAATCTCCTAACGATGACTCGATAGATAAACTACAAGACACCGCGCTGTACGAAATTTGATTATTGATACCTGTCACAGTGGAGCTTACGTTACGACGCGCCAAACCCAGCTTCTCACAGAAGTGCCGGGTGACATAATGCGCAGTGGCACCATTGTCAAGAAGAGCACGGGCAGGATGTAGGGTTCCGTCCGCACCAACCACATTCACCAATGCTGTGGAAAGTAATATGTTGGCTGCATTATATGTGTATTGTTTGACGACAAAACTGTGTTATATGCTTGTATGTTGTTGTCTGTATGTTTGTGTAGAAGGCTACTGTGTTTGTGAATACAATACTTGCAATGTGTTAATCTGCAATTTTTTTCTTGATGTCCAGGACGAAGACAATTTTTGCATACATTAAAACCCTGTATTTTATGAATACGCGAATCTATATCCAGGCTCCTGAACTCTGGACAGCTAAACAAATAATGATTTTGCATACACATAGGGCATGTAATAGGTTTATTTTCTGTATTTTTTGTTTTACTTAAATGTGATTTCGTTGTTTTTATTTCTGTATTTTGTGTATTAAATGAATGTTGTGAACTTTTATTGTTTTGTGTTATAGTTTGACGTAATTTTTCATCTTGTTGTAAAGTATCCAATAAATCTGCTCTGTTTGTTAAAAAATCAATAAACTCTTTTAGTTTAGGTATTGATGTAATGGTATTGCGTTGCTCTTCCCATTTTCTAAATGTGGTGGCATCTAACTTTTTCATCATTAAATGAATAACTAGAGTATCCCAATACTCAGTCGGCTGACCTAGATTTTTTAAAGCACATAAATTGCGATTAATGGAATCAATCAATTGTCTTAAATATTCACATGATTCCCTTTGTATTGGGGTAAAATTTAATAAGGAATTAACATGGTTAGTTATTAAAAGGCGCTCGTTGTTATATCTATCTGATAATAATTGCCACGCAATTTGATAGTTATAGCTCGTAAATTCAAGATTTTGAATAATAATTAAAGCGGTGCCTCTTAAAGCAGCTTTTAAATAATGGAATTTACTGATATTACCTATGTTATTATTTGTATGAATGAGGGAAATATACGTATCTCGGAAGTCGAGCCAGTGTTCAAAGTTGCCGTCGAAGCTTGGTAAATTAATCTTCGGCAGTCTGACAAAGTCGTGTGGCTTCCGATCCCTTTGATTGCTCCCGTCGCTCGACTCGGACATAGAAAAAGTACGTTGCATCTGCCGCCGAAACTTGTTTAAAAGCGTACGCGCCGACGCCACAAGAGAATAATATTTTGAGTCGAACTCTTCGCGTTCAACCAAGAGCTAGCTAGGATCGTCAGATAATAACTCCAACTCCGTCTGAAATTTATCGAAATCCGTCTGAAGATGGTCCATTTTATTAAGCCGACATTCAAGTTCGTTAAAGTGGGTTTCACTTATATGCTCGTATTCCCCTACTGTGTTTAAAAAAAATTGAAATATAGTAAGCTTGCCTTTAATACTACCACGTAGTTTTATAAGCTCTTTACTCTTTGCATCACTCATATTAATCAATAGATTTATATTTAAAAAAAATATGAAGGAAAGCAAAAGAAAGAAAAAATATATATATTTAAACTAAAAGAAAATCTATAAAGCAATATTATAGGTGTGCTACAATACTCTTTTGAAATAGATGATCAAGGACAAAGCAAGCGATAAGCAAGCGACACTAACCGGCCGAGCTAAGCACGAAACCGGTTTACACAAGAGGCTACAATGCGTGTGCAGTAATTAGCAATAGTAACTACAATATTTAAAGCAATAATTTAGCAATTAATATTTTAACACTGTAAAATAAAATATATATTTCTTTAATTTGCACGATATTTAGTAAATATGTAAAAATATACTCAATAATTGTAATTAATATAAAACTTTAAGAAAAATGTATTATTATTTAACATTAAGTACAAGCAGTTATTAGAGCGAAAAGCTATGAGGAGATCTCAATGTCAGATCCAAGTTGAGCAAAAAAGACGGAAGAAAATTCTAGAAAGGAACATGGAGCGGACTCACTAAAGATTGCAGTTATCCTCAGTTCTCTTATAATCAGCAACGCTGGTTTCTTTTCACTGGTTACTAATCGAAGGACCAAAATGTTGAGTAGTGTAGGACTGTATAAATGATTACGCAGATTGGTTGAGATACAAGTTTTAATGTGACTGCACAGTAGTATTAATACAGGAAGAATGGCTGAGCCTCAGAGGGCAAAGTCTCGAAGCCCGCACGGCCGCCCCTCGCCCGCTGCCCGCAATTCGGTTTTGATGAAGACCGAACAAGCTCTTTAAAACAAGCCATCGAACAATCGGAAACTCTTGGAAAAGTTACGACGCGCTAAATCTGCGACCAAAAATCAGTTAAGTTCAAACCCAAATATCTCGAAAACAAGATCGAGGACATACTTACGTTATTATTTCAATAGACTCTAAATTTAATAAGGTCCAAGTGTACAAAATTTCATAATTTTTGGACCTATAGTTTTAAAGTTATTCAAGAAAAATCTAGATAGTAGCTTCCATTTTGTTTAAAATTTGCATAAATAATTGTATTTCAGTTTATAAATAATTGTATTCATAAACAATTCCGGAACTTTCCAGCGACATCACCCAGGACACCAGCAGTAAAAGCCGACCATAGTCTGTTTCAGCGGTTAAAATAGAGTCAACAAATTAACAATAGTCTCAGCATTAATTAACCGCCCAAACATAGGTGCCTAACTTCGAGCCGAGTAACATCAGCTAACTCGAGCGGCTCGACTTAGCAACACCAATTCGAACCACCGCGGCAGGCCTTCCGTACCGAGATTCCCGCTGTTTAAAAAATTTCTTAGTCCCAATTATTACAATATTATTTATTTATCATATTACACTTACGTTACCCCACCCTCCTACGTGCACCGACATCCGCCCCCGCAACCCTGTTGAAATTTTCGAAGTCCAAGTCCCATTTACCTTCCGACCATCGCTCAGTACTTCAAGGGGCTTTCCCAAAAGTACTTTGAACGTGCTGAGCGACACCCGAACCCACTGGTGGCTGACGCCGCAGAGTATAGACCACGTAAGACTACTTTAGTCAGAAAAAGAAGACCCAACTCGTTGACCCCGACGACGCGTTCACAGTAGGTAATAACGTGTACGCGTAGGCATAAGTGACACCACACAACACACAGACACACACCGTCTGTACCGGTATAGACGAGGTCCCAACTGAGTAAGTGCTCCGTTGCTCCGGCGTTCTGCCGTCGGAGGACGCTAGTGTCCAAATTTCCTTAGCTTTCCTCCTGACTAACGACGCCCCGAGCCGAGGTCCGTGTCTCAATCTGAGACGCCCTCGGGACGTCGTTCCCCATGGGGGCCCATCTGGCCCCCCCTTGTTAAGGGTGGGTCTCCAGACCCACCCGCTCCCCCGGTGACGCTGTAATAGCCAACAGGGCTAACAGTATAGACAAAAAAAAAAAAAAAAAAAACCAAGTCCCATATAAAACCCGTTTTTACTGCATTTTACTGTGATTCATAACTATCCTCTCATAGATAGTTGCTAATAGAATGATTGTAATACCTTAAATATCGAGCACCCCACGCTTTTTACTCAGAATTGAATTATTCTGTTAATAACTTAAATTTTATTATAATTTTATATTAAGGCGATTCACTATGATTATTTGTTCGATTTTCTACTACTGTAATTTTATACTCTTTGTCATTGAAAAATATTTTCTAGTTTTTAGTTCGGTTAGCAATAAAAGCGTGTTTTTTTAGTTTTTTAAACTATTGTTAATTTTTTATTTCTTAGTCTGTGGCGCGCGCAGATCGCGAACTAGCTCTATCTCTCTTACTCTCCCACAGAGGATCTATGAAAGAATTTATTAATCCTGGTGGTCCTAATAAGGATAATGGGAAACTTTTATCAAATTATTGCATTGTCATCGGTCCTTGATACTTGTGCAAAAATTCAATTTAATCGGATCCCTGGAACCTGGTGAAAATTAAGCTCGAAGATTCCGTTACATTCATACATACATACAACCCAAGCTAATAAAAGCGTGTTAAAAATAGTGAAAAATTGTCTAAGTTAATGGTCCATAGAAAACTACCCAAAAATTTACGAAGTCCGGTCCCCATACAAATACCCCAAAAGTCCTGTAGTATACAATTTTGTCAAAATTATTTACAAGTTCCCACGCCACCCCATCCTCTCACGCGCACCTACACCGCCCCCGCAATCATATTTTACCTCCCCCCTCACTAAAGTTCGACCCACGAAACCTGTTAGACCTTTTACCCCCCTCCCTCCTTTTACACCAAATTTTACTATACCCGCCAAAGTCCCCCCCCTCGCACACCCTACCTCACCCCCGCGGCCCCTAACGCTGGAACCCGTGACCGGATCCAAACCGGAATTTTTCCAGCGGCTTAGACGGGACTGTGAGCTTCTTTTGGCCACGCCACATTTTCCAATTTCCCCCCTTTCTACCCAAACCTCACCCCTGCGGAGACCCTAAACCTAAAATTGCCATAACTCAGGATCCAGGCATCTGAATTGGTCCGGATTGTGACCAACTGGTAGATTGGGACCTACCGCATCACCTTACCTTACCTTACCTTACCTTACCTTACCATACCTTATTTTCTACCCCCCCTTTTCCTATCAACACCCTATTCCTACCATAATAATAAAAAAAAGTTCTTACAAAGATTTTTTATAAAATTAATACATAGTCTCAACCTCTGTGGAAGACTGGAATCTGAACTAGGAAATCCTGTCATATAGATTACCAGGCCCCCCGTACAAATAACGTGTATACATTTAATAGGTTACATAACCTTTGTTAAATTAGCTAGTACTAATCACCAGTGTGCGGTCGCTAGTGCCCCCATCTGGCGCGTCCCCCGGGTTGCGGATAGGGGAGGTCCCCCCAGATATGGGGGGCACCGGCTTCGGCCGGCGCGGACAGCTACTAGCACGTGTGGCTGTTTGCCTTTCGAGGCGAGCATTGCACGGCCACACAAACTCGTAAGCCCGCACTGAGCGGGAACGAGAGCTGGACGGACGGATCCTGTTCTGTTCGTTTGGCTGCGAGGAAGAAAACCTCTATAAAAAATCACCCTGGGGGTCGGTCATGGGGGTGTCAGTGCCCGGTCCATGACCGACCGGTTTGTGTCTTGTGTTTGTTTTGTCCTGTTTAGTCTACGTCGTTTTTGTTACGTTTCGTCTTATGTATGTTTGTGTATTTATGTTTCGTGTTCTATGGGGACCTCACCCCTTAAAGGAAAAAATGGACAAAGGTGATTTGCAATATGGTCCCCGGGAGGGTGTCGGCTCAGCCGTGCAATCCCTCACGGCGTCCTCGGATGCCGTCAGCCCCTCGTACTACGGGGGGACCACAAATCATCTCGGAGCAGGAGTCTCTGCGCAGGTCGCGCCCGCACCGACCTGTCCAAAAAAAAGCAGTGCGAAGCGTGGCACGGAGACGTGGCACGGAGACGTGCCACGACGACAACCCGGCATGCTTTACTGACTCAGATATTCCCATCGAATTGAAGATCATCGACCTGGACGCGGATAAGCCAACCCCGACGGTTGGTTCTTCCGCGTATGACTTCGCAAGGCCTATCGGACTACGACTTGCCTACGGATGCGATCTGACAGATGTGTCGGATCAGGAGGTGTGCACGCGTCGCAAGCGAGGCCCTCTCTCTGAGGTCTCTCGCTTGCAGAGTGAAGCGTCCGGTAGAGACTCAGAGCTTGGTGTTGCGCTGTCAAAGTGCAACACCGCTCGTCGTGGACGCTCCACTCCGGCCACGCGTGGAAGCGGGCTTGCAAGGGCGAAAGCCGCGCTGAGAGCCCTAAATATGGAGGCGGAGGAAGCCGAATTTGAGCGGAAGCTCAATCGCCAGGCCTTCCGAAAGCCGACGGTTACGGCCAGGAGTGCGCCGGGCTCTGAGGAGGATACCTCCTTGGAGGTGCTTCCTGCGCCGGATCCGTCGACCTTAAGTGCCGACGAATTGAGTGCAGCCGCCGCACGGCATGCCGCTGCTATTCACGAGGTCAGCCGTAAGTCGACGAACCTCAAGGGCACTATGGTCAAGGCCCTCAGGGACGAGTCGAGCAGTTTGCTCGACCTCGTCAGAACCTTGGCCAGCCGAAGCGAACCGGAGGAGACGCGCCGTATCCGCGAGGATAACGCGCGTCTCCACCGGGAAGTGGAGGCGTTAAAGAGGGAGCTGAAAGCTCATAGAAAGGAGTTTGCTGAACTGAGGGCATCAGCGGCTAAAGCCGCGGTTCCAGGGATGCCCTCAATAGAGGCGGATGCAGTGGAGGAGTTTAAGCGCTCCATCATTGTCTCGGTGGGCGTGATGGTTAATGCTCGCTTCCGGGGCATTGAGGAGCGACTCCTCCCTGAGAGGAACATGAGGCCTCCCTTGGCTGCAGAGAGGAGGAAAGAGGCAGCTGCAGCAGCGGCCAATGTCGTGGCTTCCCGGCCTTCATTGCGCGGGTACAGTCGTTCAGGATCGCCACTTATTCTGGCTCGATCACCGCCCATAATGCCCTCACCCTCTCCTGCTCCTGCAGCTCCCAGGGCCGAAACTTGGTCAGCCGTCGTGAGAAGGGGTAAGAAGAATGCCCCTAGCGCCCCGCGTAAGACGGCAATGACGTCAGCCCCGGTTCCCGTGGCAGCTCCTCGCAAGACTGCCCCGACCTTAGCTCCTGCTCAGGATTTGGCTGCGAAAGGACCCGCCGCGCAAAAAGGAAGCGCAAGAAGCGCAAAAAGGGCAGGGCCAGGAACATGGCCCAAATGACCGCACGTCCCAAGCCCAAGTTGCCGCCGTCTCGGTCCCCTGCGTTGATCATAACGCTGCAGACCGAGGCAGCGGCAAAAGGAGTGACGTAAGCCCAGGTCCTTGAGCGCGCCGCCGATAAACCGCGACGGGCTGAGAATCCGGCGGTCGGCCACGGGAGCGCGGCTCCTAGAGCTCCCCAAGGCGGCCCCGGAAGTAGCGCATAGGCTTGCGGATAGCCTCCGCACTACATTAGCAGGTGTGGCAGAAGTCGTCCAACCCTTAAAGCGGGTTGGGATCAAAATTAAAGGCCTGGACGACTCTGCCACACGCGAAAAAGTAACGGCTGCAATCAGCCGTACCACCAAGTGCTCCAGCGATTCTCTCCACGTCGGTGGGATTCGCTGGGGCAACGGGCACACGGGCGTCACCTTTGCCCGGTGCGCTGTCGGTGCGGCTAAGATTTTGGTTGAGGCGGGGCGGCTCTTAGTAGGCTGGAGTTCAGCCAGGATCGAGCTCTTGGAGGAGCGGCCCATGCGATGTTTCGGGTGTCTTGAGCTCGGACTCACGCGTGGGGTCTGCCCCTCCGGAGTTGACCGTAGCTCGGTCGGCTACCGGTGCGGCGTAGCGGGCCATTCCCGCGCAGGCTGCACCGGAGTCCTCAGATGCGCACTTTGCGCGGAGAGAGGACTACCGGCAGGCCACGAGCTAGGCAGCGGAGTCTGCAAAGCTCCCCGTAAGAAGGGCAAGGTGGTTGGCCCCTCTCCAGCTCCCAGAGTCGGCGGCGGCGGGAAACCGCCTGTGGAAGCCATGTCACAATGACAAGACGGCGACATGGCTTCCTACAGGCGAACTTAAATCACTCCGCCAGGGCCCAGGACCTTTTCGTCCAGGGCATGGCGGAGTGGAATATTAGTGTTGCGGTGGCCTGCGAGCCCTACTATGTCCCCCCGAATTCCAGTTTTCCAGTTGGTCGGGGGACATAAACGGCTCCGTGGCAGTGGTTGTGCGACCTGGTCCCGGTCCCCCTTTCTCCACCCTGGAGACTGGCCCGGGTTTGGTAGTGGCGCGGTGGGGGTAGTACGTCGTCGTAGGCGCGTACTTCTCCCCCAATCGTAGCCTGGCGGAGTTCGAGGTTTTTCTCGACTCCGCCAGTGCTGCGATTCGCAGACAGGCGTCGGGGAAGGTCATCTTCCTCGGCGACCTGAACGCCAAATTCGCGGCCTGGGGGAACCACGCCACAGACGCTAGGGGTAGGGCTGTCCAGGTCTGGTCACTCCTCTCCGGTCTGTCCCTCCTTAACAGAGGGACCTGCGTGCGGCAGCAAGGGAGTTCCGTGGTGGACGTTTCGTTCGCCACCCCAGCTGTCGCGCGCATGGTCGACGACTGGAGAGTCGAGACGGAGGTGGAGACTCTATCGGACCATTTATACGTCCGATTTGAGATCTCCGTCTCCCGACCGGATCTGGCCGCGCCACCGCGAGCGGGATGTCGGTTTCGTCGCTGGGCAGTCCAGCGGCTGGATCGGGAAATGACGGTCGAGGCAGCCATCGTCCAGGGCTGGGCCTTTCCCGATCCCCCCAGCGAGGAAACCGACGTCGAGGGGTTGGCTGGCCGCATGCGCGGGGCCCTATCGAGGGTCTGCGATGCGGCCATGCCGAGGGCGGGGTTCCGGCCCCGGCGCAGGGGTGTCTACTGGTGGTCGCCCGAAATAGCCGAACTTCGGGCGGCCTGTTGCAGGGCTCGCAGGGCCTTCCTCCGGTGTCGCCGCAGACGCAGCTCGAACCCGGAGATGGAGGCCCAGCTGCAGGGTCAGTATCGCCGAGCGAAGTCGACCCTGCAGCTCGCGATTCGGAAGGCGAAGGACCTGGCTCGGGAGGAAATCCTGGCCGGTCTCGATAGGGACCCATGGGGGCGCCCGTATCGCGTTGCGCGGAATAAAATCCGCGCCGCGACCGCCCCGGTCATGGAGTCCCTTCAGCCGGATTTCCTCGAGCGGCTGGTGGGGGAACTCTTCCCGGATTCCACCGGCCACTCTCCTCCTGTGATGGCTCCCCCCTCTCAAAGGGGTTCTGTCCCAGTCATCACGGAGGCCGAGCTGGAGGTCGCGCTGAGTCGCCTGCGAGCCCGCAACACTGCGCCGGGGCCGGACGGTATTCCGGGCCGGGTTCTGGTCATCGCCCTGGAATACCAGGGAGGCAGGCTTCGGGAACTGTTCAACCTGTGTTTGCGCACTGGACAGTTCCCGAAGGCCTGGAAGGAGGGCAGGTTGTGCCTGTTGCGGAAGGAGGGTCGCTCTGCTGATTCTCCTTCCGCATACAGGCCGATCGTGCTGTTGACAGCGGACAGAGAGGCAGCCTCCTCTGAACCGCTCCGCAGGGGTAGGCTGGGTCGAAGGAGGCGGGATTACGCCCGCAGCCTCCTTCCCCAGCTGTAGTGCCTGGACGGGAGAGGGGGATGACCTCTCCCGCCCGTTATAGGCCTACGAGGTGAGGGTGTCCCTAAGTTGATCGGGGCCCCTCGCAGGCGGTTCCGCCGGGGCGTCACGGTGAGTGCGAAAGCGATCCCGTGGCGCCCCACTGAGGCGATGAGGTCAACCGTTGGTTTTTTAGTGGGTAGCCTTAAAAATAGCAGCGTCTTCTATGCTGCCGGGTAGTCCCACATACCCCCTCGGTCATCACCTTCCTGGCCGCAGGGATGACGCGTAACGCATTTTTCCAACGATAAAAAAAAAAAAAAAAAAAAAAGGTAGTACTAATAAAGTGAGTAGTTCCAATCAACTTTTTTTACAATAACAAAAAGGGAAATGAATGTATGCGTATGAGAATGTGTATGCGTGTTGTGTTGGGAGTGTGTGTTTGTTGTGTTGGGGATGTGTGTGGTTGTGTTGGGAGTGTATTTGTTGTGTTGGGGGTGTGTGTGTTGTGTTGGGGGCATGTGTGTTGTGTTGGAGGTATATGTGTTATGTTGTGTTGGGAGTGTGTGTGTGGTGAGTATGCACGTGTTTGTGTGGTGAGTATGCACGTGTTTGTGAGAGAAGGAGATGCAAGGTTACTTTGGTACCGTTAAAAGGTCCTCTGTCTCATCGTAATGACATTTTAGGAGATAAGAGGTGAGAGTTTGCTTGCACTTCGATTTTATCATAGGGTATAAGTTTAGTATGGAGTTCAGTTTGTTATACAAATAAGATCCCAGAAAACTGTGATGGCGATGGGATAGTGCAAGTTTATACAGCTTACTATCATTATTTATATATATAGCGTATTTATTACGCTTCTGCGTATTTAAGTTGGGGTTATAAGGCAGGTGTGAATTTTTACGTAACATAGTATGCAAGACAAACAGGTTCAGTATAACTTTTTATAAAAACCGTATTCTTTTTTTGGTTTTACGAAATTTTTATGGTTGTCGATTTATTTCAGGTTAAGGAAGATACAGCCAATTGTATTGAATATAATATGTATAACGAAACAACAAGAAGAAAAATGTAATCTAAGTTAGAAGAAAAGAGTTGTGCCTCACATATTATTGTGGCAAAACACCAGCTGAGAGAACATTCTCATGAATGTGCATAGTCAAAAGGCAAAGATTGACATCGGTTAATGAAGCCTTTTCAGAGTTAGCTATCAAAAGTAGTGTTTAAAAAATGGTGACCTTCACAAAGAAGTGATCTAATAAGTAAGTCCTAGTATTGCCCATACAAATATCTGTGATATTAATCAGCCAGGACTCAGTACTTCTCCTATTGAATGTGATGATCATAAGACAAGGCCTTGCTTTTTGCATATTGAAGATAAATTACCAAGTGACTAAGCTGTGCAAGTTAATATTAAACCGAAGTATGGAAGTAAAGGTGTAAATGTAAATATACCTGCTGAAAAACAAAATGTAGCATTGTCAACATTTCGTCATTCAACACACAATATTGCTAGGTACTTTACCAGTAAAACTATGTTTTAATAAGAAAATTGTTGACTGAAAACACAGCTGATAATACTTCTATAGCGTCTTATATCTTCTAAATCTGCTGGTTATCAACCAAGTTATTTATCTGAATCATGTGAAGTGGAAAATGATTCAGAGGAAGAAACATTTTAAAAATATAATGTGAAGTATCATGCAAACTGTTATTGAAAAAGAGTTTGTAGGTTTTTGTTTTGTTAGAGTTGTTTCAGTATTGAGAAAATGTTTTAGGATTACCTAAACAATCGTATCTATACATATAATAAAATTGTCAATGATCCATTCATGTACATGAAATTAAAAAAAAAAACATCATAAGGGGCGTTATAAGAGCAAGAGAACCCAAAACAATGGTTTATCAGTTTGTCTGTATGTCTGTATGTTTGTGCATGCTAATCTCATAAACGGCTTAACCAGTTTGAATGCGGTTTTCAGGAATATATTATTACAGTCATCACTTAACATTTAGTGTTTATTTCATCTAAATCCGTTAAGAAATAGAAAAGTTATGACAATTTATGTCAATGACGTAATAGGTACCATGAAAATCTTATTCTATACATGTAATAAATCTTTAGAGGAGTAGTCTTTGTACATTGAAAATATTTTTAAAAATATACCAGTATGTGAAGTAATAACTAACAGAATCCATTTTCAGCATTTTTAAAGTCTTTGTCTGTTTGTCTTTTAGTTGTGCACACAACACGGAAATTGTTTTGCACGTACAATGCAAACGCTGGCTGAACTCTACGAGATAGATCAAAGTAATGTACATTCTAAATATTGCATACCTTAAAAAGTTCCACAAGAAAATCCGCGATGGTATATGTTTATCTCTTAGGGATAACCCACAATAGCAAAAGCAAATTTTTATCATTTACTTTTTACGAAAAATAATAGGTTATTTACGAAGCGATTTTAATAAATACAGCTTTAATCCTCATCTAATTAAGTATATAGTCCTTTAGAGCATGTAATTTAAATAAATATTTTCGAAGATAGGTATTACATTTAAAATATAGGATCTTCTCGTTTGCGGCGGTACAGTCGGCCGGCGCACTCTGGTATGGAACCGTGCAAACCGTCTCAAAAATGGCTTTTGTGAATGTTCAGTATTGAAAAATTTGTTAATGCATATGTCGGCTAACTGAATGTTTATCATTTAAAATTGATTTTTTTTTTATAAATCTGGAGTTATGTATTGGCAGACAACGAAGTTATTAAAAAAATATTTATTTATTAAAAAATACAAGTTTACTGGATTAAATCTACTACAAGACTAATTTACTTATAATAATTAATTCTAATTGCAAACAATGATAAATGCCGACTCAGGAGAATGATGCAATCGACGTAAGCGGGAATCACTGCTAAGGCTGTGATAACTCTGGACCTGTAAGTTAATGGTGAAAATAACGTCGATTGTGTAGCTCAGAATTTCTCAAGTTTACACGGTAATATTTTGATTATGTTCAATGAAAACCTGTAAGTGTGATATATGGTTAGAATCGTTATTAAGTACTCTATTTAAGAAGTATTTAAATGGACGTTTAAGTAAAAACAAGAGAGGTATAAATAATTACAGTACCTAATATTGTATCCTTATTTAAAACTTTAAATATACTTTTGACAGTGAGCGGTGTCTGCCGATGTCGTAATTTTGATTGTATCACTAAAAATAAGTCATATAGAAGCCAATACAAAAAAGGGAAGTGGGAATTGTTTTACTACGAATTTAAGGCTAGTCATTTAATAAAATCTTTAAGCACGAAAATATAGGTTTAAATTATTTATTTTTCTCAGTAACACTAATACCATAATATGAACTTCGAGACCATTAATTTGAAATTTGAATTTCGTGTCAAATGACGTCACATTTCCTTTCGACCAGTGGTGGCGCGTTTAGAAAGTTTGAATTTCGATCCCTTAATTCACACTTTTCAGAAATTATTTTATGGCCTTAAATAATATGAAAATAAAAAAAATGTGTTATAATAAGATGCTAATAAGTATCCGAAAAAAAAATATTTGGGACCATTTCAAATTTTATGCATAATCCCTATTATCCATCACGGTTTACACATATCAAGAAGAGGAACCTATGACTTATGTTATAGTTTTGTGTATTTTGTCGTTGCCAGTTTTGAAACTCTTTTGGTTACTTTATAAATTGTTATTCAACGCTGTACGATTTTATTTTTTCAATAAAATTAAAGTTGGTTATTTTAATTTAGTGTAACATCTATATTATCTATGGTACAAAAAAAGGGGATAACTGGCAAATATAATGTGACAGACGACAGTATGAACAAGGAATTTTATTTTGTAAGCTTTATGTTGAATGTTGATTGTCAAAAAGAACGGTCGTTCGTAATTTTGAGAACCGTTGCTCAGAGATTTTTGGCTGTAGTTCTCGAATAATTAATTCAATTTAACAATTTAAACGTTAATACAATAGTTTTATATCTTATAATGGAAGTGACGGACGACAATCTTTCTACTTTAGCCACTTACTTGCAGCAGACGTTAAATCCGAATCCAAACATTAGAAGACCCGGTAAGTTAACCTTATAAAAAATTATAAATAGTTTAATTTTATTTAACAATAAGATAGTTGTGACTTAGAGTATCATGCATTGAATGGATATTATTACCTTTGACTGTAAGGAATTGTTCCATAAATCTAACCTACAATAAATTATTTGTTTAATTATCATTTCTAATAAAATTATAATATGCTTTATATGTAAACGCTAAATACAATATTAATATGTAGATTTTATATGATATTGTACTCTTCTCATTGTATGAATCATTGCTACACAATAATATAACAAGTATTGTTACAGCGGAGAAATTTCTGGAAGGAGTGGAGGTAAATCAGAACTATGCCATATTGCTACTACATCTCATTGACAAGGACACAGCTGATCCCACCATTAGAGTTGCTGCTGCAGTGACTTTCAAGAACTACATTAAAAGAAATTGGCCAGTGGTATGGACTGTTACTTGTTATAAGCCCTTGAAGAATATTAATTCATTAAAAATCTTATTTAGGTTGAGAATTTAAAGTTAGTATTAGAATGCAAAAATATATTTTGTAATATGTGATATGAGTATTTTATTATTCTTTCAAAAGGTTTAATTAAGTAAAGTTAACAAAGCATATATGTCATTCTTTACTCTAGGAAACATTGAATAAATAAGTAAGAATATAAGTATATTAGTGCTTAAATATTGAGAAACTATAAAAGTCTTACAAAATAAACATCAAGTGTTTTTATAACAGTTTATAATATTAAAACTGTAAAAATGGATCACAGAGGTAATTTATTTGAATAACTAGTCAATATTTTTTTGAATTTGTAAAAAATGACTGATTGGAAAGTCACACACTTCATAAATTGACAGTGGTATATTCTACTTATATCATAATGTCTTATTGTTATAAGATAATCTCTCAAACTACTAAAATAATATATACATAAAATGATAATGAAACCCATGCTAATATTATATTTATTATTTATATGTTTATATTTATTTATAATTTAAATAATAAAAGAGTATTGAACTTGATGGAACATTGATTGAGGAAGATTATAATCTCTATAGTCAGTACAATTGTTATAACTAGTATGATTTAAAAAGTGTCTTTTAAAAAGATAACTGAGTTTTCATTAATTCATTTTCAAAGTAACAGAATAGGATGTCCTAACAATTTAATAAATAAATCTTTTGTAGTTTCAAGTAGTAGTTCTATAGTAATTTCCAATGTATACAACCTTTCTGCTGGCAACAGATAATTGATAAACATTTTACAGGAGGAAGATGGTATTGATCGTATTCATGCATCAGATCGAGCAACTATTAAGACTCTGATTGTATCTCTGATGCTGAAGTCCCCTGAGACCATCCAACGGCAATTTAGTGATGCAGTTTCTATCATTGGAAAAACTGACTTCCCAGAGAAATGGCCAGGACTTATCAGTGAAATGGTGGACAAATTTGCAACTGGTACATTTATTTTCGTCATTGATTATAAAAAAAAAACAAGAATATTAATTTGTATCTGTAAATTTAGGTGATTTTCATGTCATCAATGGTGTTCTGCGAACTGCACACTCACTTTTCAAGAGGTATCGTTACGAGTTTAAATCTCAAAAGTTATGGGAAGAAATAAAACATGTGCTTGAAAACATTGCAAAACCCCTCACAGATTTGTTTGTGGTATGTTCCAAATACACTTCTATTATTTAAATATATAATTCATGGAATAATATTGCCTGTAATGGTACTCTTGGCTAGAGTCACATACATTAGTTGTGGATACATTTCTCTTCGGGCAGAACATTACATGTTCAATATATAGTTGTTGACTCTAGGTGTTCTTTGTGTCCATTAAATTTATGTTTATGTAACCCAGTAACACAGTGATTATTCTCTACTTTTGGATAAATTTTTTTCATTATACATACGTAAATAATATTGTGATGATTGTTACACTATACATAGTTTTGTTAGTGACTATTGCATATAAAATTATTATGTAAATTTTTTATAGGCAACTATAGACCTCACTAATCAACATGCAGGTAATGCACAAGCTCTCAAAGTGATTTATGGTTCACTAGTGCTAATCTGCAAAGTCTTCTATTCATTAAATTATCAAGATTTACCCGAATTCTTTGAAGATAATATGCCTATATGGATGCCGAATTTACTCAATTTGCTGCAAGTTACCGTACCATGTCTAGTAGATGTAAGTAGGATTAATTAAATAATATATATATATATATATATTGGTCTGTATGTTGAGTTTTTATCCATATTAGTTTTGACCAATGTGTAAAAAAGCAGAAGGTTCCCATTTATAAGATTATTAAAAGATTTCTTTGTACTATGTTATTTTCCATCTAAATTATTTTATATTTGTATACTATTAGACGAATTAAGAAAAAAAATCACAAACATCCCTCTTTCAAGATGTAGTCACAAAGTTATGAACTTGTTAAATGTTTTATAAAATATATATTGTAGTTTTTTGAAATGTTTTTTGTAATGTATTGCTTAGGAAGATGATGACAAGCCTAGCGTGATAGAGTGTCTCCGGACGGAGGTATGCGAGTGCGCTGCGCTGTATGCACTCAAGTACGAGGAGGAATTCGCGCCGCACGCGCCCGCCTTTGTGACGGCCGTGTGGCACGTGCTGCTGCACACCGGACCTAAGGACAAATATGATGCGGTGAGTGCGAGAGGTAGTAGTGTCCTTGTGTCCTTGTGTGTGTGTGTGTGTGTGTGTGTGTGTGTGCAGTACGAGGAGGAGATGAAACATAAAATAAATAAAATTAATTTACCATCTCGATTTCACTATTACATGATTTTTAATCAATGATAATGTTGCAGTTGGTTTCGAATGCGCTCACTTTCCTTGCCAAAGTGGCGGAAAAGAATAGTTATAAACACCTGTTTGAGGATCCTGCCACACTCAGCCAAATATGTGAGAAGGTCGTCATTCCCAACATGGAATTTAGAGGTATAACCTTTTTTAGCTTGTAATCTATTGTTCTTCTAAATGTGTCTTACTGACTTGATCTCATTAACTGCTGACACTGGGGCTAGGTCAATTATTTGCTTTGCATTGATCGATCTAACATAAGTCAAAGTCAAAAACTCTTTATTCCGTAAAAAATGTTTTACATTTATTTGGTCGCGTCAATATGAAATAAAATATTGCATTTGACTTGTAGAAAAAAAGCCCGTTCAAATAGTTGAGAGCTCATAAGAAGATTCAGGCAAAGAAACTCATGACCACTATTTTCAACTGCCAATAGGAAACATGCAAAAAATTTAAAGTGGTCTAAAATATTTTTTTTTCGATTACTTATTATCATCTTATTATAATAAAAACATTTGTTTTTTATTTACTAACTATTTAAGGCCATAAAATAATTTATGAAAAGTGTAAATTAAGGGAGCGAAATTCAAAATTCCTAAACGCGCCACCATTGGTCGAAAGGAAATGTGACGTCATTTGACACGCCATTCAAATTATCGGCGTCGAAGTTCATACTGTGGTATCAGTGTTACTGAGAAAAATAAATAATTTAAATCTATATTTTCGTGCTTAAAGGTTTTATTAAATGACACATTTGATTAGGTAATCCTAAAAACATTATTTCAATACTCAAACAACTCTAACTAAACAACTACCTACAAACTCTTTTTGAATAGCAGTTAGCATGCTACTACACATTACATTTTTAAAATGTTTCTTCCTCTGAATCATTTTCCACTTCACTGGACTCAGATAAATAACTTGGTTGATAATCAGCAGATATAGAAGATATAAGATGCTATAGAAGTATTATCCACTGTGTTTTCAGTAAACAATTTTCTTTTTAAAACAGTTAGTTTTACTGGTAAAGTACCAGTAGTAGTATTGTGTGTTGAATGAGGAAATGGTAACAATGCTACATATTGTTTTTCAGCAGGTATATTTACATTGACACCTTTACTTATATACTTCGGTTTAATAGTAACTTGCACAGCTTAGTCACTTGGTAATTTATCTTCAATATGCAAAAAGAAAGGCTCTGCCTTATGATCATTACATTCAATAGGAGAAGTATTGAGTCCTGGCTGATTAAAATCAAAGACATTTGTATGGGCAGTACTAGGACTTACTTAGTATAATATCACTTCTTTGTGAAGGTCACTATTTTTTTAACACTACTTTTGATAACCAACTCTAAAAAGGCTTCTTTGTCTTTTGACTATGCACATTCATGAAAATGTTATCTCAGCTGGTGTTTTGCCACAATAATATATGAGGCACAACTCTTTTCTTCTAACTTAGATTACATTTTTCTCCTTGTTGTTTCGTTATACATATTATATTCAATACAATTGGCTGTATCTTCCTTAACCTGAAATAAATCGACAACCATAAAAATTTAATTAATTAATTTAATTTAAAAATCAATAAAAAAAAATAAGGTTAATTTTAAAATCAAATTTTCTAATGTTCAATACGTAATAATAAATTTAAACTATTATATTAAACTTATTATAAATAAAGTATACTTACGTTAAATTAATCTTCACAACAATATAAACACGATTTAGGACATACATTATCCCTTTTAATTACCATACACCATTGTTTTTGTATTTTCGCATGTCTTGGAATACAAAAAACACTTTGTCGGGTGTTTTTCTCATACTATTTTTGCACTCCGGTACTATACAATATTTGTAAGATGGTTTATATCTTCTTCCATGACTTGTAAAGCAATTAAAACCTAAAATATGTATGAAGTAACTAAAAAGTTCATAGTAAACATTCACTGGATGTGTCACTTGACGTCACTCAAAGCGCGCGCAAAATGACGGTGTTTGAACGGCTCAAATTTACTACGTGTTAATTTTTAATTTGAAAAAAAACTAGAATCTTTTCAAACCTATTTATATTTTTTTCTACGATATAGAGAGGTAAATGATTAATTTACGTCAAAAAAAAAAATACATGAATGTTCCCTATTACAGAATTGTTTAGGAGCTAGGTTTACAATATAATATATGTATTAGTCCCAGGCCTAATTGTCATTTATTTAATCCTTAATCGTATAGTAAGCCTTATCTTGCAATTTCTGCTTAACAAACAACTTGAATTTTAAAAGTGAAAGTTATTGAATTTCTGCTCGGACTTTATTATAAAAATAGACACATGTATATCTATCTATACATGTAATAAAATTGTCACTGACCGATTTCTGGAATTTATTTAAAATAACCATAATGCCTTTATATAAGCAACAGAACCCAAACCAATGGTTTTTCATTTTGTCTGTGTCTTTATATCTGTATGTTTGTGCACGCTAATCTCAAAAACGGCTTTACCAATTTGAATGCAGTTTTCAGGAATATATTATTACAGTCTTCACTTAACATTTAGTGTTTATTTTATCTAAATCGGCTAAGAAATAAAAAAGTTATGACTAATTATGTCAATGACGTAATAGGTACCATGAAAATCTTATTCAATACATGTAATAAATCTGTAGAGAGTAGAGTAGTCTTTTTACATTAAAAATATTATAATACCCTTCCAATAAAAAAATACGAAATTGGACTACCTACTCTGTAAAAAAATATCTGTGATTAAAAATAAAAAAATATATAAAAATAAACTAGAAATACTCCTACACGCAAAAACTACTTGCCGGTATTTGATGAAACTTTGATCGGTACGTTTTATCAAAATCTATGCCTACGAAGTCGCATGCACAGCTAGTTGTACATAAAATGGCTCATGAATCTTTGGCAGCCTGCTGTGAATTGGAATAAGTTGTCTTTATTACTTATTATAGTACTTACAGAGTGCACAGCGTATTCTTTTAAAATTTTTCGAAGTTTTTATGAACGTAAATTATATTATCAAATATATATTGATGGTAACGTTAAAATTTTAATTTTCTTAAATATTTCTCTCGAGGAGTGCCTGTAACTTCGCACCGTAACTTCATCTGTTAGCCTGGCGTATTTTTTTAACTGCAAAAGCTGTCGAACTATGGCGCTAGTTTAGTTATATGTGAACCCCATTGAAGTTTTTCATCTGGGGTAATGCCTAATCCCATGCTTTTCACAACTTCTAAATGTTTACTATCTAACAGTACACTGAGTTTGGCTCTCTTCAAATCACTATTCTATACTTTAAAACACTATTCATGCTGCTAAAATAAAATAATGTTATTTTCTTTTTTAGTCGGCCGCCATGTCAGCCCTAATGAACTTATTTATTATAACCCCATTTATTTGGCCACGAAGAAGATGAGATGTTGCGTTCTACTTTTAATTTGTTAGTCGTATGACGTATCTGACGGCACGTGGAATTCTATTTATGTTTACACGGCACGCCAATTATTTTTATATTAGAATTATGAATGCTGGCTAGTAATTGTTATTCATATTGGTATGACCATATCAGCAAGTCGTCTGGAACCAGTCGTACTTTATATGAGCTCCGAAATTTAATAAGTTTCCATCTTCGAAGCCACCCGAAGGTAACTTCCGCCGCCCAACGTTCCAGAGTCCGACGTGGAACTGTTCGAGGACAACCCGGACGAGTACGTGCGGAGAGACATCGAGGGCTCCGACGTGGAGACGCGCCGGCGGGCCGCCTGCGACCTCGTGCGAGCGCTCGCCGTGCACTACGAGGACAAGATGATGGCCATCTTCGGACAGTATGTAGAGGTCGGTGGTCCGTGGCCTCGGATCTTCTATTCCTACCAATCGAGGCATAGAGGTCGGCGACCCGTTACGTAAGATATCTTTGTCGTGCGAATCGAGGACGCGCGATGACTTTTCCGGACGTACGCGGACGGTCGTCGACTCGGAGAGCCGACGACGCACGACGGTGGGACCTCACGGGACGGGGCGGAGCACCCGGGGTCGGAGGCCGTCCGCTCGCGGTCCCACTAGCGGGCGTCGCGAAGGTTTTAGAGGGCGAGATGCGGGAGGTCGAAGCGAAATCGAACGCTGCGGGTGCTTCTCGCCGATCTCCCGCGGGGTGACTATTCTCCGATCGAGAAGGAAAGTCACTTCGAATGTTTATAATATTTCCCGCGACAATGCACCGATAACTCGAAACGCCTCAGATGATGTTGAGCAAGTACACGGAGAGCGGCGGCGGCGCGTGGGTGGCCAAGGACACGGCGCTGTTCCTGGTGACGTCGCTGGCGTCGCGCGGCGCCACGCAGGCGGCCGGCGTCACGCGCGCCTCGCCGCTGGTGGACCTGGCCTCCTTCGCCGCCAAGCACGTGCTGCCGGAGCTGACGCGCCCCGACGGTGAGGGCGCCTGCAGTCCTGTAGTTAGTATTGGGGCGAGTGTCTCGAAAATTAAATTCCACCCACTTTACTTACAGTGAATGAATTACCGGTGTTGAAGGCGGACGCCATCAAGTATATAATGACCTTCAGGTCTCTGTTACCGAAGGAGTTGATCGCTACGGCTCTACCCCTATTGGTAAGTTAATGTTCGTTCCGGCTCACGAGTCGAGATACTCTTATCGGTCTCCCGTTTAGGTATCTTTGTACTTTTACGATGTTCGTCGATTCCGGTACTAGACACGGCGAGGAGCGAAACGTTAACTCTGCAACTCGTTAATTGTCGTTAAGATATTATTTGAGCCGTATTTAAAAGTAGAACTATGCGGCCTGCGCGGCCCGATGGTGGCCAGAAGGTGGCCCGACGGCTTCGGTCGATGGACTTGATATTTACAATAAATTTAAACGCATCACAGACTTTTTCGGACCCCTGATTTAAAGCTCGCTTCGAACGCTTCGGATCCACAACTAATTATGAAACTGATATATATTCCTTTATTGACGATGAACCAATGTACAATTAAATAATGAGGACTTGGACTTGGTCAAATCTACTACTTTCTTGGGCATTACTTTAGATGAAAAATTGCAATGGGGTCCTCATATATTCGATTTGTCAAGCAGACTAAGTTCTGCTGCATACGCGGTTAAAAAAATACGTCGATTAACAAATATGGAAACTGCTCGATTAGTATACTTTAGTTACTTTCATAGTTTAATGTCATACGGTATACTCTTATGGGGCAATGCGACTGACATTGATACCATATTTACATTGCAGAAGAGGGCTGTTCGCGCAATATATAATATGAGACCAAGAGACTCTTTAAGAAACAAATTTAAAGAATTTAAAATTATGACTGTTTACAATCAATATATTTATGAAAATTTAATTTACGTTCATAAAAATATTTCAAAATTCAAGAAAAATTGTGATTTACATAAAATTAATACAAGACAAAAAAATAAACTCGCTATGCCCGGCACTAGGCTCCATAAAATAGGTAAATCCTTTAAGGGTAATTGTATACGTTTTTATAATAAGCTCCCAAATGAAGCCTTAAGCCTATCATTAAATAAATTTAAATTATATGTTAAAAATAATTTAATAAAAAAATCCTACTATAGTGTAAAGGATTACATCGACGACGGTATGGCCTGGGAATGAATCTGTATTGTATTGCGAATAGCTAGTAATCTCCGCAATTTGTTTTTTGTTGCAAATTATTTTGCTTTATCGACCTTCTGCATCACACCGATTCCTTAGAAGTCACTACTTGCGGTAGCATCGGGAGTCGGGTTGCCTCCCTCCCTCAAATATGTGCGAAGGAGATGATGGCTGGCTCTTGTGTTATGCTCGTGAACGGGTGCTGCTTGCGGTGACTGGTTGTGTGGCAGGCCGAAGATTTATATATATATATGTTCTTTCTGTTACTATTATTTAATTTTCGTTGCCTGAAATGATTAGGCTTCTTTTCCTATTGATTGCGACGGTTCTAGTTGTTCCAAATTTGCATTTAAGTTTGACGTTTGTGAAACAGTGATCACAATAACAAAAAATATATCCGGCTGAGTTTGTTGTGTGGTTCTTCTCAGACCAGGACGCGTTTGGAACCCTCATAGCTTTAACATTAAGATGGAAAGTGCTTTCTCAGAAGGGCTTATTACGATAAATCTAGTATCGTAATAGGCCCTCCTGACACTTCCATGTTGACGTACACAAGTGATCACTGATTATGATTCTAAGTGGAAAAGATATAAATAAATAAATAAATAAATAGATGAGAAGTCCCGGCTGTAAACGGGTTTTAATTTTTGGGCTCGTTTTATTGCCATCACTTCCAAGACGTTATCTTACAATTTTCATTTCTTAGCCCTCATAAATGTGACATCATCGTGGACCCCTAATATTAGAAACTTAACCTTCGAAGTAATTAGAATAATAATCTTTAATTTTGATATGGCATAATATCATCAAATTAAAACACTAACAGTGTTAAATTACCCAAAGAAATTAAAATAGAAAGATAAACACAATTAAAAAAGTATAACAGAAGGACTAATTTCTAAGGAGCGATCTCCTCCAGGCGACTCTGCGAGGAGGGCGTGAAGTATGACGGTGGACTTGGTGCTTAACCTAAGTCCTCGGTCATACTTCAGATCAAAGCGGATACGTTAAAGTCAAAGTCGCAATTAAAGTCAAAGTCGCAGTTAAAGTTAAAGTCGCAGTTAAAGTCAAAGTCGCAGTTAAAGTTAAAGTCGCAGTTAAAGCTCGGCCGTGACTCTCGGTATACGCAATTGTTGAATCTCTACATCCACCAGATCCATCACATCGGCGGTCCCGGCGTGGTGCGTTCGTACGCGGCGTGCGCGGTAGAAAAACTGATTTCGGGTGGGCTGGCGGGGCGTGGGGCGCTGGCGCCGCATGCGGCCGCGCTGCTGACGGCGCTACTGGCCGCGCTGGGAGGCGCGCCGCACGGGTACAACGAGTACGTCATGAAAGGTGAGTGAGAGAGACAGTTACTGGCTGGCGAGGCGTGGTACGCTGGCGCCGCATGCGGCCGCGCTGCTGGCGGTACTGCTGGCTGCGCTGGGAGGCGCGCCGCACGGGGTTACTACGAGTACGTCATGAAAGGTTTTTTTTTTTAGTTTCGGTGAATTTCTTTGAGAAGTAAGCTACTGGTTTATTTAATCCGTTTTCATCTTCCTGTCTTAAGACAGCTCCAAATCCTTTAAAACTGGCGTCAGTGTAAATATTTATTTTTTGTTTTGGGTCAAATATTTTTAGAATTGGTTTAGAGCATAGTAAGTCATTTATTTCATCAAATGATTTCTGGCATTCATTAGTCCATATGAATTTTACAACTTTCCGTAATCAATTGTGTAATGGTTCCAGGATAATTGCATTGTGAGGTACAAATTTATGATAAAAGTTTACTTGCCCCAGGAACTGACGTATATTTTTCTTTGTTTCTGGGATGGCGAAGTTTTTGACATCTGTTAAATTATCTTTGAGAGGTCTTAATGAATTATTTTCTATCATATGTCCCAAATACTTGGCATAATTGTTTGCAAAAGTGCATTTCGAGAATTTCAGTCTAAATCCTTCTGTTAGTATTGCGTCAAGTAGTTTTAATATATATATTACTAGCGAACCCAGCCCGCTTCGCTGGGCTAACCCTTACTTTACCTGGTGGCGAGTTACATCAATGGGCATAGCATATTCGTTTTCTTCGAGGAAAAATACATGGTCATACCAATTTTTATAACAATCGGTTGAACGGGGCGGAAGTCTATATTTGACAGCGCCGCCTGGTGGCGAGTTACATCAATGGGCATACCATATAAACCTTCTCCGTGGAAAAATACATATACATACCAATTTTCATAATCATCGGTCCAATAGTTTCTGAGTTCATCGATTTCATATATACAAACATCCTTCTATATATATATACTAGCGAACCCAGCCCGCTTCGCTGGGCTAACCCTTACTTTACCTGGTGGCGAGTTACATCAATGGGCATAGCATATTCGTTTTCTTCGAGGAAAAATACATGGTCATACCAATTTTTATGACAATCGGTTGAACGGGGCGGAAGTCTATATTTGACAGCGCCGCCTGGTGGCGAGTTACATCAATGGGCATACCATATAAACCTTCTCCGTGGAAAAATACATATACATACCAATTTTCATAATCATCGGTCCAATAGTTTCTGAGTTCATCAATTTCATATATACAAACATCCTTCTATATATATAAAGATAGATGTGCTCCTCGAAACTTTTAGAAACAACTAGGATATCGTCGATAAAATTCACTGCGAAGTCTGAGAGTTTATATTTTCTGATTATATTTCAATATTCTTTGGACAATAGCCGGAGCTGTCTTTAAACCAAATGGGAGACATGTCCACTGGAAATGGCCTTCTTGCGTGACGAATGCCGTCTTATATCTATCTTCACTTTTCAGCGGAATGGACCAAAATGTTGAATTTATATAAGCATTTATTTATTTATTTATATCTTTTCCACTTAGAATCATAATCAGTGATCACTTGTGTACGTCAACATGGAAGTGTCAGGAGGGCCTATCACGATACTAGATTTATCGTAATAAGCCCTTCTGAAAAAGCACTTTCCATCTTAGTGTTAAAGCTATGAGGGTTCCAAACGCGTCCTGGTCTGAGAAGAACCACACAACAAACTCAGCCGGATATATTTTTTGTTATTGTGATCACTGTTTCACAAACGTCAAACTTAAATGCAATTTTGGAACAACTAGAACCGTCGCAATCAATCGGAAAAGAAGCCTAATGATTTCAGGCAACGAAAATTAAATAATAATAACAGAAAAAATATAATATATAATAATAAATATAAATCTTCGGCCTGCCACACAACCAGTCACCGCAAGCAGCACCCGTTCACGAGCATAACACAAGAGCTAGCCATCATCTCCTTCGCCATATTTGAGGGAGGAAGGCAACCCGACTCCCGATGCTACCGCAAGTAGTGACTTCTAAGGAATCGGTGTGATGCAGCAGGTCGATAAAGCAAAATTAATTTACAACAAAAAACAAATTGCGGAGATTACTAGCTATTCCCAATACAATACAATGCATTCCCAGGCCATAACGTCGTTGATGTAGTCCTTTACACTATAGTAGGATTTCTTTATCAAATTATTTTCAATATATAATTTAAATTTATTTAATGATAGGCTTAAGGCTTCATTTGGGAGCTTATTATAAAAACGTATACAAAATCCCTTAAAAGATTTACCTATTTTATGGAGCCTAGTGCCGGGCATAGCGAGTTTATTTTTATGTCTTGTATTAATTTTATGTAATTCACGATTTTTCTTGAACTTTGAAATATTTTTATGAACGTAAATTAAATTTTCATAAATATATTGATTGTAAACAGTCATAATTTTAAATTCTTTAAATTTGTTTCTTAAAGAGTCTCTTGGTCTCATATCATATATTGCGCGAACAGCCCTCTTCTGCAATGTAAATATGGTATCAATGTCAGCCGCATTGCCCCATAAGAGTATACCGTATGACATTAAGCTATGAAAGTAACTAAAGTAAACTAATCGAGCAGTTTCCATATTTGTTAATCGACGTATTTTTTTAACCGCGTATGCAGCAGAACTAAGTCTGCTTGACAAATCAAATATATGAGGACCCCATTGCAATTTTTCATCTAAAGTAATGCCCAAGAAAGTAGTAGATTTTACCAAGTCCAAATCCTCATTATTTAATTGTACATTGGTTCTAATGTTTCAATGTTTATCTATACTGCAAAGTTAGAAACATTGGTTATGATTTTCGAAAGAAACCTAATAGATGTCACCACCGTCCCGATAAAGACGATCACATATAGAATGCTTAATACACCGAGACGGACAGCGATACTGTAGCTCAGTTGGTAGAGCGACGGGACGGTTTCCCAGTAGTCGCGGGTTCAAATCCCTGCCCGTATCGGTTTATTTTTCATTCTATATTTATATAAATTTAAATAAGCTTAACATGGCTATACATGTTTAAAAAAATATTTTTTCAAATATTTAAATCATCTTATATTAACTATATTCTTATTCTTATTACAATCTTCTCGTTAAGGAGGCGTTTACAAAACTAATAGGTAGAAAATCGCATCACTACATAGACAATTCTCGACTTACGACACTTACGCATGTATAGTTCGAGAATATTGTGTAAATGAAACAATTTTGATACTTTCGATATATATATTTTTTTCTCATATATTTAATGTATAATTATTAATTCTTTAAATTATTTTTATAATATTGATGATTAATTGTGTACATACATGTGATAAAATTACAGATTATTATTGCATATATGATATAAGTATTAACTATTCTGTGACCTAAAAATAGCTGAATACTTCGGTGGCTGTTACTTGATCTTTTAGACTAAAAAAAGCAAGGCTAGGTTAGGCCCGTTGTGTTAATCATAAAGAGATACAACCTCCAGACTTGATGGAGTGATCTGCAGCTTTCCTGATAGATGGATGCTACTAGATCTCCTAGACGAATAGAACGATTACATACTCGTCGCTCCCAGCTTTATCAAATCACTCCATCAAGTCTAATGGTAAGAACTTATCAAAAGCAATAAAACAAGCCCATGAACGGTACACCCAGTTCTATTAATCTATGAGATCCACAAGCATCCATCTATCACGGTACCTTCAGATCACTCCTTTAAGTCTGACAGTAAGATCTCCTCCAAAAATAAAACAAGCCCATACTTTGTGAACCCAGCTCCAATCGTCTATGAGATCCACAAGCATCCATCCATCAGGGTATCTTCAGATCACTCCTTTAAGTCTGACGGTAAGATCTCATCAAAAGCAACAAAACAAACCCATACTCGGTGCACCCAGTTCTATTCGTCTAGGAGATCCACTAGCATCCATCCATCAGGGTACCCTTGGTTCACTCCATCAAGTCAAGACAAATCGGTAATAATCTATACGTACTAGAAGCAAAATTAAATATAAAAAAAAAAACAAATTGACAAAAAAATATAAATTGTAAAGTATCAAGTTAGGTTTAATTACATATTTAGTGTTCACACAACGATCTTTACCAATAGACATTTTTGCTAACAAGCATACAGTGACCACTTCCGACAATGGCCTCACGCCGACTGAGGTGATAATTGAATTTTAGAAATATTTGTTAAGAATCAACTAAAATAGCTCATAAAATGAACCTTATTGAAATACATTAAGAGTCATGTGTAACTACAGATACGTGATAAAAATTAAAAATATTTTCGTTTCTTTTTCCTGATATATTACGTAACTTATTTAGGGTTTTTCTCACACATTTTTAGTTGAGTATGTCTTCTTAGGTAAGGTATTTTTTATTCTTAAATATAAACCGGTGGACATATTTAGTGGAACGCAAAAAACAGACTGCAAGATCATATGAAAACACATTTTTGTTGTACAATACATTTGATTATTATTCTGAATTAATTAAATTAACATTTTTGAACATAAAAAATCACAAAATTAAAGCGAAAGAAACGAAATTAAAGACAATAAGGTCAGTGACTTAATTCTGAAGAGTTTGACCTAACACAATGCAAACTAAAGAAAAGTTAATATTGTCCAAATGACTGGTTTTTTCGCGATGGGTGATACAATCAGTATTTAGTGTTGCCACCTCTTGCTGTTAAAACTGCCTGCATGCGTCTGGGCATGCTCTCTATTAAATTGTCAATAAAACTTTGCGGCATTGAGTTCCATTCTTCAACCAATGCGGTTTTGAGGTCTCTTACGTTGACAGGTGATGGATTTCTTTGTTTAATTTGTCTTCCCAGTTTGTCCCAAACGTGTTCTATTGGATTTAGGTCTGGTGAGCGTGCCGGTCACCCCAAAACCTGGATTCCGACCTCATTAAGATATTCCGAAACTAATGCCGCAATGTGAGGTCGAGCGTTGTCATGCATTAGAAGAAAAATGTCTCCAATGAAAGGGGCAAAAGGCATCACAATCTGCTCAAATGTCGGTTACGTATCTTGCCGCAGTCAGGGAGCCGTTTTCTACGATGTGTAGCTCCGTGCGTGCTCCTAAGCAAATACCGCCCCATACCATTACTGACCCTCCACCATACGGCTCTCTCCCAATAATGTTACACTGAGCGTATCTTTCTCCGGGTCGTCGCCATACTTTGGTCCTTCCATCATCTGGTTTGAGACAAAATCTGGACTCATCACTAAAAAGAACTTTTCCCCAAGCGTCATTATTCCAATTTAGGTGGAAACGAGCAAAGCTGGCCCGAGCCACTCGATGACCTGCGGTGAGCTGTGGACCTCTGGCAGGCAAGTACGCCCCTATACCAGCTGCCTTCAGTCTTCTTCTGACGGTTTTGGTACTAATTATCACTTGTCGAACTTCCTGCAGCTGGTTTCGTACCTCAGAAGAAGTCAAGGTACGGTTTCTGAGAACACTGCTGACAATAAATCTATCGTCTCTCTCTCCTGTTACTCTTTTGCGACCTTGTCCTTTACGCCTGGTATACTCTCCAGTCTGCCGGTATCGTTTAACATTGCGGAAAATCACAGACTTGGAAACATGTAATGTTTGAGCCACTTCATTGTAAGTGTAACCATTTTCAATTAAAGTTACAGCTTTAGAAACCAGAGCAACGCTGAGATCCGGCATTATCGCCTAAATTTATCGAATTAAGTTCACTTCACTCAATAATGAAAATTTTTCGTCAAAAAAACAACAGAAATAAAGTTTTTGTTAAAAACAACAAAAACCGACGAAAATTCCATACACTACGTGTCTCAGAAATTAGCAGATAAACAAAAAAAACAAATAAAATTTAAAATAAAATTATTTTTAAAATCATCTTTTTTTTTTAATACATAATATTGGTATAGTGGCCAGTAAGAAAATATGAAAATATTTTCAGTTATTCGACCTTTTTTTTGCGTTAACCTAAATATGTCCATGAGTGTATTATTATAAACTCGGCGTCACAAAAATCGCACCTCTATGTTTTTTTCAGTAAATCGCTCCTAGAATCTAGCACATAAGTACTACGTATGAAAAAAAAATATCATTCTAAAGTGCACTTCAATACCTTTATATTAATTACCTGTATCATTAAAAAAACAATTACCATTTCTAACCAGGGACCAATCAAAAAAATGTTTAAAAAAATGCTCACTTAAGGAGCACTACTTGTGCTACCTTATAAGGGTATAAAAGCTCATGTAAAGGTAAAAAATGGGTCAGTCGCTACTCAGACTTCAGAGTGAACACACCGGAACAACATACGCAAGAGAACAGTACCTGAAGATGGATACAACCCCTGATAAAGCCGCTCAAATCATTGCGCTATTGCAATCAGGACTGCGACAGGTTGACGTTGCTCGACAGTTGAACCTTAGCCGATTCTCAGTTCGACGAATATACCAACGGTTCCTTGAGACTGGTGGCTATACTCGAAGACGTGGATCCGGAAGAAAACGCTGCACGTCAGAAAGAGACAACCGCTTCGTTGTTTCCACATCCTTGCGGCACCGCTTCAGCAATGCTGTTGAGTTGCAACAAGAGCTCCGATCAGCTTGCAGAACGTCTGTGAGTGTTTCTACGATTAGAAGAAGACTGAAAGAAAAGGAATTGAGAGCTCACAGACCTGCTAGGGGCCCAAAATTGACCGTGCAGCATCGAAGAGAGCGGTTACGATTTGCCCAGGAGCACGTCAACTGGACGAGTGAACAGTGGAAAGCCGTTCTCTTCACCGATGAGACACGAGTATGTCTTTTCTGCAACGACAGACGCAGAAGAGTATACCGAAGACGAGGAGAGCGATTTGCCCAGGCTTGCATAGAGGAATCCGTCGAATACCGAGGTGGTTCCTGTATGTTCTGGGGTGGCATATCCGTCGAAGGGAAAACGGAGCTTGTGTGCGTCTCTCAGACTGGTGGTGGTCGCGGGCAAGGGTCGCTGAATGCTCGGCGGTACATAACGGAGATCTTACAAGACCATGTGGTTCCGTATGCTGGTTTTGTTGGCGATGGGTTCATGTTAATGCATGATAACGCCCGTTGCCACACTGCGTTTGCTATTTGGAAGAGGTTGAGATCCCTGTTATGCAGTGGCCAGCACGAAGTTCAGACCTGAACCCGATCGAGCACCTCTGGGACGATGTAAAGAGGCACGTACGAGCACGAGATCCTGCTCCCACCACTCTACAAGAGCTCCAGGATGCCGTGAAAGACGAATGGGACAACATACCCCAAGCAAGAGTGGTGACCCTCGTGAGCTCCATGAAGGATCGGCTGGAAGCTACCATCACAGCAAGGGGTGGAAACACTAGATTTTAAGGCCTTATTTGTAATTTTTTATGATGTTATTAATTTTATTTTTTGTCACTTTGTCATGTTTTAAGTTTTTTGTTATTAAAGAATTAAAATGCATACACATGTTTTTTTATTTTCTAATAGGCAATTGAATTACCTTTCCAATGATATCCTACAATCATATCCTTACAATTCACAAATGTTGAGTAAAATTATTTTGAAGTTGCTTTTTTAAAAGGTGCGATTTTTGTGACGCCGAGTGTATTTACGACAAAAATGTACCTAAACTCCTCCCGATTTCGTAAAATACGTGACGGAAAATATTTTTAATATTAAAAATTACAATATTACAGTATTTTCTCTGAGGACACTAAAGATTAAGAAACATTCTATGCGTTGCAATTGTTGGTTTCACTACATTAGGTTTGATTTTGTAGCATTATGTACCGAAAAGTTGATAATTTTGGAGATAGCTATCTAGTGAACGCGTCTTTTTATATTAATTTTCACATATTTTTCACGTTTTTCACTGAATTTGTAAATAATATTATAAAACCGTCAGAAAAATGTATAACGGAAGTGCTTTTATTACACATGTATTATCTTTCTTACCGTTTTGTATATTACTTGGCGCGAATTATTAAAAATATAGATTGAATGGGAAATATTGTGTCAGCCACGTGGTTTCTAGGTATTTTATTTCTCTTATTTTGAACACGCTTTTATTAGCTTGGATTGTACGTATGTATGTATGTATGTAAAGGAATCTTTGAGCTTGATTTTCGCCAGGTTCCAGCAGTCAGATTAATTTGAAACTTTGCACACCTATCCAGGATCGATGACAATGCAATAATTTAATCAATTCGTCCTGTTATCCTTGCCATAATCCTCAGGATAAGCGAATTTCAAGTAAAAAGAGACAAACATATATCCGTAGCGTGCGCCTTGCACATGCGAAAGAATGAGATAGAATATATGAAGCAGCATATCGTATTCTCGGAGTCTCCTTTTTGTGCGATGATACAATATACACAAACAGCAACCAAACCGCCAAAACTAACACGCTTTATAATTAGTATTTTTATAATTATTTAATAAAATGATATATATTATATTTTTCATATTGTAATATGAATCTAAACGGCAAAATATAATAAAATTATTGCGGAAAAAAGCGTGGGGCGCTTCGTGCTATTACTTTTGTGGCATTCTTAAAGTTATTGTAGTGTTTGAATATTTTCAAAAAATAATTTTTGCATTAAATTAAATCTATTTTTAGAAATGAATATAATTATTAATTTCAAATTAATAGATTCTTCATGATTTAAGGACTTTATTTTGTTCTCATTCATTTGCTCGTAGCTCGATATTTAAGGTATTACAATCATTCTATTAGCAACTATCTATGAGAGGATAGTTATGAATCACAGTAAAATGCACCCCACGATTTTTACTCAGAATCGAATTATTCTGTTAATAACTTAAATTTTATTATAATTTTATATTAAGGCGATTTACTATGATTAATTGTTCGATCTTCTACTACTGTAATTTTATACTCTTTGTCATTAAAAATAATTTTCTAGTTTTTAGTTCGGTTAGCAATAAAAGCGTGTATTTTTAGTTTTTTAAACTATTGTTTATTTTTTCCGCAATAATTTTATTATATTTTGCCCATTATTCTCATATTACGAATTATTTTTGCTTTTTAGTTCGATTCATTTTTAAAGCATGTTTTTTAGATTTTTTAATTTACCATAAAATAAAGTTCTCTCTTTCTTTCCGTCGTCTGCTGAGATCCGTGTATGTTTTTTAATGTGATTTGTGTGCGACATTTTGAAAAAATATAGATTGTAGTAGAAAACATTCCAACTCCCAACCAAGTCCTTCCCTGATATCCTCCTTCGACCTTCTAATCCTCAACCCTGGAAAACTCTCCCCCTCCACTTCCGAATCTTCTAAAACTGAAAAGTTGAATTACCAGTCAATTATCAAATAATAATTGCAGCCGTACTCCGTACTCTGGCGTGTCTCCGAGAGGCGGCCCTGCCATACCTCGGCGAAGCCTTGCCCAAGCTGGCGTCCATACTGGCAGTCGTCGCCAAGAACCCTTCGAAGCCACACTTCAACCATTACCTGTTTGAAAGCCTCTCACTAGCGGTCTCGTTAGTATTTATTCTGATTTATTTCAAATTCTAAGATTCAAGATTAAATTCAATTATACAACATTTTATGATTTGTTTTAATTTTACATATATGATAATAATATATAATACATGTTTTTTTTATTTGCGGCCATGCGAGCGAGAATTCTCAATCTTCGGTTTAAATGAAAAATGTATTTATAGTTTAAAATTTTAAATTATAATAAAAAAAAAAGTAACATACTCTTATTATAACTTTGCATTGTAATAAACTTAAAGTTATAATTAATTTTCTCAATGTTTCTACAGTCAAATCAACTTATTTAACTTTTATTCTTATAAAAGACGTTTTATTTGAGGTTATTTCGACCCGCTACATTTATAATGAAATTAACCATTGATCTTTGATTACTTTTACTACGTCATAGCTCCAAGTATTCCTTGTTTCACACTTAAAGGCTATTTGCAATTTTATTTTTCAGATTAGTAGTTAAAGCCAACCCAAGTGCCATAACAGCTTTCGAAGACGCTTTGTTTCCGATATTCCAAGACATTCTACAAAATGATATTCAAGGTATATTTATTAACATAAGTGTCGTAAATTTGTACTGAATGTACAAATGATAGTAAAAAATCGTAAAGACTAGCGGGACTCAAACCCGAGACCTGGAGGAGTCCCCCCCCCCTCCCCGCCCGAGCCAATATAATAGTCTCCATCTCGAGGTAGCACGTTCGAGTCCCGCCCGCGTAGTTTAAATTCTCAGTTTATATTTATTTAAGATTAAAATAAACTTAACGGGGCCTCGTATTTCATCAATTTCAAATATCTTGTTCTAAGAATATAATTGTAAATGTGCAGCAGTAACATCAATTTCCAGAATTCATGCCGTACGTATTCCAAATGTTGTCCCTGCTGCTGGAGCTCCGCGGCGTGTCCCCGGGGGCGGGCGACGCGGGGGCGGAGGCCTACGCGGCCCTGCTCCCGTGCCTCGTGGCGCCGCCGCTGTGGGAGCGACCGGCCAACGTGCGACCCCTTGTGAGACTGCTGTGCGCCTTCGTGGCCGTGAGGTCCGACCTCGTGCTGAGCTCGGGGAAGCTGGTGAGCGAGACGGACGACGTTAGAGCGAGATGCGTTGCGGGGCGGACCCGCTTCATCGTGAAGATAACTAATAACTACTATCAATGTACTTACAGAACGCCATGTTGGGGGTCTTCCAGAAGTTGATCGCGTCGAGGACTAACGACCACGAGGGCTTCTACCTCATACAGACTATGCTATTTAAGTTTGGCGAGTGGGTATTATATATACGATATGTAATACGTATATATTTTGTAACATAATTGAATTATTTACAAAATTGCCACGATATACATATGACGATGGTATTAAAAAAAAAACGGATCCACGTACATTAGTAATATGACTATTGAATAAATTTCACAGTTGTTAATAATTTTGCAGATCAGTAATGCAGCAGTACACCAAACAGATAATAACTCTGTTGTTCCAACGTCTCTCCTCGTCCAAGACCACCAAGTACGTCCGAGGGCTGATCGCGTTCCTCGGGTTCTACTCGGCTCACTTCGGGGCGGACCCTCTCGTGGACCTCGTGGACTCCGTGCAGGCGAAGTGAGTCCTTGTGGTCATTGGGTTAGGTCTAATAAGCCGGTAAATTCCAACATTCATACGAGTCTCACTTTGTACCGCCGCGCCCACACGCGTGTCGGCTAACGTGCGTGTGTGTGTTCTGCCTAGGAGTTAGTTTGTTGAAAGTATGCTGTGCGTGTACTGTGTTAATACTATATTTCATACAAGCAGTGACATTTTGTAATTATTGTTCTAGTATGTTCGCGATGTACGTGGAGCGAGTGCTCGTCCCGGACATACAGAAAGTGACGGGCGCCTTGGAGCGCAAGGCGGCTGCCGTCGGTTGCGTCAAGTTGCTCTGCCACAGCGCGCACTTCAGAGCCGGCAGCCTGGCAGCCCTGTGGCCCTGTGTGCTGCAGGTGGAGTTACATATTATGATAAAATTCGGTTATATAGATGTGGCTAGAAACTTGTTTTACCAATCGAATTTGCCTCCAGGCTCTGATAGCGCTATTCGAACTTCCACCCGACGAGACTCAGCTACCGGGCGATCACTTCGTAGAGGTCGACGACACTCCGGGCTACCAGCCCGTGTATGCGCAGCTGGCTTGTGCCAAATCCGGGAATGACGACCCTCTCGCCGGTGAGAAGTGCCTCCCACGCACGTGCTTACATCTATACCTAAAATATTGACTAACTAAAAACTGACTAAAAACGCACTAATTTCCAGCCATCGAGGATCCTAAACGCTACCTGGCCGAGTCCCTGGCGTCGATGGCGCGCGAGGCGCCCGGCCTGCTGCCGCCGCGGCTGGCCGCTCTCCAGGAACCGCACAGGAACATACTGAGCAGCTACCTGGCCGCCTACGGAGTACAGATATGCTGAAGGAGGGGGGGATGGGATTGTGGACTTGAGTTGACGTCATTTTAATTGTCTGTAGCAGTTCACGTTTTTGATCAGGATTTCCCACATCTCGAACGGCTCGTCCAACACTAAAATATTATCCATATCTTATTTTAAATATTATAAGCGTAATAATAAATGAACTTCGTTGTATTGAATACATCTGTTGTTTAATAAAAGTAACATTAGTGATGGTTTACATAACATTTTGATAACAATTTTGTAAAAGTAATAATCAAAATGTTCTCATTTTGTATTATAGATAGGACTTTGTTTTCTATTATAATATTTTCTTTCAATTATCTTTTCTGTAAATAACATGACTGAATGATTTCTTAAAAGTGTATTGATAATGTATAATAAATAAGTTTAAAGGAGATGGAGGTAGTGCGCACCTACCACTACTAAATTGTTTCAGATATTACAAACAGACTTTCAACATTACATTCTTTTTTTTTAAATAAAAACTTAAATTATCATTTAATTTATATCGCTTTTATTATTACTTATACCGTATGTAAAAAAATGAGTTCATATGCAATTGTATATTAGCAATACATGCATAATATTGGGATTCTTTCATTTAATCCGATATTCACGAAATTCTCTAAAATATCAAGAACCAATATTTTTGATGAAGACCTACATATATAAATAAAAATAAAAAATGGACTTGTTACGTCGCTTCTCCAATATTGCTGTCTTCAAGTTTTACAAAACCGTAACACTTCCCTTTGGTTGTCTCCTTGCGGGGAAAATAATCAATCAATAGCAAACCTTCCACATGCCAGAATATTGGGGCCCACAATCTTCCCGGCGGTCGGTTGAGTGCGAAACTTCTTCGGAGGTGAAGAACCCTTGTGTTTCCATTGCATAGATTTTTGTTTGTGTCCGGGTCCCAATGGTCAATCCTCAGTTCACCTGTTACTATTTTAGACGGAAACACGACATACCCTTTCTCGAATAGATCTCAATTTTCTCTTGAAATCAGACCAAGTTTCTCTTTCTCATCAACAGACATTCGTGTAGAATTCTCAAAACCGATGATTCTGAATGTTTGTCTTCAATGGACTCACGTCACTACTTGAAACTGTTTATGTGCTGATCGTCTTCCTAACTTCCTTGTTCTAATCCATCTATCACATGAACACATCATTTTTTTTGTAGTTTTCATACTTGTAATAGATTTATTTATTTATATCTTTTCCACTTAGAAACATAATCAGTGATCACTTGTGTACGTCAACATGGAAGTGTCAGGAGGGCCTATTATGATACTAGATTTATCGTAATAAGCTCTTCTGAAAAAGCACTTTCCATCTTAATGTTAAAGCTATGAGGGTTCCAAACGCATCCTGGTCTGAGAAGAACCACACAACAAACTCAGCTGGATATATTTTTTGTTATTGTGATCACTGTTCCACAAAGGTCAATCTTAAATGCAAATTTAGAACAACTAGACCCGTCGCAATCAATCTGAAATGAAGCCTAATAAATTCAGGCAACGAAAATGAAACAATAACATAAAAAAAAATAAACTAAGAGGTGTCAAGGGACTCCCGGATGGAACGAAGTTCCTTTCGATTAATTATTTAAAAGCTTTTAATATTTTTTATAAAAATAAAAGAAAAATAACTAAAGTGGTAATCAATAAACCCGGGAGTTATTGTAGCGCCACCTAGCGGTTTCACTATGTTTATATAACAGATGTAGTTATGTTTCGCTAAGGTATAAATAGTTGGCGTTGTTACAAATTGCAACAAACTCCAATATCAAATAAATATTAAAGAACTACTAAGCAATTTAATATAGGTAATACAAAAAATAATAATGAAAATACTTAATAAAACCTAAAATATTTATTATTTGTAATGTAGGTAAGTTAATACTTATATATCCATGTAGGGAACAATACATTTTTAATTATGGTATTAAATTATTAATATAAGTTAATATGCTAATGAATAATATTTGTATACTATTTTTGTATATATTACGCCGATAATTTATAATAAATGTAAATAAAATGAATAACAAAATTAAAAAGTGTTAATCAATAAACCCATGAGTTATTGTCCCGCCACCTAGCGGTTTCACTTTGTACTGATATGTTAATATAACAGATGTGGTTATGTTTCCCTAAGGTATAAATAGATGGCGTTGTTACAAAACATTACGAATACATTTGATCAAAAATTTGGATTATTATTTTCATTTAAACTGTCTTATTTGCAAATTGATTCTAAAAGAACATACTCCAATTTCAAATAAATAATAAAGAACTACTAATCAATATAATATAATACAAAAAATAATAATGATAGAAATGAAAATATCTCGCTTGCTTTCTATAAGAGAGGGAGAGATAGCAAAACATGTCGTGCCAACTTTTGGTAAGAATTTTTACCGTCTAGCCCCCTTTCACAACTCACAATAAGGAACTACGTTCCAAAAAATAGACAAATCTTCGGCCTGCCCCGCAAGCAGCACCCGTTCACGAGCATAACACAAGAGCCAGCCATCACCCCCTTCGCCATATTTGAGGGAGGAAGGCAACCCGACTCCCTACGCTACTAGTGACAAAAAAGCGCAAGTAGTGACTTCTAAGGAATCGGTGTGATGCAGCAGGTCGATAAAGCAAAATTAATTTACAACAAAAAACAAATTGCGGCGATTACTAGCTAATACCAATTATTGGCGTTAAACCACTGTACAACATCTGAGAGAGCATTGTTTACCGTAGATTGCCGTCTATTAACTTTAAAAGAAAGAGAAGTATCATCAGCAAACAACACTATCCCATGTTTTTCCCTCACTAGGTGAGGTAAGGTATGTAAATGAGGAACAAGAAAGGCCCTAAGATAGAGCCCTGTGGCACACCTATTTTTACCAAAGAACCAGGGGAATGTTTTCCATTTACATCAACTTTTTGAATTCTATCATTAAGATATGAACTAACTTCATAATGTTCTAACTTTTTTATAAGGATTTCATGTTGAACGCAGTCGAAC
This sequence comes from Napeogenes sylphis, assembly GCA_959347405.1. NCBI lineage: Eukaryota > Metazoa > Arthropoda > Insecta > Lepidoptera > Nymphalidae > Napeogenes > Napeogenes sylphis. The sequence continues at coordinate 47,107,922 of OY365777.1, read as the reverse complement.
GCCTTAGATAGATCACAGCAAATGTCAAGTGCATCCTGTGATCGCCTTCCCAGGCTTCAAATATGTTTAGTAATAGCTCAACACCAGCATCTGTTGTAGAGCGACCGGCAGTGAAACCAAACTGGTTTTTGTGTAAGAGATTGTTTTTACTGAAATATGCAACAAGTTGATTAAGAATTATTTTCTCAAAAATCTTACTAAATGTGGGTAAGACGGAAATTAGTCTATAGTTACTAGGATCTAGTAAACAGCCAAATTTGAATAATGGAGTTATTTTACTTTGTATCATTAGATCAGGAAATATACCATATTCTAAACAATTATTAAATGTTAATGCTAAGTCTGACGCTACAATGTCAATTATGGACTTAAGTATGTCAACAGAAAATCCCCAAAGATCACGTCTTTTTAACGTTAATTGATTTAAATACTTTGATTACTTCTTGAGCATTCATGAATTTTTTTCAAAATTGAAACTGCTAACACATTGATCTACATTCTCTAAGTAAACCCATAGCTGCAGCCGTAGAAGAATTTAAGGATAACGTTGTAGTCACTGGAATATTAGTAAAAAAGGTTTCAAAAGCAGTAGCAACCTCGAGGTCAGACGTAACATATTTATTATCTTTATTTAATTTAAAGTCGATCCTCTGGGATTTAGCTCTTCCAGTTTCCTCATTAATTATTTTCCAAGTTGTTTTTATTTTATTATAGCTATTTCCTATTTTATTTTTAATATGTTGATTTTTTGCTATTTTACATTGTTTTTTAAAAGATTTGGAAAACATTTTTACCTCATCCCTAAACTCATTACTAGTATTGAACATCAATTCCACATACATATTATATAATTTTTCTCTATTTTTGTGCAACTCAGCAGATGCCCAATCACTAAACACTAATTTATCATTAACAACCACTGTTTTTGAAGTAAATACATCAATAACAGAATCGTCATACCCGCCATAGCAAATTATAAAATAAAGAGAATTGCTAAAAACTGTAATGTTTCAAAATCTTGTAAACCCATAGAATATAAATAAAATGATTTTACGCTTTTATAAGCTACCGAATTCCAGCGTTTCCATTTGCTAATTGAATGTATAAAGTGTGCAGTCTCCAGTCTTATGTAAGTCTTTACAGATTTTGCCGTGTCATTTTTTTGAGCATTTATTAAATAATAAGCAAGTAGCATTGAGTACAGCTCTTGATCCATCGCATTCAACTTCTTTAGGCAGCATAATCTTATATCACTTCTTTAGTACTTTCCCGCTAATTCTTCACAGCCTGATATTATATGATGTATCGTATCGTCTTTACTGCCACAAAGTAGGTACTTACCATCAACACTTTTATTCAAAATGTCGCGCTCATGTTGTCTAGTAACTATTGGTTAGTCCTGTATTGCAAATAATGAAGCTTCTAATGCCGAAGATACCTGTTGAGTTTTTAACTATTTAAATTATTATTATGTTGTATTACATATTCAACCACCGAGTGAATTTATTCAACGTTCGCGCATGCGCAGCAACATTTATTTGTATATGTGCAGGAGGCAGGAGCCAGGAGGAGTGGGTGTAATGACATTAAAAAATTGATTATAAAAAAATAAATATTAAGAACCAGGTTCAGATGAAATTTTGAAAATTCAACGTCACCAAAACGCAGACGTGTCTATTCAGCGCCAAAAGGACCCTCTTTCACCTTGGGTCCTACTTTCCAGAAAGTATCTTTGGAATACAGTGATCGGCTTCAGTTGTTAGGCTTAGAGTTTTGCTCGAACCTTAACTTTTGTCAATTCATTGAGTCCAGAGTGAGAGCAGCAGCAGCAAAGTTTGCCGTTCTTGCGAAGATCCGACAGTATTTTACACCGGGACAGCTTCTTGTTTTATAGAAAGCACAGATCCTCCGGTCGTGTGTAGAGTACTGTGGTCACATATTTTCTGGTGACGCAAAGTCTCATCTGGCGGTTCTGGACTCAATTGAGAGGCGAGCGAAGAGGCTTATAGGCAATGCGGAATTGGTCGACCTCCATAGCCTTAAACACAGGCGTAGAATTGCTAGCCTTTCAATATTCTATAGGGTACATTTTTTTGAGTGTGCGCAGGAATTACACGACCTAATTCTCCCGACCTCCTTCAATCACCGAACGTTCCGATCCACGGCAGTTACCAACCCTTGTGGATACCAACCAGCTGTTGTGAACATTCGACATTCGTCCTGTCCGAACGTAACGCTTTGCTTCGTCTTTTTTACTTAGTGAAGGATTGGAACAGCTTGCCTGCGTCGTTATTTCCGGCCGAATACAACGTGGGTGTCTTCAAGAGAAGAGTGAATAGGTTGCTAGGGTAATGCGCATTACCACCTAAGACTACATTCCACTTACCATCAGGTGGACTGTAGTGTAGCCCTAAAAAAACAAAATAAAATACATTAATATTAAGATTAATAATAAGTTTATTAAAATTGGTTATAGTTGATTTCAAGATGTTTATAGAAATCCCTACTTTTGTTTGCTAAAACTAGATTATAAACATAGGCTAAAAAAAGACAGGAAAATAAATCGTTTGCTTGTGTCAAACCCCTATATAAAAAAATAACAATAGGACGACTAGGATAGGATAGGAAATAACGAGGACGTATCTCTAGTTTTTTCAAATTTCTTAAGTTACTTTTTGTTATTGAGTCTTTATTATTAAGCATTAACAATCATGTAGAGCTATCTCACGGTCACTTCTTGATACACGAATATAGTACACGGTGTAATGGAGGTACATCTTTCCTCTACTCTCTATGAAAATTCTTTATATTTGATTTACGATTTTAAAATATTTATTATTTTAAATGTTATAGATAAATAAATAATGAACTCGGTAAAATTAAATTATTTTAAGTTTTTTTCGATATAATATTTTTTTTTAAATATACAAACGGCGCATGCTTAAAACCAACGATCGATGAATTAAAATATGCTGGAACGCAAGGCGCGAGCGCGAAAAATCCTCCTCCCTCACGGTTAACCTCTCTTTCATACCTTGTCCTTTTGTAATCAATTTGCGAAACGTCGACTACGTTTCCGAGTGGAAAAAATATATTAAAGAAATCACATCAGGGCATGGTCGATACAGTTTTCCAGTGGAAAGCCCGTGATATAAAACCTGACGTGGTTAAGTTTTTTCGTGCCAAGTGCAACTAAACTATCAAGATTCCGCCGATAATTCAAAGCCTACCCAGTGGGTGGCTTAAATTGGTAAGTAATATAATATTTTTGTACATTTATCATTAAAATCATGTTTTTGTCTTAATAAACATTATAATCACTATCATTCTCGCTTTTTTACCAAATACAATTTGCAGCTGCAAAATGGTTGTTAAAACTGTGACGTTCTATAAAGTTTAATCTAGTCTTATAATCATATCTTTTAGACAATTAAATGAAACAAGACACTTATTTCTATGAAAAATAATATCTCATCACATAATTACATCTATATTACTTTTTTGGACTTTATAATGAAACCAGATACTTTAAATAAAAATGCTGCATACTTTAAAGCACCTTGTCTAAATTTAGCCATTGTGATGTGCAACTACAAAAGTGTTAGATTTATTATCACAATAAAATGAGTCATACCCGTGTATATATATATATATATAAACATGTTTTTAGTATTTATTGTAAAAAGATTAGCTACTAGTTACCTAATTATTGTCAAACAAGCCAATTAATGCCTCTTTTTTGAAATTCTGTCTTTGATCCATTACTGTTTATCTTTATCATATATTTATTTCTGGTTATATTTAATAAGTTGTACTTTGCTAATTATTAATAAGTATGTTCATATTTGATACAACTGCATTCGTTTTTTGATCAATATTAATAATTATAAGTCACATCTAAGGTTAGTAATTAATAGTAATTGTAACATCACTAGATAAATTACACCCATTGATCTAACCCCTAAGTAAGGGTGTTAGATGATTATACAAAAGTCAAATGACAAGAACAATTCTAATACAGTTATTTAAAGCTAGTTAGGGTACTTAAAGATGTGTACTCTAAAATCACACCCTCAATTCACACCTACAGAGCCTATGCTTTCCAGTGAGTATGACACAATAATACATAACCTTGACATAATGTTCCTATTTATTAATCCTAGATTATGTATAGATATCTTCCACCTGTTTAGCTAGGGATCAATTACTAAAAATACATACATATAATATATGTATATATAGAAATGAAAAAGCGTGCTTTTGCCCTTTTATATATAAAATATTTAGTATTTTGCATGCTAGTTTTAATTGCATTTAATTATTTTTTTGTGTTCAAACACGCTTTTTCGTTTCTTTATAGGCCAAATAAATACTGAAATGGACAAGAAACGGGACTCTTTTTCTCTGAAATACAAAAACCAAAAACCAGATACGGACAAGAAACGGGACTCCTTTTTTCTGAAATACAAAAACCAAAAACCAGATAAAAATAAAAATGGGGTAGTTAAAATGAAGGAAGAAAGGCAAAAGTTTGTTGATGATAACCGTAATAGGATGCTAAAGAAAAAAGATGATGAAAAGAAACCATTTGATAAGAAGGCATATAGGTTAAAGAAATATAGTAAAAAATATAAATTAGAAAAATGGGAAGAGCAACGTAAAAAGAAAATGCAACTTGAATATCAGAAAACATTGAAGAATGAGCATGTTTCAGGCATTTACAAGTCCAAATCATTTGATGAAGATGAACCTGATAGTAATTCGGAGTTTGGGAGGTATGTAAAACATCCAGATCTAATGAATGAAAACAAGCAAAGCCAACATGTAAGAAACGATCCCTTTGTGAAAAAAAAGGAACAAACCAACAAAATTAAGCAAGACAAAATTGAAAAGCAACAAGCTAAAGAGAAAGCAAAACTAGAAAGAATGCACAAGTTACAGGAGTATAAGAAAAAAAAACATGATAGATATAAGAAGCTGAGTAAAAAGAATAAAAAAGGTCAGCCTGTAATGACCGGTAGATTGGAACTGTTGCTCGATAAAATCCAAGGTTTCAAGTAACTTTCAATTATGAATACAAACTTATTTTTAACCATAAAATTAATTATTGTCAATATGATACAATAATGTATTTCATGCATTTTTGTTTCATGAAAATAATGTTCTTTATAAGTTTTTTTTTAATATTGTACACTTAATCATTATTTATAACACATACACATACATACATACTTCATTTATATATCTGAATATATATCAGTTGAAATAACTTAATTTATAAAAATAGTAAAAGATGTGCATGGATTATTTTAATATATGTTATAAGAATAATAATAATATTTGTATGCTTTAAGTATAGTGCCTTAGTTTATTATTTTATTTATATTTCCTTATTGTTTGCTCAAATCTGTATGGTAATGTAATTTTTTTGGTTATTAACATTTTCACCTAATCGGGCATTGTGTGAACTAAATGACTGTAAACATTTCTATTGTTTTCTTTTAAGGCATCTTGTGAAATAAAAGCCATTGCATGAATTAGAATTTTGTTATTATATTTGCTAGCTCATCAATGCTTTGAATAAGTTTTTTTCTGTGTGTGTTTTTAATAAACTGTGAGTATAATAAATAATAAGTTATATTCTCTCGTCTATTTTAATTGCGCCTAGAATAGTGAACATGCATAAAATTTAAAGTGGTCTCAAATATTTTTTTTTCGATTACTTATTATAATAAAAACATTTTTTTTTATTTACTAATCATTTAAGGCCATAAAATAATTTATGAAAAGTGTAACTTTAGGGAGCGAAATTCAAAATTCCAAAACGCGCCACCATTGGTCGAAAGGAAATGTGACGTCATTTGACACGCCATTCAAATTATCGCCGTCGAAGTTCATACTATCTATGGTAGGGTAAAACACCCAGTAGTCAGCCTTTTAGTGAGAATCTTAACTTCATTCAGCTGTATTTAAAAAACTAAATACTTTAAATGAATATTTTTTTTTTAACACAAAGATTGTTTATTATATTTTTAAAAGAGATCAACAAAATTGCATAATTATGTAAGAGTTATAGAAAAAATCAACATTAAACGAAATATGGCAATTTTGCCCGGTAGTCAACCTCATTTCTCCACAAGTCAGCCATCTCTTACCCTATAGTCAGCCTTTTACTTATTCTTGCATGTTGGACATACAAATTCTTTATTATATACATTTTCATAGATATCATCAGCAAATACAGTACTTTTAAATGTTATCAGGCAGGACAATTGTCACAACCAATATTTTTTCAAGTCGAGTTGCCCTTTCATGGACTATATTTTTCCATTCAGACTTTAAGGGTTTGAATACACTTACGTCTTCAGGCTGAATTAAATGTGTCGCATTTGGAGGGAGTGCGTAAGGGATGATACCATTTTCATTACAATGTTCACGGTGTCGCAGTGTTAAGTGGCTTTAATATCCATCAGCAAAAACGAGAACTGGTTTTGAAATGTTTTGTTCTTCCACCCATTTGTTAAAGCCTTTGACAATATAATCGTAAAATATAACTGACTTCATCTACCCGGTCTCTGACTTTCCTAACATCCATTCCGCAGGCATACCATTTATAACATCTTTGGTCTTACATATGGTAAGATTACACAAGGAGGCAAAATCTTTCCAGAAGCCGATATAAATAGAAGAACAGTAACAGCCTCTTTTTCCTTGCCTTTAACGATTTTGTAGATATTTTTTTATATCCTCTGGGTGCAATAACTTTTCCAGTTTTGGGGCATATGTAGAAACTGGTTTCGTCGCCATTTAATATTGGGTTTGGATTAGTCAAAATGACAGTCGCGTTTACATCGTCTAAGTGCTTCAGTAGTTTTGCAAACCACTTCCGAATACCTTCTTCGGTTACTGCTGCTCGACCTTTAGATATATTTTCAGGTATCCGCTCACTTAACTCCGGATTTCGCCTAAGAAATGACTGGTACCATTTCCTCCCTGGCCTATTATTTACAAATGGGTTAGGTCTGTTTTCTTGGGAAATGATATTGTGGACAGTAGAAGAAGATCATTACATTTTAAAGGAAAACCACAATTAGCTAAAGCTATGACCCAGTCTTTCAAGGCAGTCTCTTCTCTTTTGTAAGTACTGAGTCTGGTCCCATTTTACGAGGTGCTTCTGAAACCCTTAAATGCAGTACAATTAAATCTTGTAGAGTGCCTCGTGGTACGCTAAAAATTCCACTGGCTTTTCTAGTCTTCATCCCCTTTTGGATCGCGGCCACAGCCTGTGTCAACTGCTATTCTTTGTACTGGTGGATTGGATGTTTCCACATAATGAAATTCTAGACATTAAAGTTCAATATCACACAATAAAACTAACGGCCGACTATTGGAGTTAACAGTCCATTAGTCGGCCTCTCAAAATATATTTACATTTAAACACGGCTGACTACTAGTAAAATGAATGTTTTTTCATCTATGAGTTATATTCAATCGAAGGCAAAGAACAAGGACTATTCTATGTGTTAATTACAACAAAATCCAAGAAATTCGTAAAAAACCAGTAGTCGGCCCGAAGCAGGCTGACTTCTGGATCAACCTTAAAAAATGGAAATCCAGTAGTCGTCCCACTAAATTTAAACGTAATTAACATATAAAATGCCTCTAATCCCTAATGTAATCACAGAAAAAATATTATTTAATAACGTAACATGAAAATCTACCATAAATTACAACAAATTGATAAATAAACTTACCAAAACCTCAAGTATGTTTTCTTAAGAAAAAAATGGTCCAAGTGACACGATCAGTTATTTCGCTTTCGTCAGAGAAATGAACCAGTAGGTATAGCTGATCAACCTTTCATGCTATTGGTTCGTAGATATGCATATTATTCAATAAGAAACCATAGATTGGATCAAACGTTATTTCAATGGTTTAAGAAAAAAAAACACTATTTATATCGAAATAAAGCTTAAAAAGGCCGAGTACTGGTGCGGGGCTGACTACTGGGTACTTTACCCTATCAGTGTTACTGAGAAAAATAAATAATTTAAACCTATATTTTTCTGCTTAAAGGTTTTATTAAATAATATAATTGTTTAGGTAATCCTAAAAACATGTTTTCAATACTCAAACAACTCTAACAAAACAAATACCTAAAAACTCTTTTTTCAATAGCAGTTAGCATGCTACTACACATTACATTTTTAAAATGTTTCTTCCTCTGAATCATTTTCCACTTCACTTCACTCAGATAAATAACTTGGTTGATAATCAGCAGATATAGAAGATATAAGATGCTATAGAAGTATTATCAACTGTGTTTTCAGTAAACAATTTTCTTTTTAAAACAGGTAGTTTTACTGGTAAAGTACCAGTAGTAGTATTGTGTGTTGAATGAGGAAATGGTAACAATGCTACATATTGTTTTTCAGCAGGTATATTTACATTGACACCTTTACTTATATACTTCGGTTTAATAGTAACTTGCACAGCTTAGTCACTTGGTAATTTATCTTCAATATGCAAAAAGCAAGGCTTTGTCTTATGATAATCACATTGAAAAGGAGAAGTACTGAGTCGTGGCTGATTAATATGTCTGACTTCACAGAAATTTGTATGGGCAGTACTAGGACTTACTTAGTGTATCACTTCTTTGTGAGGGTCACCATTTTTTAAACACTACTTTTGATAGCTAACTCTTCTTCATTCTCTTCTTCATTCTTCTTCATTCTTCTTCATTCTTCATTCTTCTTCTAACTCGGCTTCATTAACCGATGTCAATCTTTGCTTTTTGACTATGCACATTCATGATAATGTTCTCTCAGCTGGTGTTTTTGCCACAAAAATATATGAGGCACAACTCTTTTCTTCAAACTTAGATTACATTTTTCTCCTTGTTGTTTCGTCATACATATTATATTCAAAACAATTGGCTGTATCAGGTATCTTCCTTAACCTGAAATAAATCGACAACCATAAAAATTTCGTAAAACCAAAAAAAGAATACAGTTTTTATAGAAAGTTATACTGAACTTTTTTAAACTAGGTTAGTTTAATTTTAAACTCAAATTTTTTAATGTTCAATACTTACTATAATTAAAGTATACTTACGTTAATTTGATCTTCACAACAATATAGACATATATTATCCCTTTTAATTACCATACACCATTGTTTTTGTATTTTCGCATCTCTTGGAATACAAAAAACACTTTGTCGGGTGTTTTTCTAATATTATTTTCGCACTCCGGTACTATACAATACTTGTAAGATGGTTTATATCTTCTTCCATGACTTGTAAAGTAATTAAAACTTAAAATATGTATGAAATAACTAAAAAGTTCATAGTAAACATTCACTGGACGTATCATTTGACGTCACGCAACGCGCGCGCAAAATGACGGTGTTAGAACGGCTGAAATTTACTCAATGTTTTAATTTTCAGTTTGAAAAAAAAACTAGAATCTTTTCAAGCCTATTTATATTTTTTTCTACGATATAGAGAGGTAAATGATTAATTTACGTAAAAAAAAATTACATGAATGTTCCCTATTATAACAAAACAAAGTGGTGAAACCACAGTCAATAGTGTTCAAATATAATGGTCTTGCCTATTTATTAGACAGTGACGTCATTATATTATTATATTTATACACTACCTTCTAATAGCGATAATATTATAGCGATTATATTATTATATTTATACACTACCTTCTAATAGCGATAATAGCTAGGAACATAATCCGAAAAATATTATATTTCATTATTTTTGACTTATATACCGATACCTCATACGTCAAAATCCTTTGATCCGTTCAGACTGCAGCAGGAAAAATTAAATAGCATAATTGGCTATATTTCTATTGATATTACCTATATTTGAATAACATAACACTGCTTCTAAAGTCGTCGGATAAAGTTAGTACATCTATAGCCTATGTGTTATTCTGGTACATAAGCTACAATATTGCTAAGTTTCATCAAAATCCGTTTAGTATTTTTGGCATGATTGATTAACAAACATCACAGACAAAACCACGTGCAAAATTTTGTACGTCTATAGCCTATGTGGTATTTTGGTTCATAAGCTACAATATTGCTAAGTTTCACCAAAATCCGTTTAGTATTTTTGGCGTGATGAATAACCAACATCACAGACAAAACCACCTGCAAAAGTTAGTACATCTATAGCCTATGTGTTATTGTGGTACATAAGCTACAATATTGCTAAGTTTCATCAAAATCCGTTTAGTGTTTTTGGCGTGATTTAGTAACATACATCACAGACAAAACCACGTGCAAAAGTTAGTATTTCTATAGCCTATGTGGTATTTCGGTTCATAAGCTCAAATATTGCTAAGTTTCATCAAAATCCGTTTATTATTTTTGGCGTGATTGAGTAACAAACATCCAACCATCTAAGCACCCAAACAATCACACTCAGGTATATAATATTAGTCAGATTATGATTTTCGTGAATATTTGGCTCCGGAAAGATCCCTTCTAAGTCTCCAACAACTATCTTCTTCTAAGCATTCTTAGACTCACCATTTAGGAAGGATATCCTTGGGACTTGGGACTTGATTCTGTATGAGATTTGACATGACATTTCTAACAAATAATGCGTGAGGTCACAACGCGATACATTAACGAGCCAAGATGTGAAATTAAAAATTGTAAGCAGAGAACTTTTCGCTATGATCAGACGGACGCGTTACGCTAAAATCATGGAATCGTATTCACTATGCCAATGTCACTTATTAAATACACATTGTCGTGTGTTATGGGTGTGTTTTAAAATGTCAAAATATCGTGCTTTGTGCTTCCGCGTTTATTATAACCTTAGTATCTATTTATTAGATATTCTATTTAACAAAGTATTATTAAAATTAAAAAATAACTTACGTTCTTTATAATAATAATAATCGCCATATTTTATAAGTATTGTTATTCTAATAAATGCGACTAGTACTACCAAGATTCATATTTCCTTCGTTATTTTATATTTATTTATAATCTCTGTGTTATAAGGATCATTTAAAATTTATTATTAATTTATTATTAAATTAAAACACAATCAATAACACAAAACACTCAAAACTTGTAGCTTAAAATAAGGTTCCTCAAATTTTTATTTATGACGTATACGGTATAAACTATAAATAGTCTTCCAATTTTCTTTAACGCCTATCACGTGATTGACATATATTGACAACGATCAGTGACAATTTTATTATATATATATATAGTACTATACTATACTTTGAACATATTCAAAAGTCATCACAAAGTTCGTGTGATAAGAACATCGTTTCCCAGCGTCCTCGAAATTATCTGCCTGTTTGTCATCTATTCGAGTACCTACTGTCTAGTGCCTACCTTGGGCGTATAGGAAGTTTCCTAAGCATGGTGCTATTGTATATTATTATTTGTATACCTATGTGTGGCGGTATTACACACACTTACACACAGCACACAGTAGGTAGGTATATAGACAATCCAAAACTTTAAATTTGTACTTTAGATTTGCTTATTAAAAATAGAATGAAATTATGGTACTTTACACAAATACAATTAGATAACTCCTTAATTATCAAATACTTACAATATTTGCCTGTTGGTAATTAATTATAGCAGCAGATAAAATGTTTTATTGAACTTACCTACTTTTATTCCGAACTGACTGTGGATAGCGACTTCGTTTGCTCTATGGCAGAGGCTCTCATCATTATTAATAGTTTTATTTTTATTATAACCTAAACCATTAGATTTGGATTATAACCAAACAATATATCAAATTTAATCAAAATCCATTCAATTATAGTAATTATAGCAGATGCTATTTGGATTTGGATTTTTTCTTGAAAAATAGATGTTTTTCCGGAATAATAGCACTATAATTTGATTGCCCCTCCTATAAACAAAATATTATATACCTTATAAAATTCAATATTTTTTTCTTTTAGCTAATATTTTTATTATTTATGTTATGTATATTCAATAAACATATCTATCTAAATCGTTAAGAACAAGTTAAAACAATACAAAACTTATTAGCTCTTGAATATTTATTATATTTATTACACATGGGCATTTAACGCAATGCTTGATTTTAAATAAAATTATGTTTTATGTATATTTATTCAGTATTTAAAGATGTACATAATGTTGACCGACACTTTGTACCATTGATATTTTGAAAACTTTTGTCATATGGTTTAACAATTTGTAAAACCTTTTCTCCAATAAATTTACCAATGGTAGGTACTGTACTGGCCATAGGTACTGTTTCTGATAATGTGTGTGAGTCATCATTTATCTTATCACATCAAATCACTTCAATATCGTTTTATGGATATTTCTTGTAAAATAGACATAAAGGTGTTATAGTAAAATCAGTTCTGCTTCCTGTGTCTGGCAAATGTTTGGTACATTTGAAAAATTCATTTTCTATGGTCTCAGAATGATATATTATTATAATATTATTATTAGTATTTGAGACACATGCTGTACGATGGAAATGTTGCCTCTAAGTGATTATTTCCTTTATCAAACCAGTTTTTATCTATGACAGGAAAAATAAATAACATTAACAACCATTTGCATAAGATTTTTTTTATAATTTCTCTTATTTATATGACAATGTTATATTTGTCTTATAATATTTAGAATTTTAAATACATGGAAATTATTTAATAAATAGCTCGGAAAAAAACAGATATAAAGCTTAAGTCCGTAATATAATTTATAGCCGAAACAGTGATATCAAAGATCATGGAATCTTTTGATATTTATGCACGTTCTGAACATACAGGGTGAGGATAATGGATCCTATTGAAACAAAAGCATACCTACAAGTTTATGTTATACCCAATTTTATATCGCAAATGTGTTAGCATTTCTCAGTAAAGATGAGAAAGTTTCAGAGCCTTTCATCTGCCCTGCTGGTGTTCGGTTCTTTTATTATGTGTGATACAAGAAATTATAGTAGGTATATCCGTAGATAAGGTAGATACGAACACTCGACTATCGTGTTTGAAGGACGCGCGACGGTTCTATATCGACAACACGTTATTTAATAATACGTATTACATGTTACAGAAATAAAAAAATAATACGATATCTATGATTAGACTAGGTCTAACATAGGCTAACTAACTAACTAGGTCTAACATAGGCTAACTAACTAACTAGGCTACTTCCGGCGACCATGGCTAATTATATCATATTTATGCTCTTTTTAAACTTCGGTATAATCAAATCAATCATTTACATGTCTTTGACAACCAAGAAGTTGACAAATAAAACAATAACGTGAGCGTTATACCTAAGTCGATTAGGATCAAAGGCGGTACGTAACTGCCCTAAAGATGAGGCAATGATTCCAGTACCAACTACCAAACGCAGCTCTGACAACGATCTTCCCAGTGACTCTAGAACTGACTCTATGTAGCCTATTATCACTACCAATCCCATCTGTGGCTGTGTTTTAAACAATATACTAAGATTGAAGGATGTTTTATAGAAAATGAAAGGTAAAAGATCTCAATATTTCTTAAAATCAATAACGTATATTATTGTTAGCATCAAATCAAGATTGTATATTTATGAAGTGATGTTAACTCTGTGGTGTTTTTTTTTAGTTTCCCAGATGTTATTCCCTAAAAACATGACTTGATTCGTAAGTTAATGTTTGTTATATGGTTGGCTCTTTATTATGAGTGTGTTATCCTCCTATTTCCTACAAATATAAATTCGTGTTTACCATTTTTTATCTCGTAACAGATACTGAATCATTTAATAACATAAATAGGTAGGTACTATCTGCAGGACTTTGTAGTCCTGCAGATAGTACCTAGTACAAACAGCGACTAAATTTTCTTTAAAATAATATAATTTGCCCATTAGCGTTGCGAAACGTTACTTTAACTTTTGTCTTTAATATTGATATATTTGAAAGACATAATCTAGAACAAATAGTTTTATAATGACGAGTGAAAATGCGACAGCATTCAGCAGCCGCGTGTTGTCACACGAAGCGGTTTTTAGCAGTAGATTCAAGTCTGAAGGTGCGTCACATTATTTATATTATATGAATAAATAATACCATATGAATTGTGATAATTGAATCATCTCGCAGATATTTACTGATAAGTGTTCACATAAAAAGCGTTGCTATCCACAATCTTCAATAGTGTGCCACAACTCTTCAACAAGTGATCGTAAAGTCTTGCGGATACCATCAGTTTTTCTAATCGTTGTGATTTTTAGAAAATTAAATTATAAGTTAGCAGCAACCACAAGGTTGTTGCTTAAAAGTCCTCAAAAGCTTTGAGAATTACGCTACTAAAGGTGAGCAGAATAATAATTACAAATATAACTGTATCTATAAATGTAATAAAAATGTCACTGATCGATTTCTGTACATGGAAAATATACAGGGTCATCTACATATAGGGTTAGATTTAAAATGTAAATCTTAAATTTAATTCAATAAACGCGAGTTAAATCCGTAAAAAGTAGTTTTATTTCAATGTGTAGTACTTACTCGTGAAAGCCTTAAAAAACACGATCGAAAATATAAAAAAAAAAACATAATGCGGGCCTTTATAAGACCAAGAAAAGTCTTAATAAGACCAAGGTTTTAGCACGCTAATCTCAGAAACGGCATAACCAATTTGGATGCAGTTTTCAGGAATATATTTTCACAGTTTAGTGTTTTTAGCGTGTGTGTGTGTGTGTGTGTGTGTGTGTGCGTGCGTTAAGAAATTAAAAAGTTATGTCAATCACGTAATAGGTGCCATGCAAATGTAATAAATCTGTTGAGGAGCAGTCTTTGCACATTGAAAATATTAAAACCTATATATATATATATAGCCAGAATGTGTAGGGATAACAGAATCCATTTCTAAAATTTTTGAAATTTTTATCTGTTTCTCTGTTTTTCTTTTAGTTGTGCAACACGAATAAAATATATTGCTAATGTAAATATATTTTATACATAGCAATTGAGCGTCACTCTGAGTAAATTTAGTTTTTAACTTTCATTGCACACTCCACAATATATCAGAAGATGTATGTATAAAGTGTTCCAGAAATATATCTATATAAGTATAATAAAACTGGAACTGATCGCTGTCTGTACCTACATAGAAAATATTTTCAAAAATTCATAATTTGTGACCTTTATATAAGCAAGAGAACCCCAAACAATGTTTTTTCATTTGGTCTGTTCGTCTGTACATTTGTATATCTGTACTTAGTCTGGTCTGGACCAAAAATACTGTTACAATTAAAAATAAAAAATAATACTTTTAAATTACGAATCTGTTTTTTTTATACGTTTGTTCATTGAGTTTTCTCATTTTGGCATCTCCAACGTTGTACAATATTTTGCGATATTAAAATGGAGTGGAGTGATAAAGAGAACAAAATCGCTGTGATTGCATTATACAAAGTAGGTATGCAATTTTTAAAACTCTCTATACACTTGGTATTAGTCAAATGTTTGTGTACCGGGCTATTAATAGGTAGGTACATTGAAACTTCCTCTGTTTGTGACAACGAAAGATCTGGCCGTCCACGTAGTGTTCGTCCTTCTATTGATAACTGGCCTCAACCTTTAAAGGACTATTGCGCTAATGGACACCACTTATAATTTTTATAATTTTAATTATCTTGTATTTGTGTATTAAACTAACACACTGTAAAAATAATAAATGTTATTTGCAATTAAAAAAATAGTTTTTTCTTTGTTACAATATTTATGGCAAGACTAAGTCTATATGTTTGTGGAGGCTAAACTCAGAAACGGATTAACCGGTTTGGATGAAGTTTTCGTGATTATATTGTCATGGGCTTCACTTTACATTTAGTGTTTGTTTTATATAAATTGATTAACATACAAATCGGTTAACAAATAAAGAAGTTACTGAATAATCTCTTTTTTTCGTACCATGGAGGTAAGACATTCTCTGTCTGTGATATAACATAGGTTGTAGCGCGATTACGTAATTGCCACGGGAGATCCTGTTTTTAAACATTTGATTCACTGCATTTTATATAAATATTTGTGCCAGGAAATTGTACCACTTGTACTTGTACACAAATATTTGTACCACTATGGCACAATTTCCTGATTTCTTACTTGTCTTATTCTTATTTATAGAATTCAGAGGGAAGAGGTGAATGGAAAAAGATCGGCAGTTGCTCCGATTAATATGGGGGTTCCTCAAGGTTCAATATTAGGCCCTGTTCTCTTCCTTATTTATATAAATGATCTGAATACTTTTGTAGATGAACATAATGAGATGGTATTTTTTTCTGATGACACTTCTTTAATATTTAAAGAACGACGGCATCAGGTAAAGTATGACGATGTAAATAAGGCTCTCTCTCTCTCTAGAATAGTGCATTGATTTAGTGTTAACAACCTGTTGCTTAGTAATAAAAAGAGAAACTGCTTAGATTTTCTAGATTTCTAGATTGACGAGATTCCTGCTAAGTTAGTGTATTATAGATATTTTCATAGTATAATCTCTTATGGTATTCTACTGTGAGGTAGTGCGTATGATATAAATACCATTGTCGTTTTACAAAGAAGAACTATCCGTGCAATATACAACCTTACAGATTCTTTACGAGATAAGTTTAAGCAAATGAATGTACTTACGGTCGCCAGTTAGTATATTTATAAAAATCTTGAAAATAAAATACCGACAATTTTATTAGGCACAGTGATATGCACACTATAAATACAAGGAACAAACACAAGCTCGCACTACCTGTTCGGTAGGTACTCGACTTAAAACAGTGATTAAATATTTTATGGGGCAATGTATACAGTTTACAATAAAGTCCCAGCAAAACTTTGAAGTATTACCGTTTAAAAAATTAAAGAGAATAACTAAGGAACGTTAATGTGCAATAGGATATTACAATGTATCTGAATACTTAGAGGATAATGCGCCGTGGCTACTTCAAGATTATTTACTTAATATTGAAATCTATACCTACTAATATTATAAAGCTGAAGAGTTTGTTTGTTTGAACGCACTAATCTCTGGAACTACTGGCCCGAATTAAAAAAATCTTTTTGTGTTGAATAGTCTGTTTACTGAGGAAGGCTATAGGGCATATGTTATCGCGCTGTGACTAATAGAAGTCAAGCAGCAATGAAAAATGTTGCAAAAGCGGAAAAAGATTTCTGTTTTGAGAGCTTTCCTCGCGTGCGCTGAGTAAACCGTGAAAGTTACGCAAAAATAATGTATGATGAAATTGTTCCCCTTTAAAAGTTCTAAAAAGAAGTCTGCGACAGCATATATCTAGCTCTTAAGGTTAACTCACTATAACCTTTTATATGGTAATTTAATTAGTTCTCAAATCTATCTATACATATAATAACATTGTAACTGATCCATTCCTGTACATGGAATTAAAAAAAAAACAACAATGGTTTTTCAGTTTGTCTATTTGTCTGTATGTTTGTGCACGCTAATTTCAGAAACGGGTTAATTGATTTTGATACAGTTTGCGGGAATATATTGTCATGGGATTCAATTTACATTTTGTTTTTTTTTTACATTTGGTTAACAAATGAAGAAGTTAATAATCTCCTATCGTTATAGCATTGCTGCTTACCAGTTTGAAGGTTTATAATTTTTACATACATTCGTAAGCACAAAGGGTACGTTTTATCAAATACGAAATCTACGCGTACGAAGTCGCAGGCACAGTTGTATTTATATAATTTAAAATTTAAGTAGGTACTACCTAAAAAAAATGACAATACCGCTGAGTTTCTGTCGCCAGCACTTGTCAGGTCTGTGGGAATTAATCTTCCAAGCTGGTGGTAGCTTTAATTAAAAATTGTTTTGTATAAAACTTATTTTCAAAAAAGATATTTGTTTTGTGAAATATAATTATAACCAACTAAATAATACTACACTTAAAATTTTA
The DNA here is from genome assembly GCA_959347405.1 of Napeogenes sylphis. Taxonomy (NCBI): domain Eukaryota; kingdom Metazoa; phylum Arthropoda; class Insecta; order Lepidoptera; family Nymphalidae; genus Napeogenes; species Napeogenes sylphis. The sequence goes on along the minus strand of OY365777.1, from coordinate 47,089,961 downwards.
CTAAATTGAGATCGTTTGTATATCGTTCTCTATATAATATTCGATATCGTATAAAGTTTACTTATTACTATTATTTTTAAGTCAATACAGCTGAAATATAAAAAAATGCTCCGCAAATATATTTGGATCTCAGTATTATCAGGTCTTTTTTTTATAGAGACAGGTTCTCAAACAACAATGGAACATGGAAAAAGGCGGTGTTTAGGCTTCCGGTTTTTATGTGATGTTATTCCCGACAGGGAGCACCGGGTGAGTCCGGCGCAGGACGCTGTGCCGTGCGTCACGCGGCCGCTTGCCCGCCCGCCCCCGCGCCCGCCCCCGCCCGACCCGCCGCCCGCTGCTGGCGACGCGCGCTCAACGTCGACCCTCCCTGGCTGCGACGTGCCCCCGCCCGCTGACACAATATACCGCCGACCACGTCAGTGCGCGCACACACACACACACACAGACATAAAGCAACGCAAACATGTTATAAAACATTATATGATTTATAAATATTGAGAGTTAAATACATAATACTTTTATTTATTATAACGCACCATGTTCTCCATGGTTCGACATTAGGACAAATAGAGATACGGCCTCAAAATGTAGGACATTGATTCATCCGAATTATCAATTGCTTTTTCTCTAGCAGCTGACACTTGTGGACTAGCGCCGTTCGGCCATCACCACCGGGGCTACCCACCTGACACCCGCACCGTACCCTTATAAATAAAGCCGAGCCATGAAGGTGACGGACGAGCAGCCCCACGTGACGGTGATGCAGGGCGCCTGGAGCCCTACCTCCGTCATCAGGGGTGTCGTGGAGGAAGGCCAGGAGGATCCCTTCTACGTGATGGACCTGGGGGAGGTGGTCGAGAGGTACCGCACCTGGAAGGAGCTGATGCCGCGTGTCGAACCTTTTTACGGTCAGTCGAGAATACTTTTTTGATTTTAATTATATTGAAAAATTTAAACGGCGCCGCGGTTATAAATAATACACACATATTTTTTAATGCGTATAAAGTATTTTGTCTTGGCTATATAACACCTTTTTTCAACAATGTTATTATAAGAACAATTGAGAAAAGAGATAATGATAAATATGTCTCCATCGACAGCCGTGAAGTGCAACGACGACAGGTTGCTGGTGAGCACGCTGGCGGCTCTGGGCGCGGGCTTCGACTGCGCCTCCAAGGCCGAGATAGAACTCGTCACCGGCCTCGGGGTCGGCCCCGAGTAATTACATTCAAATACTTTTTTTAATTGAGGAACACTTAAATTAATGAGATTTCGAGTCATCCCTGACCGCTTAAAGTTCGTACGATACCGTCTCAGCCGAGCCGTTATTCGTATACGTCACATTTAGAAGTATCGTTTTGCGGTAGTAGAACGGCTCGGAGTTGGAAATTATCCGACTCGAATCGTTCGACCCGTAGATCGGTCGGTCGGTCGGTCGACCGGTCGAAGACGCTAACGAGTATTAAGAAATCAATGAGTCATTCGATCGCCCCCAGACGCATAATCTTCGCGAACCCCGCCAAGCTGTCGTCCCACATCCGCCACGCTCGCGGCGCCGGCGTCAGACTCCTCACCGTGGACTCCGACACCGAGCTCGTGAAGATCAAGCAGCACATGCCGGACGCACGGTACGCTCCGCACGCAACGCACGCTCGTAGTCGACGGTCTCCCTCTCTCGATATAAGAATACCCATCTTAGAAGACGTCGGTCGTTTTTATTCCAAAAACAAAAAAAGTCACCCAAGCGAGGCATAGAAAATCGGTCATCGATTATAAAAATACACCTCGCATGATAAAAATAAAAAAGTAATCCTAAGAATCTAAACAGATAACGGATGTTTCAACTCAGGCTGGTGATCCGCATCCGCTGCGACGCGGCGGCGGCGCAGTGTCCTCTGGGCATCAAGTTCGGCTGCGACGCCGCGCTGGAGGCGCCGCGGCTGCTGAAGCTGGCCGCCGTGCTCGGCCTCCAAGTGAGCCGCCGCCCCCCGAGCGGACGCACTTTATATATTTTTTACACTCCACGATGAACGGATGCGAGTGAAGAGAATTTTTAAAATGCCATCGGTAGTTTCGGAGATCGGTGACCTATCGACTAATTAAATTAGAAAAAAATAAATAGTTAAAAATTTAAAAAAACTCCCGGTACAATGAGACCTTTAAAAAGAATAAAAAAGTCGTTGTGTCGGGGGACCGTTGTAGGTACGTTGACGAAGGTGTCTATTTTACAAAGTTTTTGGTTTTCGTAATTTGCCTCGGTAACTTCTTGCATTTTTGAATTCTTTCTTTATTTAGCGGTCCCTCGACCTAACGACTTCAATAAGTAAATAATAAAATTCTTTTATCCTTTTTAGACTTATAAGGATAAGTACCGGGAGTTTTTTATTTTTAATTATTTTTTTCTGCTTTTTAAAATTATTTTATTTTTCTATGTTGTACTAAATCAACCTACGAACATACACACACACAGATTTTTACTATCAATATTCTATAAAAAACCTTTCACCGACAACAATAAAAACGCCACATCTTGGAGACGATAGTTCCTATTTCGACTGAACATAGCTAAAAACTATCCCGACGAACCAAACTTTTGATTAAAGGAAACCGCATCCAAACCCGTCCACGCGTTTGGCTGCTACGATGCCACAGACAGACACACAGACACACAGATACACAGGTCGAAGTTATAACACCCCTCTCCTGTGCGGTGTTGTGTGCAGGTGGTGGGCGTGTCGTTCCACGCGGGGTCGGGCGCGGGCGAGGTGTCAGTGTACGCGCGCGGCGTGCGGCTGGCGCGGGCGCTGTTCGACGCGGGGCGCGCCGCGGGACATCACATGACGCTGTTGGACCTGGGCGGGGGGTTCCCGGGACACGCCGGCTCCTCCATCCTCGAGGTACGAGGGAGGTTCGAAGCTCGCTAAATTTATATTTAGCGTCGTCGCCGCCCCGCGTGACTTTCGATCGAACGTATCGGTCGGTGGAGACCCTCATCCGCCGCGGCTCATCCGGTCCGTCGACGTGCCCTCAGGTGTCGCGAGTGATCTCGGAGGCCCTGAGCACGTGGTTCCCGGAGGGCGAAGTACGAGTGCTGGCGGAGCCCGGACGGTACTTCGCCGCCGCCGCCTACACGCTCGCCACGCTCGTGCACGCCACGCGACAGGTGACGATCAGTTCATCTAGAATTATATAAAAAAAGATGTTTTTTTAAATTATAGAAAAATATGGACATAATTAAAGTTATGATGCGGATAAAAATGTGCTAAACAAAACTTAAAATGAAATATGAAACGTAATTTCGAATATCTTTACATCCCGATAAATATTCCGGTTGTGACGATGTGGTCGCAGTTGCCGCCGACGGAGGCCGGCGCTCACACCATGTACTTCATCAACGACGGCGTGTACGGTTCCTTCAACTGCGTGCTGTACGACCATCAGGAGGTGACGCCCGAGCTGCTACATGTGCGTACCTACACAATTAAAATATAATATATATATGTCGGAGATTAGAGGCATATTCGTGACTTGTTCGGTATTGATGACGTCTTCTGGTACAGGATCCGAGGCGTAGGTGTCAGGCAAATAAACCACACAGACACAATATGACAATTACTTGTATTAAATGTAGGTAATCACAAATTACTTAGTAGGTATACAATTATCAGAATTTCGTGAACCACCGGTCCCGTTTGGGGGGTCCGGACTGTAAGGCTCACACTAATCAATAATCCTCTCGTCTCGATGCTCTCGGATATTTAAAATGTCTCCGGTGCCCCTCCAAACGATTCCGATCACGTGACTCGTTACGTCACGGCGTTCACCCCCACTGTTACAATGATATCAATTGAGTAACTAATTATCGTTAAATTATCGTGATCTGCGACATATATATATTTTTTCACAACGTAAAACACAGCATGCTACATGTCCGAATAAAATATTTTTTATCCAGGAGTCGTCCGAGTCCCCCCAGGCGTGCTCTGTCTGGGGCCCCTCGTGCGACGGACTGGACTGCGTGGTGGAGGCCTGTCGGCTGCCTCCTCTCGGTCTGGGGGCCTGGCTCGTATGGCGCAACATGGGGGCCTACACCATGCCCGTCGCTTCTCCGTTCAACGGCTTCCCCGTCCCCAAAGTGAAGCCCGTTGTGGATTATAGACTATGGTGTGTAACATTTCTAGTGAAAAACGTAGCCGTATCAGGATTTATATCTAATGTGCGAGAGTGTTTAAGTTTGTAGTTTTTCAATGATTTTTTTCTATAGCCACACCACAGATACCATATATACGATTTTCAAAATTAAAATTCTTCGTTTAGCTCACGTGAAATTTATAAACTAAAAGTCGAAAATTTATAAATAATTTAAAAGAGTATCCGTGTAGTTTCCTTCCGGTTTGTTTTCTTCGAAAGCGTGTCGTGTGTGAGTTACACTGAACTGAGATCGAGTTAGAGAAACCGGGAAGAAGGTTTAACCAAGGAAGAAGCTTCTCAGTAAATACAAAAGTGCTAAGTTTAATTTAATCCGCAGGGTGCTCCTCCGCGAGGTGTGGTCGGCGACGGGCGCCGTGTTCTCCGCGCCCTGCCCTGCCTCCCCGCCGCCCTCCCCCGGGCCCGTCCCCGGGCCCCCCGCCTCCTGGTCCCCCGGGCCCCCCACCGCCTGGGAAGCCCGCGGCAACGACCTGTGCGAACTACCCTCCTGCTGACCTGTGACGTCACAGCCATTATTAACTTAGAGTAGCGTACCCATAGAAGGCCTCCGTGGAGAAGCTTCTCTGTGGTTATTAATAGATGGCGTGGATGCGGTCCGGTATCGAGATGTTATTGGTTTTCGTTGTGTTCTGGTTTTGTTCTTAATTATACCGGTGTCTATTTTAAAATATATTGGTGTCTATTTTAAAGTTTTTTCTGTAACCGCATTATATTAACTTTATCCGACGATTGGACCCTCGCGATTTCGTAATATCAAATTTATTAGCATCTCCACTTCCCATCTTAATGTCTTACGATTATATTGTTAAACGGTTTGTTTGTTTAGATCCCTAGACCTAGACCCTTGCACAAGATATTATTAACAAGTTATTAATAAATGTTAGACTTAGAAACCTTATTATGACGTAGCGGTTTTAAATTATCATAATATCTAGCTTTTTCTTGTTTCTTTTATGATTCGATATTCCATTATACTGTAGTTTGTATTGTACAAAAATTTCAAGCAAAATGTAATCTTTAGATGATTTCGAGAATGTAGAATGCTTTACGAAATATATTGGTATACTATGAATATGTGTTTTTTTTTAATAATATTGGTTTTATACTTTGATGATTTATTAACAAAATGAGTATATGATTATCTACTACAACTTACAACTATATCTAGTAGTAGTTTTGACGTATTGAAATAAATAAGAAACTATAAGTTTTTGTTGTGATTTGTAGTTGTGTTCAAATGTATATTTAAGGTGTATATTATATAGATTATACAGGGTGGGCCAAAAATGTTTGCACTTTTGAAACATGTCTAGAAATAAAAGTACAAATGTTATTTTGTTTATGATTTATTTAACGTAATTATCATTTATTAAAATTTATTTTTTAAAAATGACATCGTCGAGATGTGCTCCGTCTCGTCGTTGACACTCCTGCAATCGACTACGTAAACTTTGGAAAACTCGTTGACACATGCTGCGAGGAATCGCGGCTATCTCCTCGTGGATGTTTTCTTTTAATTGGGATATGGTCGTCGGTTTATTAAGGTATACTCGACTCTTCAGATATCCCCACAAGAAAAAATCGCAAGGTGTAAGGTCCGGGCTTCTGGGAGGCCATGGGATATCACCTCTGCGAGAAATCAATTTGTTAGGAAACATTTCTTTGACCACCGGTAAAGTCACGTTTGATGTATGGCATGTTGCTCCATCTTGTTGCATCCAAGTCCGGCTATTGTATCCTTCAAATTCATGCAACTGTGGTGTCAAAAACTCTCGCAACATTTTCACGTATTCCACTGACTTCACAGTTACGTTATTTCCTTGATTATTTTCAAAGAAATATGGACCGATTATGCTCTTTGCGGATATGGCAGCCCACACTGTCGTTTTTGGTGAATGAAGAGGCTTTTGGTGTTTATAGTGAGGGTTTTCCGTGCTCCAATATCGACAATTATGTTTATTTATGTGACCATTAATGTGAAAATGGGCCTCGTCCGTAAACAATACATTCTCAAGGCTAGAGAATCGCTCCAGTATAGTGTCAGCAAATAACTTGCGTTGAATGTAATCGTTTGGTTTCATCTCCTGTACAATTTGAAGCTTATATGGGTGCAGTTTAAGGTCCAAATGCAAGATTCGCCGCAGACTAGTTCTTGGTGTAGCAAGAGCCGCCGACCGCTTACGCGTAGATGATTCTGGATCGTCCCTTACAGAAATTTCAACCTCCCGAATGTTCTCTTCTTCTTGAACGTGGTCGCCCAGTTTGTTTAATATTCGTTGTCGATCCCGTTTGCTCAAACTTTTTAACCCAAGCTTTAATTAAATTAACACTTGGACACTCACTTACACGTTGTAATCCGTATTCAACTCTAAAGAGGCGTCGTACAGTAACGTAGGAATCGTTGTTTTTGTAAAATTGTTTTACGCAAAAAGCACGCTGTTGTCCCGTGAAGCGCTCCATCGTGACTAAAATTACATTAAACGACGCACAATTCCCCGCCACCAGCGCGCCCCTTGCTCTCACGGTTTTGGAGAAATCAAGTGTTGCTATTTGCAAAAATTTTTGGCCCACCCTGTAGAACGAGTAGCTACGGCTTACGGCTAACACATAAAGATGAAACTTCTTAGCATTCCATGGATACCGTGGTGGTATAGACTTAACTGCCCCCTTTAAAATGATCAATAACTCTTTCCTTCACCTTATAAGCCCCTCTCTCTACTTAACCAAATAATATACAATAAAAATTATGAAAAAGAAAATACACATTCAAACAATTTTACGCATGCTAATCTAGAAACGGATCAATCCATTTGGATGCAGTTTTCGGGAATATATTGTCATGGGATTCACTTGACATATTGTTTTTTTTTTTTTAACAATTGGTTAACAAATAAAGAAGTTAATAATTTCTCATCATTTATACTAATATTATAAAGCTGAAGAGTTTGTTTGTTTGAACGCACTAATCTCTGGAACTACTGGCCGAATTCAAAAATTCTTTTTGTGTTGAATAGTCTGTTTATTGAGGAAGGCTATAGGGTATATGTCATCTCGCTGTGACTAATAGAAGTCAAGCAGCAATGAAAAATGCTGCAAAAACGGTAAAAGATTTCTATTTTGAGAGCTTTCCTCGCGTGCGCTGAGTAAACCGTGAAAGTTACGCAAAAATAATCTATACTAATATTATAAAGCTGAAGAGTTTGTTTGTTTGAACGCACTAATCTCTGGAACTACTGGCCTGAATTAAAAAAATCTTTTTGTGTTGAATAGTCTGTTTATTGAGGAAGGCTAAAGGGTATATGTTATCTCGCTGTGACTAATAGAAGTCAAGCAGCAATGAAAAATGCTGCAAAAGCGGGAAAAGATTTCTGTTTTGAGAGCTTTCCTCGCGTGCGCTGAGTAAACCGTGAAAGTTACGCAAAAATAATGTATGATGAAATTGTTCCCCTTTAAAAGTTCTAAAAAGAAGTCTGCGACAGCATATATCTAGCTCTTAAGATTAACTCACTATAACCTTTTATGTGGTTATTTAATTAGTTCTCAAATCTATCTATACATATAATAAAATTCTAACTGATCCATTCAATATTTTCAAAAAATTGATTTCGGTAGTGGCATATTTATCTATACTGCAAAGTTAGAAACATTGGTTAGGATTTTCGAAAGAAACCTAATAGATGTCACCACCGTCCCGATAAAGACGATCACAATATATAGAATGCTTAATTCACCGAGACGGACAGCGATACGGTAGCTCAATTGGTAGAACGACGGGACCGTTTCCCAGTAGTCGCGGGTTCGAATCCCTGCCCGTATCGGTTTTTTTATAATCCATCGATGTTTGGATTAATTCCACTGATACAAAGACGTAAAGAATTTTCCAAATTATCGTCAGTCAGCCTTGTACGATGTTTTGATTTATTAACTTTCATCATTGAAAAGAACTGTTCGCATTTATAAGTACTGCCAAACGCACAAATCAATCTTCTTGCGAACTTTATAAGTTGCGGAAAATGGTCTTCTTCGAGGTATTTTTTGTAGAAATCGCACAACTCCACGTCTTCAAATTTAGATTTTAGGAGTGAGTTTTCTTGAATCTCGATCAACTCCATTTGCAAGTGTATTGGAGCATTTTGTACATTACTTTTTGTTGGAGTAGCAAATAAATTGAAACAGTCATCCATGTTTTTAAAATCGCTAAATCTGTTCGAAAATTGCTCCGACAGTACCTTGAGTTCTTCAGCATATTGAGCATGAGCAATATTCTCATACGCAGAGAGCGTGGGGAAATGGTAACTGTTACCAGACAGCATCTGTGCCTCCCACAAGCGGATTTTATTCTGAAATGCTTTCAAATGGCTGTACAAATCATTAACTAACTGTCCTTGTTTTGGAGGTTTCAAATCATTCAAATAGCCAGTAAGGTCGACCAGAAATGCTAAGTCACATATCCATTTTGGGTCACTCAATTCAGATAGTGGTTTATCTTTTATTTGCATAAAGTCTTTTATCTCATTTATAACCTCGTAAAAACGTTTCAGCATTTTCCCTTTGCTTAGCCATCTGACTTCACAATAATATGGTACGTCGTCATATTCGGCTGATATTTCATCCAAAAACGCCTTGAACTGACGATGATTAAGCCCTCGGGATCGAATAAAATTGATGGTTTTTACTACCACATTCATAACATTCTGGAGTCGAATGGACTTAGAGCACAAGTTCTGTTGGTGGATAATGCAATGAAGGACTATCAAATCATCTTTTTGCACATTTAGTTCAGTTGCTTTTTCATTCAAAATTCCGATGAAACCTTTACGTAAGCCGACCATAGAAGGTGCACCATATGTGCATACTCCAACTAATTTTGACCATGGCAAGCCAAAACTTGTGAATACCTTTTGAACTTCATTAAAAATGTTCTCTCCTGTAGTGGTACCTTTTGGCGGCTGTAAAGCAACCAATTCCTCACTAACAGTGAACTCTTTATCAACACCTCGAATAAATATAGCGAGTTGAGCTGTGTCCGACAAATCGGTGCTCTCGTCTAATGCTATGGAAAATGATTCAAAACCAGCCATACGGTCAGTCAATGTTGTTTTGATATCATTAGCCATCACTTCTATACATCGGACAACAGTTCGTCTTGACAAACTAATTTTTTCAAATTCATTTTTCTTTTCAGGACACAAAACACTGCAAACTTTTAACATACACTCCTTGATAAATTCTCCTTCGGCAAATGGTTTTAATGACTTTGCCAATTTTGAACTAACTATAAAACAAGCTTTCACAACATTATCAAGTTGTGTTCTTTGTTTATCAAACATTTGCTGCTGTAAAATTTGCAGTAAGCTTCTGTATTTTGTCTTTTCTTATTTGTCCTGTCAGTGAGTGCAGCGTAGGATGCTTAGTTGAGTAATGCCTCTTTATATTGAAATTTTTCATCACTGAAATGGATTCATTACACAGCAAACTAATAGGTTCACCATTGTGCAAGATAAAAAATAATTCTTCAGTCCATTTTTCTTGAAATTGGCGACCCTCTGTATCTACTTTTCGTTTTTTTCCACCAGATTATAACGTTGGTTTATTTCAGGGCTGTTGAATTTCTCCTATTATATTTAATATAGTTATTAATATTTTAATAGACAAATTAATTAGAAATGAAAAAAAGTGGGGCTATCGGTTTAAGTTCAACAACAAATACACAGAATCCATACTAGCTTTTGCAGATGATCTCGCGATACTGACACGTAATCCGAAACAATGTCAGGTACTTTTAAATGTAGTTGAGGATTTCTGTACGTGGACGGGCGGATTGAGGACAAAACCAAGTAAATGTTTTAGTCTGTGTCTGGGTAGACGGAATACCAAATATACCTCTTACGATCCGGGTCTTATAATAGGCGGTCAGTGCGTTAGTACGGTTACGGAAGCAGCTCCGTTTAAATTTTTAGGTAAAAAAATCGATTACCAAGGCCGTACTCCATCGTTGGATGTAATAGTCGATAGCTTTTTAAACGATCTCAAAAAGGTAGACAACCAACCAATAAGTAACGTCAAAAAAGCTTGGATTTACGATAATTATTTAACATCACGTCTAAATTGGCCTTTCCTCGTGTATGATATAAATAAAACCCTTTTGTCAAAGTTAGTTGCAAGCGTCATAAAGACATTGAAGTTATGGCTCGGGTTAGCGCACTCAGCGGACTCTTCAACCTTATTTAGAGACCGAAACAACTTTGGATTAAAATTAAAGAAACCATCGGAGCTCTACAAACATCTAAGATTTACCAAAAGACATATCATCGGAAAATCTAAAGATGATACTGTAACTTCTCTCCCAAAAGACAAAGTTGCCTCAGAGCTCGAGTCACGACTTCAATTTCATAAAAAAATTATGATAGGTGCTCAAACAAATAAAGTAGGGCTAGGATCAAGTAGGAAAGTTCAAGACATAGACATAACAAAATCTTTTATTCGACAAGACGAAAACGATAACTACCGACTCCACGCGATGAGCCTAGAAATTCAAAACGAATGGGTGACCATAGGAGATTTTTGTATTCCACTAGCTTTGAAGTGGCGCACCTTAATTTATGATTGGTCCCCAGCATTATTAAAATTCTATCTAAATGCATTCCAAATGACTCTCCCAGATCAAAGTAATTTAGTAAGATGGGGCAAAGCCACCCAAAAGTCTTGCAACATCTGTGGGGAGGCAATAGGAACCGCGAAACACCTATCCATCTAGTAGGGTGTAGGGTACTTCTAGATAAAGGTCAATACTAGCGTCGCCACGACAAGGTATTAGAAATCATACGGGAAGCGGTTAGTCTTTCAGTAGCAAGAGCGCGGAAGGGTATAACAACCACCAAACGATCTATAGAATTCGTAAAAGAAGGCTCCTCCAAAAAATCAAAAGCGAAGCCTTATTCAATACTAGGCGCGGCTCCTGATTGGATTCTCATGATGGACACGTATGAAAAGCATTACAAAATCCCTGGGGATGTTGGTGTTTCGTCATCCAGACCGGACTTATTCCTGTATTCGAAACATCTGAGGCGCGTGATACTTGTGGAGCTTACTGTTCCTTGGGAAACAAACATCCCAAGGGATCACACATTCAAGCTCAATAAGTATTACGAACTAACCAACGAACTGATCAGGAATAAATTTATAGTTAGTCTGTACGCGGTAGAAGTGGGAGCGAGAGGTATAACAGCAAAATCTCTCTATAGCCTACTTAAAGATCTTGGCCTTTCTAGAACAAGCATCGGTTCATTTCTAGAACGTACTTCAAAGGCGGCATTAGTAGGTTCTTTCCAAATTTGGTTAGGTAGGGAGAGGAGTGTTTAGGGTGAAGGTGAGCGTTTTTGCGCATAATAAAGGGGCCCCTTAAACCTACTCCTGGGTCGCAAGTCCCAGGCACTGCTTGCACTCCTCTCCTTGCAACGCGATGGGCCCGGCACCCGCACGGTGAATCCATGGATTGCTAAGAAGCTACGTCTCGTCTCTGTGGTATACAAAATATAATTAGTAGGCACTCAAGATGCACACAAAGTCACAAAGCAAATTGACGGCACTAGCAGTTCGCTAGGATATCGCTTGTCGAAGTTATCACCTCGATAGCTCAAATAGAACTGAACTTAAGTTCGGGCCATCCACCTGCTAATATAGGCAAAATTAAGGAATGATCTAGAATCGTCTAGTGTAGAACAGTTGAGAAGAAATAATCTTTTATTGCGCCGCCAGTGAGGCGGCAAACATCAAAGGCTTTTATGTTTGCCGCCTCACTCTTTGATGATCGCCGCCACTCGGCTTGCTCGCTCACTTGATTCCGTGAGTATGAGTAAGTAGTGTAATATATATTTTTTTTTAATTAGGTTTTACAAAATGTCTTGCGGGCTCAAATCAAATCATACAGCGGGCCGGATCTGGCCCGCGGGCCGGTTGTTGCCCACATATGTTCTTAATAGTAATTCATGATACTTTTTGTATTTTTTTTAGTTTAATTAATATTAATAGATCATTTATTGCCTGCTCATTCTTTGAAACTTTACATATAATGTTCTTTAATTATTGTCATAGAATATGCAATGAAAACAATCGTAACAGACCCTCATTCTACGTAGTTTTAAGGTATGAACTTGAATGCAATGTATTATGGTTTCTTTTAGCGAAACTTAATAATAATATATTAATAACAAATATATTTATAAGGGATATTTTAAATCACAATAAGAAGTATTTATCGATATATTATTTATTTTTGTATATTCTTTGTGAATTTTTATTTATATATTTAGTATTAAATTTAGCTATTACAAATGGTTAAATAAATAATGTATCATTTGGCTTACTAAATCCGGGTTCGCTTGGCTCAAATCACGAGGAATTTATAGTATTAATGGAGCTTCACGGACGTTGTGCCTAGATGTTATGAGTCATATAATTACATCATATGTTTACATTATGGACGACGTGATCTCTCTCGCAACCAACGTACGAGCAACGGATTAGACCCTCATGTATCCGCAACAACGTCCACCAACGCCACCACAACAACCATCGGAATTAGCTATTGTCACAGTTTCATCCAGACTTCCAGATTTCTGGCAAGATACCCCACGCCTATGATTCGTTCAAATTGAAGCGATACTGAAACCTTAAAAATTAAGCGACGAGGCGAGGTTTAACCTCATTGTCACAAAACTTGGCAAGGACGTAATCAAGCAAGTGAATGATATCCTGCTGTCACCACCAGATATAGACAAATTCGGTACTTTAAAAACACGACTACTGGTGGTTTACGAAGAGTCCGAAAGTCGCCAATTACAATAATTATTAAGTGAGATTGAACTAGGAGACCAAAAGCCTTCCCAATTGCTGCGCTCCATGCGAGACCTCGCCCGAGGGAAAATTCCGGACGACACTTTAAATATCATGTGGCAAGGCCATCTACCAGCATCAGTACGAGCTGTTCTTGCTGTGACAGACGTCAGACGTCAAGGACCTGGAGAGCTTAGCAACTATTGCAGACAAGGTGTTGAAAAATACAAGACCGCTACATATTTCCGAAGTTGCATCCGAGCCGACTCGCATTACTTCCGAGTTCGCCAAGTTAAAAGCTCAGATTGCACAACTCAGCATACAAGTCGTTGAACTACAATGATCTCGTGATAATTATCGCAACTACAATAACTATCGTCGTCAGCGTTCTTCATCGCGTGCCCGTAGCCTGACACCGCACCGAGAGTATCGTGACTCAACTTCCTTAAAAGGAGTGTGTTTTTATCACAGTAAATATCGTCATAGAGCTAGGAAATGTACAGAGCTGTGCAAGTGGAACAATAGAAAGCGGACTAGGTCTAATAATTCGGAAAACTAAGTTTAGTGCAGCCAACGGCGGATGTCTGCACTATCACTCCCACTCCCCGCCTATGCGTGACCGACTTACAAAGTGGCCTACGTTTTTTGGTGGACACCGGAGCTAATGTCTCAGTATTGCCTGCAACTAACAAACCACATTCGACTTACGACAGCGACAACCCTTACAAATTGTATGCAGCAAACGGCAGCGTGATCAAAACCTACGGCACCAAAAACCTCGTGCTGAATTTAAAGCTGCGCAGACCATATTCGTGGACCTTCATTCTGGCTAACGTGCAACAACCAATTCTAGGTGCCGATTTTTTAAGTCATCACACACTATTAGTCGATGTCAGCGGTAGAAAACTTATTGACACAGTGACCAGTCTAAACGTTATCGGGTCTATCGTCACGCAAGGTCATCATACAATCAAAACAATAGACGTTATTACGCCATATTACGACATGTTATCTGCTTATCCAGATATCACCAAGCCTATTTGTTATAAGGAGATTCCAAAACACAACGTCACGCATCACATCGAAACTACAGGCCCACCAGTTTTTGCCCGTGCCCGACCTCTGCATCCAGACAAGTATGCAAAAGTGAAGAAGGAATTCGACTATATGCAAGAAATAGGCATTTGCAGACCATCTAAAGAAGAACGGCGAAATACGACCCTGCGGCGATTATCGCAATTTGAACTTAATAACGAAGCCTTATCGATATCCAGTACCGCACATACAAAGCTTTATATGCAACTTGGCTGGAAAAAAGTATTTTCACGCATTGACCTTCAAAGAGCTTACCATTTCATTCCGAATGCCCCCGAGGATATTGAAAAAACCGCCATCATCACACCGTTTGGACTCTACGAGTTTCCGCGGATGATGTTCAGACTTCGAAATGCTGGACAAACCTTTCAGCGTTTCATGAATAACGTCGTATTTCAAGGGCTAAACTTTTTATTTAATTACGTAGACGACACTTTAGTGGCCTCAGAAAATGAACAAATGCACAAAAAACACCTTGATATTGTTTTTCAGCGCCTCAACAAGTATGACGTAACCATAATCTTATCTAAATGTGAATTTGGCAAGTCAGCTCTCGATTTTCTCGGATACCGCGTAACCCCGGAAGGCATCAAACCACGGGTAGAACGTGTCAGAACAATAATTGAATATCAGCAGCCACAAACAGTATCAGAACTTCTTCGTTTTATGGGAATGATAAATTTTTACACAAGTCATTTGCCGAATGCCGCATCTTATCAGTCAACATTAAACGCTTACCTGCACAATACTAAGCGCAAAGACAACACCAAAATAATATGGAATACGGAAGCCATTTAAGCATTTGAAAAGTGTAAATCCAGTCTACGTGACTCCGTAATGTTATCTCACCCTAAGGCCGACGCAACTCTCGCGATAATGAGCGACGCATCTAATACCTGCGCAGGAGCTGTTTTACAACAATTCGCAGAAGGAAAATGGCAACCACTAAGTTTTTTCTCATGCAAGTTTAGTGAATGTCAGCAACGTTACAGCGCATTTGACAGAGAACTGCTAGCCATTTACGTGGCCGTCAAACACTTTCGGAACATGATCGAAGGACAAAACGTCTCTGTATATACAGACCATAAGCATCTCGTGCACGCCTTACATAAAAAAGCTGCAAGTAGTAGTGATACGCCAAGACGACTTCGACAGCTGGACTTCATAAGTCAACTTTGTACCTCAATTTAACACATTCAAGGGTCAGAAAATGTAGTCGCAGATGCACTGTCCCGCATTATAGAAATTGAGATGCCATCGCCTATCGATTACAATCAATTGTCTATGGCTCAAATAGATGACCTGGAACTATCATCACTATTACAAAAAGAAAATTTGAAGTTCATTAAACTCCAGTACTCCGGCTGTAAAAAACCAATTTATTGTGAAGTATCAACACAATCGCCGCGACCATATTTGCCAAAGTAGTTTCGTGTTACAGTTTTTAATACAATACACGGAATTAGTCACCCTGGCGTACGATCAACGAGAAAAATGACAGCTAATCGATTTTTCTGGTGATCCATGAACACAGATATTAACAATTGGACTAAAACATGCATTGCCCACAACGTATAACTACCGATCAAGGCCGGCAGTTCGAGTCCTGTTTATTCACAAATTTAACTAAACGTTTGGGCATAATGAAAATTCACACAACAGCCTATCCACAAGCTAATGGTAAAATCAAACGATGGCACAGAACGCTTAAAGCAGCGCTTAAATCTCGAGGAAATACAGAAAAATGGGTACACGAGTTACCGACTGTACTAATGGGATTAAGAGCAAGCTTAAGGGATGACACAGGAATATCCGCAGCTGAGTTAGGGTATCCAACAAATTTAAAGTTACCTGACGACTTTTTCGAAACTTCAAAACCTATCTGGGAAAATGACACATTTTTACATGAATTGAGAGAGCGCATTTGAAATTTATCTTCAATTCCTAAAAAGCAACTTCGGCAAGAAAAACCTTCGTGCACCCGGAGCTAAAAACAAGTAAATATGTATTTGTTCGGTGCGACCACGTAAGGAAACCTTTAACGCCCCTTACGATGGCCCTTTCAAGGCCATAGAACATGGCGAAAAATACTTTAAAGTTATGATTTCTAACGTCATCAAAGTAATCTCAATAGATCGCTTAAAACCAGGTTTCGTGGTTCAGAGTGACACAGATATACGAGTCGCTCACCCAAATAAGTCTCTGGAATGTACAACAAACCCGATATCTAGCACCAGCGACAAAAATGTAGTGTTGTAAACGACGAACAAAGGAGAACACGATCTGGACGACTAATTAAGCGAACCGTACGTTTTATGCCTTAATAATTATTAATTATTATTGATTAATTAATCATTACGTTTTGGATCATCATCACTATAACACCTCGTTCGAACAATGGGGAAAAGCCAAAGTAAAAAGCAAGTTATCATTGCCCAAACTGGAGCAGGCAACCAAGCCTCCTCAAGTATGCTGCAAGACATAACACACAGCAAACTAGACATGCTTGTGTTCATCGCCGGAGGGACAATAATCATAAATACTTTGCTATATTCTGGCAAAGTGCTGTAAAACAAGATTCACCGAGTTCTTCAGATGAGAGCTTCGCGGAAGCCGTGCCAGCCGCAGAGCGGGACATCACCCAGCTGCACCAGCTTACTCGGTGGCCTAACAACAATTGTGTAGTGAAAGTATGTAGTGACTAATAGGTATAGTGAAAGCGTGTTTAAAAATACACGTGTACTACGTAGATATAATATAAAAAGGACTTACTCAATTTGTAATAATATTTTTTCTTTAGATGCATTCGAATTCATTTCATTTTTAAAAAAAAAAGGAGGGGGAGTGGTGTGCCTACATGTAATGAGTCATATAATTACATCATATGTTTGCACACGGCACCACTTCCAAAAGTAGGTCATAAGCAATGCATCATACTTTTCTCTATAATTGTCATACATAGTCAGTCGCACTGCAACCTCTGTAGCGATCAACCGCCAAATATACAACCACCAAGTTAATGTTCGTTTTATTACAACCTGAAGAACACGCAAAGGAGAGGCAAAACGTGATAGCAATTAATGAAACATGGCTGCGTCCGGGTGAAAACAGCCGAGCCCCTGTATTGCCTGGTTATCGATTGCGCCATATACCTCGACCACCTGAAATACGATCTCGAGGTGGAGGTGTACCTACACCTCCACCTCGAGGTTTATAGGTTATATAAAACGCGGCATATCGGCTAGAACACTTCAACATCCTCTTGCCCCTCTCGTGGAACAAATGTAGATTCACATTAATTGAACTCGAAATCGATAATAGTCCAACTCAACTCAATAGTAGATAACTCCAAGTCGATAATAGTTGGCACAGCTTACCGTCCCCACCGGGCAAATGTAACAAACTTTTTAAAATCTATATCTGATACAATTGCTTCATTACCATATTATGACAGTTTATTTTTATTGGGTGATTTTAATATTATTTGTCTCAATACGCTGAATATACCTAATTATGAAAAAAATATATTGAACCTATTTTTATCGTCTCATGATCTAACACAAATTGTAAATGAACCTACACACTATACTAATACTAGTGAAACCATGATAGATCTTATTTGTTCTAACACCAAGGTTGATCGCATTATAGTTAATTACATCGCGGAGCTCGGTGGTCATGCGTTTGTATACTGTATAGTTAATATAAAGAGAGATGAAGTATTACCTAAAACCATAGTGTTCAGGCCGTTAAAAGATATAGAACGAGAAGATCTCACTAACTTATTAGATATAACTAATTGGGAGGGTCTATGTGAAATGAGAAATATAAACGACATCGTAGACAGTTTCACCCAACGCTTGTTATGGGTATTCGATAAAGTCGCTCCTAAAAAAGTTCTACGTATTAAAAAAACACACTATCCCTGGATTACTTATAATATCAGATTATTAATGTAGCGTAGGGATGAAGCTCAAGCTAGGACAAAGTTGTCTGATTTACATTCACGTATAAGTTTTTTATAAAGATTTAAAATATCAAGTAATACAAGCAATACATAGAGAGAAGTTTGCTTATTTTAATTTACATATTAATGCTAATATAAAAAAAATCATATTTACTCTGGAAAAACTTAAAAAAATATGTCAACATAAAGTCACACCATAACCGTTATATACCTGAAAACTTAAACAACCCCAATATTATAAATACACATTTCCTCAATATTCCCGGTATCAATTATGTTTCGCTTTCAACAATTTTTTATTATGATGAATTTTTATTATGCAGTTTTCGCTCTGTCCCCCACAGAAGAGCGCAACATTTTTAAAATACTACGCTCTCTAAAATCTAATGCGATTGGTATTGATGGTATTTCGTTACATATGATCTTATTGACCTTGTCTAACACTTTACCCGTTATTACAAAAATTATTAATATGTCAATTCTGGCTAATTTTAAATCCCAATAAAACCAAATACCTCATTTTAGGAACAAAAAAACAAATTTTAAAAGTTAAAAAACAAAATCCGCTAATAATTATAAAAGGTGAAAATTTAACACAAGTCTCTGAAGCACGTAATCTAGGATTATTGATTGATGAGCAATTAAGGTTTGACAATCATGTTATCAACACAGCTCGCAATGGTTTTTATAGACTGAAAGTTTTATATAAGGTTAGGGATGTTCTCAGTACCGATATGAGAATAAAACTCTGTGAAACATTAGTACTTTCCAAGTTAAATTATGTCGATACAGTTATAGTATAGTATAGAAAAGTGCCGAAATATCTATATAATAAAATAATAAGTTAAGTTGGACCAAAGAAAGTAATAAAAATTACATCACGAGGGCGTCATCTTATTTGCTTATTGTACCTCAGCGGCCTTTCGTGGTAGTTTCCGTTATGCAGCAACAAAATGTTGGAACAATCTGCCACCTCCGCTCCGGATCCTGAAAAGCATACCTACATTCATTTCGCAAAAAATATAAAGTATACATAACTAATTTGCAATTTGGATACATTCACACTAACAACATGTAGGTGCACTGCGTGTATGTATGTGTATATGTATACATATATGTGTATGTATGTATGTATATGTATATATTATAGATATAATTTGTTATTTTTTTAAATTATTTTTCTCTTTTGATCCTAAAACACAACAAATTATATCTACCCTACGTAATCACAATTATTTAGTTTTAGTTTTAACCAAGAATAATACTTCAATTAACAATATCACTTTTATATTTACTACAAATCACATATAAACGCCTCGGTCCAGTCCCTGAGCCATGTGTTCGAGGAGTGCCCGAGGTTCGTCGTCTTTCGCCTCGACCACCAGATCCTCTGCGAAGGCCTTGAGGTGGAACCGTTCGATATGGCGTCACTTTTACGGCATCAGGAAGCCGTCCAATCTTTTGCAAAACTATCAGACGCCATCATCAGTCGACTCAAGGCCTTCAACGCCACTTGAACATATTGAAAATATTGTAATAATCGTCTATTCTATGTCTTTTATTGTGGTATTTTCTTTTTCGTGTTTTTCCATTGTCTTCTTATTGTCTTTGTCTTTCGTCTTTTTCTCTTATTGTCTTTCAATGTAAATGTTCATCCTTTTTTTTTCTTTTTTTCCTGCTCAAGCTTATTTTTATTGTTTTGTATCAAAAGAAAGGTTCTTATTTTTCACTTCTTACTCCATTACTACCATGTACATATAATTTTAAGTTCAGACTACTTAGTCTCTGTACAATTTTCTTATTTTATTACCCCACCTCAAATGTACTATTATTTCTTACAAAGCTCATCCCAAATTGTCAACATCATCTCATTTCATCATTCCCCATTTATTAATTGTTTTTACTATTTGCAACTGTATTTCTCTATATCCTTTTTTCTTATATTCCTTTAATTATACACTCTTATACACCCTATGTTATTGTTAAAAATCATTATCTTGTAGTCATCCAAACCGCATATAAGTCACATAATTCTGTTTGCTATTTAATTAAATGCGAATTATTGTATTCATTTCATAATCATCTCATCATCATCATCATCTCATCAGATTTGCAGTCGGCACCAATTGACATTGTATCAAATCGCATAGTCAACTTGGCCCGACTGCAACCCATCCAATCACACAAACACCTTAGTAGTGCACACAAAAAATAAAACTGCTTCTGGAAAACTTATCTTGTTAGGCCGCGATTATCAGTGCTCAGCAGCTGTCCGAGCTACTGCAGTCGAGCAGCAATGAGCACTGACAGTCAACGCAACCGTACTCAACTGTATTCAGAATAAAAAAAAAAAAAAAAAAAATCACATATAAATTAATAATAAGAACAAAGTACTGAACGTTTAATGAATCACCGCACTTTCTACTGGCCGCAACGAATGCCGAAATAATAATGAGCCAATGACAGCAGCGCCGCTCTTTTTATACATATATTTTATTGAATGTCTTATTCGGCCTCTCCTGACGTGGAGTCGTCCTCGACAACATTTGATGAACAGGCTTCGTTGATGATTTCTGGAGTACTGATGTCATTACAATCAAGTAACAATGTCTGGCTAGGCCCAGCTACTGGGTTATCCTGTTCCATCTCATCAGCATCATCTTATTATATATATATATATATATATATATATATATATATATATATATATATATATATATATATATATATATAATAAGATGATGCTGATGAGATGGAACAGGATATATATTTATTCACTTAACTAAGACAGGCTACTTACAGGTTCTTTATAATGCAATGTAATATTGATATTTTTAGTTAAAATTACAATAGTAGGTTGTATTTGTTTATTTTATTATTTTTAATGTTTTAGTATTACATATTATATTTTTTTCCTAGTATATATAGAATGTATAATAGTTTTAATTTAGTTACTTACCTTATTGTTGTGGCTCCGTCGCAAACGCCAAATTAATTCAATATATTTAAGGATTTGGTATGAAGGCGTTTTGCTCGAGTCTCGAATTGACTAACTAACAGTTCATCGCCTGTTAGATCAGTTTTTTTCTTAATATAAATACTGACTATAATTACATATTTACAAAAGTATAAAAAAACGTCCTATCGCCGCGCTGCCGGCGTACGCGGCTGATTGGTCAATGCCCAATGGTCATGTTTCGTCACAGGCCACCTGCGTCCTTGGATTTGATAAATAATTGTACTTTGTTGAGTTTACTGCCTTTTATTTAAGTGACCACTCATTCATATTTGTATTTATTTGATATTAAAAATATTCCTATTG
Source organism: Napeogenes sylphis (assembly GCA_959347405.1). Taxonomy (NCBI): domain Eukaryota; kingdom Metazoa; phylum Arthropoda; class Insecta; order Lepidoptera; family Nymphalidae; genus Napeogenes; species Napeogenes sylphis. The sequence continues at coordinate 47,068,530 of OY365777.1, read as the reverse complement.
TTATTATTTTATACCTTTAATCATTTAATAGTTTTCGACGTTTAATTTTGTAGCATAATATAGTTGTGTTATTTACCTAATAGGTAGGTATAATAGTATAATATGATATGTTTAGTTTCATTGCATAATTCCATTAGACGAGACGACGAGAGACGAAGCTTTTTAGCAATCCATGGATTCACCGTGCGGGTGCCGGGCCCATCGCGTTGCAAGGAGAGGAGTGCAAGCAGTGCCTGGGACTTGCGACCCAGGAGTAGGTTTAAGGGGCCCCTTTATTATGCGCAAAAACGCTCACCTTCACCCTCCACACTCCTCTCCCTACCTAACCAAATTTGGAAAGAACCTACTAATGCCGCCTTTGAAGTACGTTCTAGAAATGAACCGATGCTTGTTCTAGAAAGGCCAAGATCTTTAAGTAGGCTATAGAGAGATTTTGCTGTTATACCTCTCGCTCCCACTTCTACCGCGTACAAACTAACTATAAATTTATTCCTGATCAGTTCGTTGGTTAGTTCGTAATACTTATTGAGCTTTAATGTGTGATCCCTTGGGATGTTTGTTTCCCAAGGAACAGTAAGCTCCACAAGTATCACGCGCCTCAGATGTTTCGAATACAGGAATAAGTCCGGTCTGGATGACGAAACACCAACATCCCCAGGGATTTTGTAATGCTTTTCATACGTGTCCATCATGAGAATCCAATCAGGAGCCGCGCCTAATATTGAATAAGGCTTCGCTTTTGATTTTTTGGAGGAGCCTTCTTTTACGAATTCTATAGATCGTTCGGTGGTTGTTATACCCTTCCGCGCTCTTGCTACTGAAAGACTAACCGCTTCCCGTATAATTTCTAATACCTTGTCGTGGCGACGCGAGTATTGACCTTTATCTAGAAGTACCCTACACCCTACTAATAGGTGTTTCGCGGTTCCTATTGCCTCCCCACAGATGTTGCAAGACTTTTCGGTGGCTTTGCCCCATCTTACTAAATTACTTTGATCTGGGAGAGTCATTTGGAATGCATTAAGATAGAATTTTAATAATGCTGGGGACCAATCATAAATTAAGGTGCGCCACTTCAAAGCTAGTGGAATACAAAAATCTCCTATGGTCACCCATTCGTTTTGAATTTCTAGGCTCATCGCGTGGAGTCGGTAATTATCGTTTTCGTCTTGTCGAATAAAAGATTTTGTTATGTCTATGTCTTGAACTTTCCTACTTGATCCTAGCCCTACTTTATTTGTTTGAGCACCTATCATAATTTTTTTATGAAATTGAAGTCGTGACTCGAGCTCTGAGGCAACTTTGTCTTTTGGGAGAGAAGTTACAGTATCATCTTTAGATTTTCCAATGATATGTCTTTTGGTAACTCTTAGATGTTTGTAGAGCTCCGATGGTTTCTTTAATTTTAATCCAAAGTTGTTTCGGTCTCTAAATAAGGTTGAAGAGTCCGCTGAGTGCGCTAACCCGAGCCATAACTTCAATGTCTTTATGACGCTTGCATCTAACTTTGACAAAAGGGTTTTATTTATATCATACACGAGGAAAGGCCAATTTAGACGTGATGTTAAATAATTATCGTAAATCCAAGCTTTTTTGACGTTACTTATTGGTTGGTTGTCTACCTTTTTGAGATCGTTTAAAAAGCTATCGACTATTACATCCAACGATGGAGTACGGCCTTGGTAATCGATTTTTTTACCTAAAAATTTAAACGGAGCTGCTTCCGTAACCGTACTAACGCACTGACCGCCTATTATAAGACCCGGATCGTAAGAGGTATATTTGGTATTCCGTCTACCCAGACACAGACTAAAACATTTACTTGGTTTTGTCCTCAATCCGCCCGTCCACGTACAGAAATCCTCAACTACATTTAAAAGTACCTGACATTGTTTCGGATTACGTGTCAGTATCGCGAGATCATCTGCAAAAGCTAGTATGGATTCTGTGTATTTGTTGTTGAACTTAAACCGATAGCCCCACTTTTTTTCATTTCTAATTAATTTGTCTATTAAAATATTAATAACTATATTAAATATAATAGGAGAAATACAACAGCCCTGAATATTAGATTGATAGCAATTTATTGTGATTTTTAAAGGTTCTGGTAATGATTTAAATCATTTGTATCCATCATTCGTCACGGTAATGATAAGGTTTCCATTGAAAATCAGCACTGGGTTTCCTAGCCCACGTCATTCCTGAATGGTGTACCTATCTGGGGCACAGCACTGTTGCTAGGCAATAAATTATGGTGGTTTTTATTTCTTTTATAATTGTTGTTTCTTTTTATTTTTTTTTTGTTAATTGTGTTTATTTTTTAATTTTTTATTTATTATTGCTTTCTAATGTTTTTTTGTTATTGTCCTTATTATTTTATTTTGTTGTTAGTTATAATTATTATTATTTGGTTCTTTTCTTTTTACAATTTTTATTTTGCATTTATAATCTAGTTATAATTTACCTTTATTTTGTCCGTAAGTGTGTGCTGTGTGCTAAATAAATCTATTCTATTCTATTCTATTCTATTCTATTGACACAACGTTTAGGAGAACTGAAGAGGAGCGCTGAGTTAAATAAAAACAATGATAACAAAACCCGGCTAAACCCTCTGTATAAAGTGTCCTGTGTCCAGCACAGTCGTGACGTGTGACACATCCCTGTCGGGTGTTTATTACTTATAACTTCAGTTATTGCTGTTACCAAATTTCAATAAAGTACCGCAGTAGGTTAAATTTAAGTTGAATTTCATTTTTATAACTTGATTTTATAGTATCATATATCTTACTTCTTACTAATATATATGTGTGAATGTTTGGATGGATGTTTGTTACTCAAACACGCCAAAACTTCTTACTGGATTTTGACGAAACTTGGCAATATTGTAGTTTATGTACCAGAATAACACAGCCTATAGAAATACTAACTTTTGAACGTGGTTTTGTCTGTGAAAACATAAGTTGTAGCGCGATTACGTAATTGCCACAAGGGCTTAGGTTTTTAATCGTTTGATTCCCTGAATTTTACGAAAATATATTTTCTTTTAAATAAAGAACGCTGAATACTTTATAAATAATATAAAGCTGAAGAGTTTGTTTGTTTGAACGCACTAATCTCTGGGACTACTGGCCCGAATTGAAAAAATCTTTTTGTGTTGAATAGTCCGTTTATTGAGGAAGGCTATAGGGTATATATCATCTCGCTGTGACTAATAGAAGTTAAGCAGCAATGAAAAATGCTGCAAATTTAATATAATCTAATAGGTTCTGACTGACTTAGTTATAGTATACAGTCTAAACCGCAGGTCGTAGAGATAGTAAAATTGGAGGATACATTTGTTTTTCTACGTAGTGGTGTACTAAGAAAAGATTTTTAAATTCCACCCTTAAGGGTTTTAAATATCAATTTTGTATGGAACTCGGCGGCAACACTAATAACCACGCGGACGAAGTCGAGAGCGACCCCTAGTACTTTATATAGCGAGAGAGGCGATAGTTGGCTCGTGCGTTCACGAGAACGGGTGCTACTTGCCGTCGCTGGGTGGGTTGCAAGCCCACTTTTTAATAATATTATTTTTCTTTTTCATTTGTTCCAGTGGTTTCATAATTGCTTTTAACAATTAATAAAATAGTGATCACAAAAAAAATCTGGCAGAGATAGTTGCTCTCAAACCCTCATAGCTTTAATGTTAAGATGGAAAATGCTTTTACAGAAGGGCTTATTACGATAAATCTGGGCCTCGAAATAGGCCCTCCTGACACTTTCATGTTGAAATACTCAAGTGATCACTGATAATTCAAAGTAAAAAAGATATAAATAAATAAATTAATTAACTTTTTAAGAGACTATTATTACTACAAGTTTTTTATGGTAATTCGCTTTGCCTCATTTATTTCGAAGTACCTTCCTTTGCTCAGCAGATCGTCTGTTTGTGACATGTATTTAATATAACATACGAAGTAGCAACTGACACTCAAGTGCAATACGTTTAGCTTATGGGGTCATAAGTAATGAGATAACCAGTGACACCTAATGTTTTACTTTTTAATATAATCAAAAAATAAGATATAAACAGCATACTACGTGTGTGTTTATTTTACAGAATACGTTTTATAACATATGTAATGGTCCTCAAATAAACTTTAACTTTAAGCTGATCTTTTGAAGTATTATTTTATTAGTTTTTTATTTTTAACTTTAAAAAGTTTAAACTTTTGAAATTATGGATATGGATGCTTAAGTAGTGAGGTGTCGTGTGTACATATTGATTATTGACCTGAAACAGTCTGTGCGACGAAGCCAAGGTATTGAATTACGTAGTAGGTTACTGTACCAATTGTCAAGTACTATGGAATACATAATGTTTAGTTTGAATTCGTTATACATAATATCTAAGATCGTTAAAGATAGATCATAGAAGCCCTAGGGCTCAAGCGTACCTCCATTTTAATTTATATATATTATAATAAAAATAAATGTTGATATTTATTATCAAATAAAAACTAATATGTTCCTTTTAAGAATAATAGACATTAATTGGAATCATCACTTATTCAGCACCATTTCTATAACTATCTATATATAAATACCTTAAGTTTTGTAAGTAGCACATACCTATTAGGTATATATTTATTAAAATTAATTCGCGTTGGTTGGTCTACTCGTATTACAAACACTAAAAAACTGTTTACACCATGGCACATTCACTTCTTTATTACTTTGATACTTTCCGGTAGTTACTGTTTAGTTATTATAAGTGTTAATTAAATATACTTATTTTAACCAGATCTTTTTTTTAATTACGCAATGATATCGTAAAAAGCACGCGAAAAAGGGCGTCTAACTTGTTATTGTGTACAAAAAAACGATTTGGTTAGAAAAAAATATTTTAAATCAGTTTTGTAATGTCGCGCCGGACTGTCCACGAAATGTGGAGTAAATTCATTACGTCTTAATTCCACGGCCGGCGGTCGGCGTTCGGAGAATTCGGTTTCGAATAAATAAATAAGTAATTAAAAACTTTTTGATATCGTGAAATTATCAATGTGAATTGTGAAGCAATCCGAAAGTTCTGTGTAAGAATAGTTTCGTGCTATTTTTTATTATCTGTATGGAAACAAAGGTAGTACCTAAATAATTTATCTTGGTTTATAATAAACTAGCTTTTGCCCGCGGCTTCGCACGCCTTAAATTCGTAGTAAAACAATGCCCCTTTCCTTTTTTTTCTATTGGCTTCTATATGACTTGTTTTAAGTGCTACAATCTAAATTAAGAGATCGGCAGACATCGCTCACTGTCAAAAATCTATTTAAAGTTTTTAATAAGGCTACAATATTAGATACTGTATTTTTTTTATACCTCTCTTATTTTTACTTAAACGTCCATTTAAATAATATTAAACATAGTACTTAATAACCATTCTAACCATATATCACACTTATAGATTTTCATTGAACATAATCAAAACATGACCTTGTAAACTTGAGGAGTTCTGGAGGAATTCTGGAGGAGCTACACAATTGACGTTATTTTGACCATCAACTTGTAGGTCTGGTTTTATTAAAAAAAAACTTCTATTTTAAATGCTAAATAAAATGCATTAGACATTCAGTTTGCTATATGCATTAACAAAATATTCAACACTGAACATTCGCAAAAGCACTACTAAGACTAAGACGGTTTGAACGTACCATAGTGCGATGGCCGACCGAACCACCGCGATATCACAATATTTTAAATCTGTAATATCTTCAAAAATATTCTATATTAAATGTAAAATTAATGATGATTAATGCTGTACTGCTTAAAATCGCTTCGTAAATAAGCCATTATTTCTCGTAAAAAGTAAAAGATAAAAATTGGCTATTGTGGGATACCTCAGAGATAAACATATACCATCGCGGACTTTCTTGTTGAAAATTTTAAGGTGTACTTAGTTCATTATTTTGATTTATCTCGTAGATTTCAGCCAGCGTTTGCATTGTAAGCGCAAAACAATGTGTTTGTTTACGACTTCGCATTAGAAATTTTGCGATTGCGATGCAAGATTTTGAATGAAAGAAATCTTGAAATTATCAGTAGTCCTCTGACATATTAAGCATTTTATTACACATATATACCTTCCTCTTGGATCACTCTATCTATTACAAAAAAACGGCATCAAAATCGGTTGTGTAGTCTTAAAGATCTAGGCATACCTACATACACACATAGGGACAGACTCGAAAAGCGACTTAGCTTTATACTATGTAATGATACGATACTTTAAAAACTGTTAAATAACAAATATGTTGTTAATTTGATGGAGCCCTCATTTGATAGTTTATGATGCATTCTATTTTTAATGGTTTTTGAGGTTAGACAGAATTTATAAAAGTGATAGCAAGTTAGGATATTCTTATTGCAATGGATAGGTATCTTGACACACTGACCACAATGTAATAATAGGGCCTCGGATATAAATAAACTTAATTCACGAGTTGTGTTTCTTAAGTAATTCAAGAATATTCAAGTTATTATCTATGTCGTTTATTGTACCATTATGTCGAATACCTCTTGAAAATATTTTAAAAGAACGTGGTATAATGGATTGAAATTGAGAAATTTTCAGTCGAACGCTCTGTCTGCGGAGCTAAGGTGTTTGTAACATGTCTTAATTATTTTTTAAGGCTACTTACAACAACCAACGATTGGTCTTCTCGTCCAAGTAGGACGCCATGGGATCGCTTTCGCTCTTATCTTGTCACTCGATGGATCGCCGAATATATACTTGCACCCAGAAGGAGGCCATTGCGTGCTCTTGTGCAGATACTCACCAAGGTATCCATACAGCGTGCACATGACAGAACGTGATCGTTTAGTGCCACCGGTTGATCCACCTAGATGACTATCGCTGTTGCCAGACTAGTCGCAGTTGATTATACATTATGGATGCCCTACGCGTGGCTTCTTCTCCATGCCGTAAGTAGCCCGTAGCCCCCGCGCCTGTGTAAGCGCGACAGACGGCGATCGAACTCACCTTGAGGGATTGCACTGAGTTGACGCTGACACCATACAGGAGATCATATTTTATTTCGGTCATGTTCATAGTGTTCTTTTAAAGGATGAGGTCTCCCTTAAGGGGATGAGGTCTCCCTTAAGGGGATGAGGTGTCCCTTAAGGGGATGAGGTCTCCCTTAAGGGGATGAGGTCTCCCTTAAGGGGATGAGGTGTCCCTCGGAATTACATAATCACACAAAATAAAACTACAACTATTTACATAATATAGCAACTGTCGTAGCAATAAATTTAATATTTTACAATAATTTCTCATTAACTTGAAGCCTTCTAACAGTAATGACACTAATATTCTTAACTTATTACGGCTTTGTATCCACTGTTCATTGTTTTTCTTATATTTAAGAAGCTTTAGTTGTTATTCGCGGCTTAAACGTGATACAGGAACTTAAGAGCATTTAAATTTTAAAGCTTTTCATGCGTTTTAAATACGGCACTGTTTTGCAATTAAAGTTTCGTGAACCATGTTCTCGTAATCGAAACTTTGTCCAACTAATTTCAGTTTTAGTTGACGCCGCGAGTCCGCCATGCTTAATTCACCACCTCCTCATTAATAGGAACCTCGTTACTATCTTATAGAGCCATGGGCATAGCTAATACTAATTATTATATTTTATGAACACAAATTAGTTTTTCATAAATATGTTGATTACATACAGTCATATTTTTAACTTATTTATTAACGATTTTTGTGGCCTTATAGTATAGATTGGTCGAACAGCCCTCTCCTCAGATATAATATCAATATCTGATGCATTACCTCATCGTATCGTATCGTAAGCTGTAAAGCGCTATATTGATTAATATTAAATGTAAAATGTATTTAAGGTACTTTATTAGGTAAGGATTAATGCTGTATCGCTTCATAAATAAGCCATTATTTCTCGAAAAAAGTAGTAGATAAACGAGCCCCAAGAGTAATTCTTCTGTACAATATTCTTCACAATCCAACCTTCAAAGATTATGTGCTCAATCTCTTCTATTTGTCTATGATTTGGAATCTCCTTGTAGGCCGCACCTTCGCACGAATCTTAAATTCCCCAAATATAAAAGTAAGATGTACTTTCATTATTTTAGGTTTTGGAACACAATACCATTACCATATCTAAATTTGTATCTATCTTTAAAAAAAGAGTAATTGAACATTATCTTTCCATGTACATTAATATTTAGACTTTGTATCTTTATATGTATTATTTTTTTTTTTAGTTAAGAAAAATTGAAATAAAACTATTTTTACGGATTTAACTCGCGTATATTGAATAAAATTTTATTTTTGTGTGTATATAACTGTACGCCCGAAAGCTTAGAAACCGTTGGAGGTAGATGACTAATTAACTGACTTACTGACAGACACCTCCATCTCGTCTTACCGTGAACACGATTGCTGCAAAGCATTCGAAAAGTCGGGTTAGATTTAAAGTGTAAATTTAAAATTTAATTCAATATACGCGAGTTAAATCCGTAAAAATAGTTTTATTTTAAGAAAATTTGTAAACTTTTAAATTTATTTTTGTTATTTGCCTTTGTTTTTTGTTCTTCATTATTGTTATATGGTGCGCACATGTAGTGTTACTCATTGTTGTGGGCACTCTCCTTGCACAGGTCTGCTGCAAGAAATAAGCTTCATTTTGAAATAAGCAGTGCCTTTATACGATTCTATATTTTAGTAATTAAATAAATAAATGCATTTTATCATTTCCCTATGTTTCTGGACTTCAAGAAGTCTTTTACAGTGTCTGTTTAGTAAGTACCTAGAAACCATTGGTATTCGAAATATTTATTTTGTAGTTTCTTAACTTGCCTTAAACAGAAGGTAAGAGTTGAAGGTTAAACATGTGATGAAGAGGATGTCGTTTTTGATGTCCCACCGGGAAGTGTCTTAGGTCTGACTTTATTTAGAATATACATTAACGAACTTTGTGGGCTAAAATTGAGCAATGGACATATATTTCCATATGCTACCGGCAACCACCCTGGGGGGCCGCAGTAGACAGCGAATGAAATGGACGAATGAAGTTAATACTCAACTGCTTCGCTGCTACTACATAGTTACCAATTTAGAAAATTCTCTTACGGGATATAGACACGAAAAATTAATTGAATTATATCCAGAATTGAACCACCTTACAGAACAAAAATTAGCTGATCAAATTAGAGTCATACATAAAAACAATAGAATTACTCTTTCTGAATAACATATTATTCAAAAGGAAATACAGCAGTTACTATACTTGGGACAACAAAACTAACCAAGGGCAGAAGTAATAAATAATGTAATTGATAACACTACAATACAAATAATTTCAAAACCGACTAACACAATTAATAATATTATCAATAATGAAAATTCAAGTGGAGAAAACAGTGATAACAACAAGTACAGACTAATACAGCACAAGATGACAATAATAGGAACGAATACCAACCTCAAGACCTTAATAATATACACGAACAATATCAAGAAATATTTATAAAGTATGAAGGTGTGAGCCCAGACACTCGGCCGTCCATTCCAAAACTAAAAAAACTTAATTTCATAACATTTAAAACTATAAACAAAGTAAATAATATAATTCAAAATACCTTTGATAAACTCGGAACTACTGAGCCGACATTAGAATATATAATAGACGTCATATATGCAGCGGCAACGACTGTAACCATAATAGTCAATGGTAAACAAAGACCTAAAACAACCAATTGTTTCATAAATTTGCAAAAACCACCCTGGCAGCGACGGTTGGAAAAACAAATTAGTATTTTAACAAAAGAAATAGGGCAACTACGGAAATTTATCTCAAAATAAACAGAGGAAACTTAATATTACTTATAAAAACATCGATGAGGTTAAAGAGGAATTACACAAAAAGAAGCAAGTATTACATTCCAAAGCTAAAAGATTAAGCAGATATATAAAATCATACCAACGAAAAATAGACAATTGGAAGTTTAATAATAATCAAAAACAATTTTTCCAAACCCTAAACCAGAAACCATCAGATACCAAAGAGCCACCGAAAATTTAAGAAGTTGAAGAGTTTTGGGCAAATATATGGGCACACAAAACGGAGCACAACAATAATTCAGACTGGATCCAAGAAGAAATCGTGAAGAATATCGAACCCATGGCAGATTTTGTAATTACAATGAAAGATTTAGAAGCAGCAATCAAAAAAGTAAATAACTGGTAAGCACCAGGTTCTGATACAATACACAACTTTTGGATGAAAAAATTAGCAGCAGTCCATTCACACCTTATAAAAACTTACAAGAAACTCATTCAAAATCCAACTCACGGACCAGATCTATTACCACAAGGAATAACATATTTAAAACCAAAAAACTCCGAAACAGAAAATCCCGCTAACTACCGCCCGATCACATGCCTACCTACACTTTACAAATTACTAACATCAATAATCACTGCCAAATTATACACTCATATTAGAGTTAATGAAATTATGTCAGAAGAACAAAAGGGATGCTATAAAGGAGGGAGAGGGTGTAAAGAACAACTAATAATAGACTCAGGCATACACCCACAATGTAAACAAAAAACACAGAAACCTACACTTTGCTTACATAGATTATCAGAAGGCATTTGATAGCGTATCCCACGGTTATCTTCTGCAGGTTTTAGATTTATACAAAGTAAATTACAATTTAATAGCATTTCTGCGGCATATAATGAAGCAATGGTCAACTGTACTAAATATCTGAACAGAAAGGGAAAACTTAACATCTTCAAAAATACACATCTCCAGAGGCATATTTCAAGGGGATTCTCTGAGCCCCTTGTGGTTTTGCTCTGCATTAAATCCACTTTCACATACACTTAACAATAGCCGTTATGGATACAAAATAGATAAACTTAATAAAATTACACATTTATTATATATGGATGACTTAAAAATATTTGCACCATCAAGATATGAACTCAACTATTTACTGAAAATTACAGAAAAATATAGTGCAGACATAAGGTTGAAATTTGGTATAAATAAATGTAATATAAGCAGTATAATAAAAGGACATTATCAAAAACAGGAACCTTACAGATTAAACCAACCAAATTTTTTTTTTTTTTTTTTTTTTTTTTTAATTAATAATGTTCTTAAAATACATAAGTACATTATTGCAATTACAATCTAGCCTAAAGACTAATGAGTAATTTAAATCTAACTTAACTTGCTAAATAGATTTATGTATAATAAGAATAGTGTCCAATAACACGTTTCTTATTGTCTCTATTAAGGGGAAGACACTTTGTTCGCGTGTTCTTTATAGGTAGCACTTACACTACATTGCACTATCACTTCACTATACTAGTTCGAAGGGTTTAGTTCTTTTTAATCTTCTCACTAAGTCCGTGTTGTCAAGGATCTGGATAGCCTCGACGTTCACATGATGATGAAGTCTCTTGTCATGAGCTTCTGCGTACTTTTGAATGACTTTGGTGACGAGATCCACTTTAAGGTCCCTGTGGAGGTCGTCATTTCTTATGTACCAGGGCGCGTTCACTATACCTCTGAGTACTTTATTTTGGAACCTTTGGATTATTTTGATATTACTTGGCTTAGTACAGCCCCAAAGCTGGATGCCATAAGTCCAAACGGGCATTAGGACTTGCTTATAGAGTAACAATTTATTATGTACGGACAGCGAAGAATATTTCCCAAGCAGCCAGTACATTTTCTTGTATCTAATCTCTAATTCTTTGCGTTTTATTTTGACGTGAGCCTTCCAGCGAAGCTTCGCATCTAAGGTCATGCCTAAATATTTGGCAGAGTTCTCGTACGGTATCACACTGTTGTTTAGATACACAGGATGGTAATTGAGGGTTTTGTTTGTGAAATCTATATGAACAGATTTCGTCTCATTTAATTTTAACTTCCACTTTTTCGTCCACTCGTATATTACGTTAACAGCTGTTTGAACTTTTTCCACTGCTTCAGCATGAGATTTTCCTGTAGCCATTATGGCAGTGTCATCAGCAAACGTAGCAATGGTGTTGTTTTCTAAAAAAGGTATATCGTAGGTATATATTAGGTACAGGACCGGACCTAATACACTACCTTGGGGTACACCAGCATTGATTGGCTTCAGATCTGAGTAAGCATTGTCTTGTCTGATTCTGAACATTCTTTTAGAGATATACGATTCTATTAAATCTGCAAACTGTTTCGGAAGTGTTTTTCTAACTTTGTAAATTAAACCTGAATGCCAGACTTTATCGAACCAAATAACGTCATTAAATGTTTAGAAGAAAAAGAACATAAAACTTGCACCTTTCCCATGGATTACTGATGATGTGCGAGCAGCTATGCGTAAAAGGGATCGAGCTTTTCGTAAATTTAAAATAGAACGTAGCGTGTGTAATTGGGAGCATTACAAAGCTGTTAGAAATTGTTGTAATCAGATGGTGAGGGAGGCCAAACGGCTCCATATTCATACAAAAATTGTTGAACTCCTCTTCGGCAGTTATATGGAAGCTTCTTGAAACTTTAAGTGCAGTGCCATCTAAAAGTGGCACTCATCCAACTCCATTGTTTTGTAATTGTAAAACTTGTAAAAAAAATCTGGGTCTTCGTATGGACAGCACACTAAGTTTTAGCCATCATATAATTGAGTTATGCCGAAGAGTTACATACTCGTTGCGTTTACTATATCAGCATAAAAACTTTCTACCCATTCGGACCAGAGCTCTGTTAGTGCAGTCTCTTATTTTCATTCTTCTAGATTATGCTGATGTATGCTACTCTAATATCTCTGAAGGCAATCTAAATAAATTGGATCGACTCCAAATACGTACACACACGTACATACACGTACACACACGTAAACACACGCCATAAAACTGTGGAGTACCCTTCCTGACATACTTCGACGTGCTCCCAATAGACAAGTTTTTAAGAAACGCATCATAAAATATCATCATGAGAGATCATCATAACACTTATTTATTTTGTTCGAATCCTGTTATTGCATATATCATTATTGTTTAAGGCGTATATTTATGTATCTATTTATGTATTTATTATTAACTTATGTTTCGTTTATATTATTGTTATGTATGGATATATTTATTATACATTACCTATAGTTTAGTTTATTACAGCACCATTAATATTCTTAGTTTTAAGTGTTTTTTGTTCTGTTTATTAATTGTGTACTCTCATTGTTTTATTTTCTGGTAAAAAATGCTATAGCATTAAGTCCACCCATTGTATTTCATTTTGTACAATAAAGTATTAATAAATAAATAAATCACTAAATATGCCTTGGACAACTTGAAATATTTGAAAACAATACAAGAAACGAAATAGAAAGAAGGGTAACTCTTGAAATGAAAGACTGGTAAACAATGAAGAACAACGAAATTCATATAAATATTAAGAAAAAACTCTACGAAATAACGATATTTCCTTGCTTAACATACTAATGTCAGACGTGGTCACTATGGAAACAAGATGAAGATAGAGTGGCCATTTGCCTACGTAATATGGAAAGAAGCAAAATTAGTCAAGTGACAACTGACAGGACACGTCTGTAGGATGAATAATACCAGATGGGTTCCAAGAACAGAATGAATGAACAGAACCTAACAGAATGGATACCAAGAGACAGAAAAGAAAAAGAGGACGAACAAGTAAAAGATGGAATGACATCTTTAACCACAGCCGTGGACCCTTATGATGAGACACGGGAACGTGTTTAGCACGTTCCCGTGTCTCTGGAAAGGTTTAGGACAGGCCTCCGCCGAACAGGCGACTACTGCTTTCAAAATAGTTCAAACTTTCAAACCCATTAAAATACTTTTTTATTAAAATAATATTTATGCTAATACAAAAGCAAATACCATAATAGTATTCGTAATAACATAAATTATAAGTTGTTGTAGAAATAAAGGCTATTTTTATTTTTATTTCATTTTATTTTATTTATGGAAGGCTTCTGGCACATGGATAATTTTACTTATTCTTAAAAGAAGATTTCATTTAGCATTTCTGTGTATATGATAATTTGAGTAAAAAAAATGATGTTATTGTTAAATAAATATCTTAACATTATCAGTCTTCATTTTATCACTTGGTAATATTTATTTATTTGTTTGTTTTACTTTGTATAATAAAGCTTAAAAATGTAATTGTTATTACAACTTACAAGAACAAAGTCAAAGTCAAAAATTCTTTATTCCATGAAAATGGTTTTACATTTATTTAAAACGTCAAAATAAACAAATGTTGCAAAAAATAGCAATATAATAATCAAATAAAAATAAAAAGAAAGGACAATTTTATAATATATTAATTTAACATTTTGACTTGTAAAAAAAGCCCGTTCAATTAGTAGAGCTCATGAGAAGATCCAGGCAAAGAAACTCATTGCCACTCCCTTCAACTGCCTATTACAGATTTTTTATGAGATAAGTTAACAATAGTTTAGTCCCAAGCCTTATTATCATTTATTATTACTTAATTGTATGGTAGGCCTTATCTTGCAGTTTCTGCTTTACATGCAATTTAAATTTTGAATGTGAAAGTACCAAAAATACAAGTACAAAAAGCTGAATGCTATGAATAATAATTTTTCATAAGATGTGTAAATAAGTGCAGAGCCACTAAACTTGGACACTCGTTGGTGGTGTCACTAAATATTGCCGAACTACAGGAAACACAAGATCATACCTTTCCTCGTTCATTTTCTATCAAGTCGTCAAAGAGGCGACGTCATTTGCCACGCGTTTTTGTGTTGAGCATTTTGTAACAATGTTCAGGATTAAAAGATGAATAGGATTTTGATAACTTCTCCTTTGATAAATTTCTCCATTACTGTAACTCGCATCCATAAATAAATTCATTGTTTCTTTTTGTTTAGGTGTTTTTGGTTTCAGTTCGCCTGACGCGTTTTGTATTCGGACAAGGTGGATTAGAACATACATCGGTTCGACTAGCTCCCACCAAATCCAAAATATTTTCTATGACATTTTCTTTAGTGGACGTATTTTTAAAGAACTTGTTTATAGTGTCTTGGGTCAATTAATGTCCCCGTGGCGAACAAAAGTTCATTCTCTGGGCAGAAAAAATTGAGAATAAGCTCGTCTTTTATAACTGTAATCGTATCACCAATGTATTTATCAGATGAAACAAGATTACTAAAAGTTTTCTAAAGTTGCGATTAAAGGAATCGTAAAAGGTACGGAAACACCGGCAGCACTTAACTCTTTAGTCAGTTCTTAAAATGGTCTTATTCTACCGATAAAATTCTCAATAATCATCCACTCTTCAGACTTAATAATAATTTACTTAATAGGGCAATTTTATCGATGCATAAATAAAGAGTCTCTGCAGCAGAAGATGATGAATGATGAAAATGAGTTGCAATCTTTTTGCATTTGGTTAAAGCAGATCACACATCATTTTAAATCTTGACAAGCAGTCTATATGTTTAACATTTTATAAGTTGACTAACACCTTTTTTATGTTAGCACCGACATCGTGAACACACATAACGAATACACATTTCACTTTCTCTTTAGTGATATTCCATAACGACAAGATTTCTTCAAGCTTATAAGCTATATTTTTTCCAGTGGGGCGGCTCTCTTAAAACAATCGTTTACCTTCCTTCCTTCATTAGGCGGGCCCCCGCGCGACCCCACGACTTCAATAAGTACATAATAATATTATTTTTATTATTTTGTATCGGAGTTTTTTTCAATTTTGTAATTTATTTTTTATTTTAGTTTTACAGGAACGATAAATCGTTTTTGGCAGATTTAGTTTTAGCACGGGGTACCTACATAGAAGAGATTATTATTATTACTTTTAAAAGTATCGATTGAGAATATTATATGCAGATTATAAAGGGCATTGTTACAGATAATTATGAAGCTATCACCGGTTCATTCAGAGAACGGTTCATCGCCCCGCAACCCCACTAGTACCGTGGTATACCATGACGGTTACACAGCTGGGGAGACCACAGGCGGACTTAGCGTTTTCTTCACTATGTTATGTATTGTGGACCTGTTTGGAGTTTTTCCTGTGGTAGCTCTGCCGAAAAGCATTATTTCTTGCGGTGAGTTTGACTTTAGTTTAAACAGAATTAGTCGTCAGATAAAAAAATGTTTCTTTACATAATATTTAGGTAACAATTTAAAGTACTTTGAAAAATCAGGTCCAGAATCACGATATACATTTTTTAGTTATCCTAGGCTAGGTATGTAAAATTGTACAGATTATGTGATATAATAGTGTTTATATTTAGCAGAATATTGAGGTGAAAACAATTATTCATTAATAATACTGTTGTCTAAGGTATTTACGGTGTTCCCTTGGTGATGTCAGTGTTCGCACTACAACTATACACCGCCGTGCTGTTAGGCCGAAGTTGGTTACTGGCTCATGAAATATCCCCCGATATTCGATTAAAGAGGAGGTAAGAACTGAAACAAATTGGTATTACTTACCCTCCTTAGGTGCTCGGCTGTCACCGTCACCTTCCCCTTCAATTGTACTATTGTTTCTTTCACACATAATATTACTACCGTTAAACAAAGATACCTATAGATATCATGTAAATAGAACAAAACACAAGCAATAATTAAAATACAGTAAAATAGATTCAATTTATTAAAAAAACAATACAGGTCTCCTTACGCTGCAGTGGCTGAACTAGCCTTTGGAACAAGAACACGAAGTCTGGTGACATTTCTCATAGACGCTACCGTGTTTGGGGCAGGCGTGCCTAACTTTATCTTTGGTAAATATACATATAATAAAATAGTATCTAGCTCAAGTTTGTTCAAGTAATGTGTTTTGAAGACCAGTGCAATTTTTTTTGCCAGTTTGTTTTGATTGTCATACAAAAATTACGCGGCCGATTGTGATGAACTTTAGGATAGTGATAGCTAACTGCCCGAGTTCACTGTCGACTTATAGGATTCTTTCACTGACGACTTATAGGAGTCTTTCACTGACGACTTATACTTATTTCTACTAAAAACATAAAAAACTGATATTAGCTATAATATGTATAAAATTTAAAAAAATATAAAGTAAAAATATACAATATAATATACCTACGTCATAAAGACTCCTAAACAATATTTCAAACAATATTATAGAATCAAATATAGAATGTAAAAAAAAAAACGGATATATTTATATAAATTTAAATAAGCTCAACATGGCTATACATGTTTAAAGATATTTTCAAAAAATTGATTTCGGTAGTGGCATCTTTTCAATGTTTATCTATACTGCAAAGTTAGAAACATTGGTTAGGATTTTCGAAAGAAACCTAATAGATGTCACCACCGTCCCTATAAAGACGATCACATATAGAATGCTTAATTCACCGAGACGGACAGCGATACGGTAGCTCAGTTGGTAGAACGACGGGACGGTTTCCCAGTAGTCGCGGGTTCGAATCGGTTTTTTTATAATCCATCGATGTTTGGATTAATTCCACTGATACAAAGACGTAAAGAATTTTCCAAATTATCGTCAGTCAGCCTTGTACGATGTTTTGATTTATTAACTTTCATCATTGAAAAGAACTGTTCGCATTTATAAGTACTGCCAAACGCACAAACCAATTTTCTTGCGAACTTTATAAGTTGCGGAAAATGGTCTTCTTCGAGGTATTTTTTGTAGAAATCGCACAACTCCACGTCTTCAAATTTAGATTTTAGGAGTGAGTTTTCTTGAATCTCGATCAACTCCATTTGCAAGTGTGTTGGAGCATTTTGTACATTACTTTTTGTTGGAGTAGCAAATAAATTGAAACAGTCATCCATGTTTTTGAAATCGCTAAATCTGTTCGAAAATTGCTCCGACAGTACCTTGAGTTCTTCAGCATATTGAGCATGAGCAATATTCTCATACGCAGAGAGCGTGGGGAAATGGTAACTGTTACCAGACAGCATCTGTGCCTCCCACAAGCGGATTTTATTCTGAAACGCTTTCAAATGGCTGTACAAATCATTAACTAACTATCCTTGTTTTGGAGGTTTCAAATCATTCAAATAGCCAGTAAGGTCGACCAGAAATGCTAAGTCACATATCCATTTTGGGTCACTCAATTCAGATAGTGGTTTATCTTTTATTTGCATAAAGTCTTTTATCTCATTTATAACCTCGTAAAAACGTTTCAGCATTTTCCCTTTGCTTAGCCATCTGACTTCACAATAATATGGTACGTCGTCATATTCGGCTGATATTTCATCCAAAAACGCCTTGAACTGACGATGATTAAGCCCTCGGGATCGAATAAAATTGATGGTTTTTATTACCACATTCATAACATTCTGGAGTCGAATGGACTTAGAGCACAAGTTCTGTTGGTGGATAATGCAATGAAGGACTATCAAATCATCTTTTTGCACATTTAGTTCAGTTGCTTTTTCATTCAAAATTCCGATGAAACCTTTACGTAAGCCGACCATAGAAGGTGCACCATATGTGCATACTCCAACTAATTTTGACCATGGCAAGCCAAAACTTGTGAATACCTTTTGAACTTCATTAAAAATGTTCTCTCCTGTAGTGGTACCTTTTAGCGGCTGTAAAGCAACCAATTCCTCACTAACAGTGAACTCTTTATCAACACCTCGAATAAATATAGCGAGTTGAGCTGTGTCCGACAAATCGGTGCTCTCGTCTAATGCTATGGAAAATGATTCAAAACCAGCCATACGGTCAGTCAATGTTGTTTTGATATCATTAGCCATCATTTCTATACTTCGGACAACAGTTCGTCTTGACAAACTCATTTTTTCAAATTCATTTTTCTTTTCAGGACACAAAACACTGCAAACTTCTAACATACACTCTTTGATAAATTCTCCTTCGGCAAATGGTTTTAATGACTTTGCCAATATTGAACTAACTATAAAACTAGCTTTCACAACATTATCAAGTTGTGTTCTTTGTTTATCAAACATTTGCTGCTGCTTTCCCAAATTTGCAGTAAGCTTCTGTATTTTGTCTTTTCTTATTTGTCCTGTCAGTGAGTGCAGAGAATGCTTAGTTGAGTAAGTTTATTGCGCCGCCAGTGAGGCGGCAAACATCAAAGGCTTTTATGTTTGCCGCCTCACTCTTTGATGATCGCCGCCACTCGGCTTGCTCGCTCACTTGATTCCGTGAGTATGAGTAAGTAGTGTAATATATATATTTTTTAATTAGGTTTTACAAAAAAAAAATTAGCATTAGAATCCTAATCCTAATCCTATCCTTTGCCGTCCCGTTGGTTGAGTGGTTAGCGTTACGCCTAACGTATCACGGCGCAACGGGGCTCGGGTTCGATTCCCGGCAGAGCACAGGCATTTATGTGATGAGCAACGTCTGTGTTTCTGGGTTTGGTCGTTTATTAAATATATTCTCAGTATTTATATGTGTATTTCTATGTATTAGTATCGTTGTCTAACACCCTTAACACAAGCAAATAATTTGCTTACTTAGGGGTTAGATCAATGTGTGTAATTTGTCCCAATATTATTATTATTATTATTATTTACATGATAATGTACAAAGGTTATATTTAATACGAGAGATATATCTATATATATTATATTTAATAAAATAACGATCCGCGTGAAAATTTCGACAGTGTAATAAATTATAAATGTATTAAGTAACATGATTCAAGACTTTTTCGTATGGGTAGGTAGATAGGTAAGTTTCATATTTACGAATATTAATAAATATAAACATTTACAGTTAAAATGAATTACAATCCCTAATAACATTACGATGAAGAGATTTTTTATTATCACTAGCTGTTGCCCGTGATTCTTTATGACTACAATCATAAGCCATATAAATATATTTTTAGAGTCTACGACTAAATGATACAAATTATTATTAAATAGGACATATAAATCATAGGTATTATATAATAAATATTAAATCTTAATTATTTTTTACTTTTTTAGTTTTAAAGTCGTTTTTTTTAACGTAGTTATTTTTATTATATGTGTTCACGCTCAAAACATAATACGTATTAATTTTTACTTAGTTCATATGTTCTAACTAGATGGCGTTGTCATTGAAATGATCGCGCTATCGGTTTATGATGTTGATTTGGTTAGGGTCTTGTGGTTAATTAATACAGTGTGCTAAATAAATCTATTCCAAAGATCAGTATACGTAGTGGTTTCATTTATAAAAACAACCTTATCAGTGTACACATTAAAAGTGAGTGAAAAGTTATATCGGCATCAAACATTGGTCCATCGAGCCCGGATAAGTATTTTTTGGCATCAACCCGTGCACTCGCAGTGGATCGCTGCAACAAGAGTGAGTACACGCATCGGCGCGGCGGTGACGACTTTTCTCACATTGGAGGGATTTGTTCAGCCGAGTCGGGAGGAGTGAGTAACGTCATAGAGGGCGTGAATAGTTCAACCGAGAGGTGACCACCCTCGCGTCGGTCAGTTCAACGTGACTTCAGGATACACTGACGCCGTAACTTCAAGTTTGCAGACACCAAGGGGCGCTACTTATAGAAGCGTAACATCGAAAATCGTGTGTGTGAGTGCAAAGTGCATCTGTGAGTACATTTTAATTTATATATCAAAGTACAAATATAGATTCAAGAATCTTCGTTATGAAGATTTTATTATAGAGTATTTATTGTACTTGTATTATTAGCTTATAAAATTTTAAGTAAATTTTAGAAAATTGTAAGCAGAATTATTTAGGTAGTGTAACTTATATTATTAGAACTTAGAATATTTGAAGAAAAAAACGAAGGAACGCGGAACCTATGCCCGATTTCCGTTAGTTTATAGTTTATACCAATAAACTAACGGAAATCGTTACCACCTACCTACCTACCAAGTTTAAAACACTTGCAATATATTAGTTAAATTAATTTGGACTTAGAATATTTTAAAGTCATTAGTTAACTTGTATCTGAAGTAGTTTTATAGCACTTAGAAAACTTTGATTATTTTTTATACATTTGTTTACAATACGTTTGGTTATAAACTGGACACGTGAGTCGAGTCAGATTTCATAGTTACTTGTATACATCATCAGTGTTTTGATTCATAAAGTTTTACGTTTTTATACACAATATGGAAGGTTTAATTAGTGTATTAAAGGGTTTTCAACATAGGATTAGTAAGGGTTTAATTAATTTCAAAAAGAGTTCAAAAGATAGATTAACTATAGAATACATAGAATCGCGACAAGAATTATTAGAAAAGGATTGGGCGTCTTTTAAAGAAACTAATACTAAACTTTACGAGTCGTTTAATTTTGATGATGTCGATCATAAGGTTGTTGATCTTTATGATAGTACAAAAGACATTTACCTCACATATAAAAGTTTAATGAAGACAACGCTTAACATAATGAGAGTAGGAATAGAACCAGTACAACGTACTGATGGCTCTCCTAATGGTGGGCCGAAGTCATCGAATTCCTTAGCTTACCTAAGATTGCCATTCCTATTTTTAATGGTAAATACGGAGAATGGACAACGTGATCTTTTTGTTTCATTGGTTCATAAGAATGACGCGTTAGACAATGTACAAAAATTGTATTATTTAAAAAGTCATCTTACCGGTGAAGCAGAGCAATTAATTCGATACACCCCAATCACAGAAGCCAATTATAGTCAGTGTTGGGAACAATTAGAAAAGCGTTACAGTAACAAGAAGTATTTAACTAATTGCATACTAAACAGGTTGTTTGGTCAAAAGGGCCTGCATACAGAATCATGAACATCATTAAAGGAGCTTTTAGATACTACTAATGACTGTTTGAATGCACTAACAAATTTAGGGGTCATAACATGGGATGTTTTTGTTATACATGGTATGAAGTTTAAGCTAGACCCTGAAACTAGAAAGCAATGGGAACTAAAGGTCAATATAAACGATTCCATTAATGATTTGCCAACCTTTATACAAATGAAAGTTTTTATTGAAAATCGTTTCCGCGCAATAGAGTGTTTAGATCAAAAAGAGGCTGCAGGTCATCAAGTTAATCATAGATCAAATAATCATTCTCCTCGAACTATGTTAGCAACAAATTTAACAGATTTTAAATGTGAATACTGTTCCGAACCTCACAAGTTATGTTTCTGCAAAAGGTTCGCCAATCAGTCCATCGAAACTAGACGGAAGTTTGTTTTTAAAAATAAAATTTATTATAATTGTTTAGGCAGTAACCAAAGTGTATACAATTGCAAAAAGAATACTACGTGTAAAATTTGTAAAAAAAGAGACATCATTCGTTGCCTCATGTCAACGGTCAGACCATCAAGAAAGGCCAAGACGCTCAAGTAAAGACTACTGATGGTGATAGGTTTGCCACTAATTCTCAGGTAGTTTCATGTTTGTCTACAGGTGAGGCATTCAAACCCAGACAGGTTTTATTAGCCACTGCGCTAATAAAAGCCGAATCAAAAACGGGCGAATTTCAGACCATCCGAGCTTTACTCGATCAGGGTTCTCAGGCATGCTTCATAACCGAAGCTACAGTACAATATCTTAGACTGAAAAAGATCCCTTTTAAAGGACTTGTTTCAGGGATAGGAGAAAACAGGTCAACCATAGCAAAGCATATGATACATCTAACGATTAAATCTCGTATAGATCCAGAGTTCAAACTTATTATAAGTGCGTTCGTTTTAAAAACGATCACCTCGTACCTACCTGAGCGAAGTTTAAGTTCAAATCTGCTAGTTGGAGTCGGCTTTGACGGTTTGTGTCTGGCAGATCCGGCGTTCGCCAAACCCAACAGAATTGATATGCTATTGGGCGCTCACGCTTACTGCTCTATCATAAAGGAAGGAATTATGAAGAGTCTTTCTGGAAATTTGATTGCATAAAATTCTACATTAGGGTGGGTCCTAACAGGAGTAGTGGGGCCTAAAAGAAAAGAAAGCTCACATAATAGTTTAAAAAACATCAATGTATTACATTCACATGTAACAGAGGATGACATACTAAAAAGATTTTGGGAATTAGAAGAACAAAGTAGATCAAAGAAGATACTTACACCAGAAGAAAAAAAATGTGAAGAATTCTATAGTGTTACTACAAGGAGAGACAAAGATGGTAGGTACATTGTCAGGTTACCTTTTCACAATGAAAAGAAGCCTCTTTGCAAATCAGAAAACTCACGGGCTATAGCTAAAGCAATATTTCATGCATTAGAAAAATCATAAGGAAAAGATAAAGATTTAAAAGAAAAATATACGGAAGTTATAAACGAATACTTACAATTAGGGCATATGAAACTAGTAAAAAGCTATGACGATAAAAAGGAAATAGCGGTATATTTACCACATCACGCTGTCATTAGGAACAACAAGACTACAACCAAGGTCCGTGTCGTGTTCAACGCATCTGAAAAAAACTGCAAGGGAGTGTCATTGAATGATTCGCTGATAGTTGGTCCAACATTGCAGGCTGATCTACGACATACCATTCTGAGATGGAGAGTACACCCAATTGGACTTGTCGCTGACGTTATTAAAATGTATCGCCAAGTTAAAGTTGCAGAGGAAGATACCATGTATCAAAGAATACTATGGCGTGAAAACTCAGA
Organism: Napeogenes sylphis; assembly: GCA_959347405.1. Taxonomy (NCBI): domain Eukaryota; kingdom Metazoa; phylum Arthropoda; class Insecta; order Lepidoptera; family Nymphalidae; genus Napeogenes; species Napeogenes sylphis. Next base: position 47,044,900 of record OY365777.1, on the reverse strand, counting down.
CCAAGAAATCAAGGATTACGAACTATTGACAGTGACTTTTGTAACATACGGTAACATACGGGTATCGTTGCTAGTCGCAATAACCAGAGTAGCTCCAGTTAAACAGATTAGTATACCTCGTTTAGAGTTGTGTGGAGCAGTCATGCTTTCGAATCTACTCAATGAAACAGCAGATGTTCTTAATATTTCAAGGGATAAAATAAGCGCTTGGAATGACTTCACTGTAGTGTTGGCTTATCTTGGCTTAACAGCCATCCCAGTAGATGGAAAACATTTGTGGCAAACCGTACCTCTGAGGCATGAAAGCATCTCAATGGTTTCACGTGAGAACAAAAAAGATAACCCTGCAGATTGTGCCTCCAGAGAAATACTACCAAGTGCACTTCTTGATAATGTTTTATGGTTTTCTGGCCCGTCATTTCTGATAGAGAAAAATATTCAGTACACAAGACCAACCGATTGCAATAATGGGTTAGAGGAATCGGTAAGGACGCATCTTGCTGTAACTCCAGAATGTTCCAGTATTTTTGAGCGATATTCCTCGTTACCTAAACTAAGAAGAATAATAGCGTATTGTCGACGATTCTCAGAAAAGAATAAAACCAAGACAAAATATTTACAGAAGGTAGAACTAGAAGAAGCATTAGAATGTTGCATACGTCAAACACAAAAGACTACTTTTAATGTAGAATACTTACAATTACAAAATAAAGGTTATTTACAGTAAAAATGTAGTAAGCGTCAACAGCTCTGTCCTTTTCTCGACAGGCAAGGCATAATAAGAGTTCGAGGTAGAATTGAAAAAGTTTCATTTATGCGAGCAGATCAAACACCCAATAGTTTTACCAAATTCTAGTCTTTGAAGACTTTGCACGGAGGCCCACAACTTATGTTGAATTACTTAAGAACAGCGTATTGGGTCATAGGAGCTAGGAATTTAATTAAATACCAGGTTCGCAAATGCGTAATCTGCGCTAAACATCGCGCCAGTACCAAGAATCAAATGATGGGATCTCTGCCAGCTGTGAGATGTACTCCAGCGCGGCCATTTCTGCATAGTGGTGTTGACTATGCTGGGCCTGTAAATATTAGGACAACAAAGGGTAGAGGACACCGCTCTTATAAAGGCTATATATGCCTATTTGTTTGTATCTCCACTCGTGCACTACACCTTGAAGTGGTGAGTGACATGAGTACACAAGCCTTTCTAGCAGCATTTAGAAGATTCGTGTCTAGGAGAGGCCATTGCGCTAAAATATGGAGTGACAACGGTACAACCTTCGTATTCGCTTCCAAAGAACTGCAACACATAATAACCACACAAACATCAGTTGCACAAGAGTTAGAAGCTATTGGTACAGAGTGGCATTTCGTCCCTCCTCATAGTCCCAACTTTGGCGGCCTGTGGGAAGCAGCGGTGAAGTCCACATAGTTTCATTTTAAGCGTGTCCTTGGTGATTTAACTTTGACATATGAAGAATTAAGCACGCTCCTCAATCAAGTCGAGGCTTGTTTAAACTCGCGTCCTATGAGCGTTATTAATGTAGAAGATCCTGGTGAACCGCCACCATTAACACCTGGACATTTTCTTATTGGTGAATAGTTAATGTACCAGATAAATCTATTGAAAACATCTCAGTTAGCTGCCTAACACGGTGGCAATTTATTCAAAGGATGGTTCGATCATTTTGGAAACGTTGGTCTAACGAGTATTTGGCTAACCTTATGAACCGGTACAAATGGTCATGTAAGACACCGGAACCAAAAATTGGAGACATAGTTCTAATAAAGATGACTTGCCGCCAAGTCGTTGGTTATAAGGTCGCGTAGTAGAAAAACATCCTGGTGATGATAATATAACTCGAGTAGTCACACTACGTACTAAGTCTTCCACCTTTAAAAGGCCAACCTCCAAACTGTGTATTTTACCTGTTACTGAATAAACATTTTACACTTAGATCAACTATTTACAAACATTTTAGTATTATATAAACTTTTTATGAAAGCAACTGTCTTAAATTTATTTTAAATCCTGTTTTACAAGAAAGACTCTGTTAATTTCAAGTTATAAATTATTTCTACAATCCTTCGCTTGTTAGATTTAAGGCTGTTTAAAAAAACATTATATACATTTTTATTTTAATTTGTTACATAGTTTAAGAAAGTTAGATTTAAGCTTATATATATATATATATATATATATCTCAGTTCAAAGAAATTGTAAGTTTTATTCTTTATTATGTTCAGATTGTTTATTATGTTAAGTTCACCCATAAGATCTCTTTCGTATGTAACCAAGATCTTATGTTTATTTAGTCTCAAGTTAAATGTTAAAGAAGCACATTCCATTAGTAATGTCCTTGGTGGGCAGTATGTTCACGCTCAAAACATAATATCAATTTTAACTTTTTTTTTTTTTTTTTTTTTTTTATACAAAACTAGGTTAATGCTTGACTACATTCCACCTGATGGAAAGTGAAATGTAGTCTTAGGTGGTAAAGCGCATTAACCTAGAAGCCTATTCACTCTCCTCTTGAAGACACCCACATTATATTTTGCCGGAAATACCGACGCCGGCAGGTTGTTCCAGTCCTTCGCTGTACGCACTAAAAAAGATGAAGCATAGCGCTTCGTTCGGACAGGTGGAATGTCCACAACAAAAGGATGAAAACCTACCGTGCGTCGGGTCGTCCGGTGATGGAAGGGGGATGGGGGAATTAGGTCGTGCAATTCCTGCGCACACTCACCAAAATGTATCCTATAGAATACTGAGAGGCTGGCAATTCTACGCCTGTGTTCAAGGCTGTGGAGTTTGGCGTCAACCAATTTAGGGTCGCCAATAAGCCTCTTTGCTCGCCTCTCAATTGAGTCCAGAACCGCAAGATGAGTCTTTGCGGCACCAGCAAATATGTGGCCACAATACTCTACACACGACCGGATCTGTGCTTTGTATAATACAAGAAGCTGTCCTGGTGTAAAGTACTGTCGCACCTTCGCAAGTACGGCAAGCTTTCCTGCAGCTGCTCTTGCTCTGGACTCAATGTACCGACCAAAGTTGAGGTTCGAGGAGATCTCTAAGCCTAACAACTGAAGCCAGTCACTGTATTCCAAGGATACATTCTGGAAAGTAGGAGCCAAGGTGAAGGGGCTCCTTTTGGCGGTGAACAAACACGTCTGCGTTTTGGTGGCGTTGAATTTGACAAGATTGGCACTGCCCCATGCGGAGACTGCCTGAAGTTTGTCATTCAAACGTTGCACCATGGCTTCTCTTTCAGATTGTACTTCATCTCTACTAGCCCGAGAACTTGGCAGATATCTTTCTACAACTGTGCTGTCGTCTGCATACCCATAGATACCGGGCTTCAGCAGATCGTTAATGTGCAGCAGAAAAAGAGTTGCAGAAAGAACGGACCCCGAGGTAGTCCGGAATTTATTGTCAAGGGTTCCGAAGAACACCCGTCGACAACAACACGGAGAGATCTCCGGCTCAAAAAGTCCGTTATCCAGCCAATCAGACCAGGAGATATACCGTACGCTGAAAGCTTGCTTAAAAGGCTCACATGCCAGACCCTGTCAAAAGCCTTCGAGACGTCCAGAGAGACGGCGACCGCTTCTCCGTTCCTCTCGATGGCTTCGCCTAAAATGTGTGTTGCGTACGCTAGAAGGTCCCCAGTGGACCTATTTCGGCGAAATCCGTACTGTCGGTCACTGAGGAGATCGTTACCTTCTACGTACGCTAGAAGCCGCGAGTTCAATACACGCTCCATAATCTTACAGAGTATGGAGGTGATTGAAATGGGCCTATAATTGGCAGGATCGGCACGGCTGCCTTTTTTGGGCACGGGTTGCACGTTGGCAAGCTTCCAGGATTCCGGCACTTTTCCAGTCTTGAAAGAGAGGCGATACAGACGTGTCAATACAGGAGACAACTCAGCTGCACATGTCTTGAGCAGAATGGCTGGTATACCATCAGGACCACTGGCTTTATTCACATCAAAGCGACACAATGTTCTCCATACCTCTTTGTTAATGATGCGGATTTCAGGCATCGAAATACCGCAGTGAGGAAGATGTTCTGGAGAAGCATTGCCAGTGTCTAGATGCGAATTCTCAGCAAACAGAGAAGCAAATACATTCGCTTTCTCTGTTGCTGTGTGGGCCAGGGATCCATCAGGCTTCAGCAGAGCAGGCAGTGAGGGTTGGCAGAAGTTCGACTCGATCGCTTTGGCAAGAGACCAGAAAGTTCGACTGCCAGTTGGTCTGACAGAGAGCTTTTCGCCATTCTTAACGATCCGATCAAGACGAGCCTTCCGCAATGCCTTTTTATAGGACTTGGCAGCTTGGTTAAAGGCTCTCTTCTTCAAACTTACATCCGGAGTTTTTCGGCTTCGAGCATCAGCCCAAATGAGATATGCCGAATGTTTTCGGTCTTGAGCATGACCACATTCGGCATTAAACCATGGGCGAGCTTTGCCACCGATGGGTACGTCAGCAAAAGGAATAAAATACTCCATTGCCTGATGCACCACATCGGTTATAGCATCCGCGCAACTCGACGGATCCAAAGAAGAGAAGCAGACCTGCCGCCAAGGATAAGACGCAAAAAAGTGCCGCATCTCATCCCAATCTGCTGACTTGTATTTCCATACTCGCCTAACACCATGTAGTTCGAAAGCTGGTGGGGAATATGTAAATACAGATTTCACCAGACAGTGATCGGAGGTTCCCAAGGGGGACGTGACCTCTACACGATACCTGTCCGGATCAGTTGTCAGCAGAAGGTCCAGGCAATTGGCTGTATGGCCTACCACATCTGGTACCCTTGTCGCTTGCCTCACCAGCTGAAAGAGGTCCAAGGACAAAACAAAGTTCCGCGCTTCTCTTCCAGCATGGTCGAATTTCTGGTACGGGAACAGCCAGTCCTGATGACAGGCATTAAAGTCCCCCAGAAAGACGAGCTGCGCCGAAGGGTACTGATACAGAGCCATATCTGCAGCCTCACTGAGATACTCAAATAAACGAGTTGTCTCCTGGTAACCGCTGTGCGAACGGTAGACACAGGAATACAGGATTTTTTCGTTTCCTGTGTCCACTAAAACCCATAGGGAAGAAAAAGTGGGGTCTTCAAGGTGACGGAGACGCTGAATACAGAGGTCGTTCCGCTCGTACACACTGACTCCGGCCCGTGAGCGAAAGTTGTGCTCTAACGAGTAACCGGGATAATCCAAGTATGTAGCGCTCAAAGGACATTGAATCTGCATCTCCGTCAGAGCAAGTGCGGCTGCTCTGTCTCCAGGTGGGGGTGGACAGCTAAAAAATTTGAGTGCAAACCCCTTATATTAGTAAGGTGCACTTTATATGAGGAGGAGTGCAACCGCTGTGTAACCTTGTTCCTTTTTCTTAACTTTTTCATAAAAAAAAAAAATATATATATAAAAGTGAATAGGGATGGGAAATGGCAGTTGAACGAGACGGCACGTATCGAACCCGACGTCGAAATTGGTGATGTCTTGCCACTGGGAGGCTAGTCTGGAGACTGCGGGGACGCCCGAACCCCCCCAGGGATCGCCATCGGGCCTCCTCGCCTGGTCGCCAACCAGCACGATGGAGCCACCCTGGGATTTTTCACAGCTGGCGGGGCAGCCTTTCGTGGTTGGCTATCCCACTAATTGGGCCCCCAACTATCTGCGGGCGGCCAGCGGAAAGCCGTCGCTTCGGATCCCGCTACCCTCCTCGACTAGACACCCGACAAAACAAACACCAACCCGACGTCAGACCGGTTCGCCAACGCACCGCAACTGTTCAGACCCATTTCCCATAAACGGCTTCATCGAGCAACGTGCCGGAACACGACTAGGTCGCTTTGCGGCACGATTCTGCCCGATGGGTGGTAACTTTGCCGGCGACCGGATGTTATGGTCTACCACCAAGCACTTACTTCATAAGTTCTAACTAGATGGCGTTGTCATTGAAATAGATCGCGCTATCGGTTTATGATGTTGTTTTGGTTAGGGTCTTGTGATTAATTAATACAGTGTCGATCCCCGACCGACGATAACAGGCGGAGGTTACGCCGTCTTCAGAGGGAGTTGAGACAAGCTCTCGCTTCCTTTAAAGAACGCGAATGGGACAGACGGCTTGAGAGACTCGCCCCGACGCACCAGGCTTTCTGGTCGTTGGAGCGGGCCCTTGTACGCGATACTGTCTCAGTAAGGCCCCCCGCTTGTTATCTCCCTAACAGCGACAAATTAGCCCTTGAAGATAGGGAGAAGGCCGATAGCTTGGAGGAGCAATGTACCTTAAGTACAGGGCTGTGCGATGACGCTCACGTCACGCACGTAGATAGTTATGTCCGTAGCCGTTGCTCTCAACCTCCAGTCTGGCCTCCTTTAGAGGACACGGACCTCGGCGAGGTTAGATCGATTATAAAGTCTCTCAAGACTAAGAAATCCCCAGGGCCAGATAGCGTAAGTAACAGGGTTCTTGAAATCCTCCCGCCTCATTTGCTTTAACTTTTGGTTTCTATATTTAATACTCTACTGTCTGGGTGCTCATTCCCGGAACAATGGAAGGGGGCCATTGTTATAGGGATTCATAAGCCGGGTAAACCCCTTAATCTCTTAGACTACCTTTCGAATCGTTCCTTCCGCAACAAAGTAGAGGGGACACTGTCATTCCCCCGCCCCCTCAGGGCGGGGGGATTTTCATTGCTCCGTCCTCTCGCCCAGCTTATACACGCTCTATACATGCGATACTCCTAGTCTCGCACCGGGTATTAAATTAGCTTTATTCGCGGACGACACCGCAGTCTTTACCTGCGATAGGGACCCTCATGCCGTCGCTGCTCGCCTCCAATCCGCGGCTAGAACCCTAGGTGATTGGTTTAGGAAATGGAGGATCGAGTTAAACCCACAGAAGAGCACCGCCGTGCTCTTCAGTCGGGTAAGGGTCGACAAAGGGGTGCTAAGGAGAGTTAGAATCTTTGACCGACCAATAGACTGGCAAAAAGAAGCCAAATATTTAGGAGTAACACTCTATAGTAAATTATCTTTCGGCAAACATATTAGAACGGTTAGGAACAGAGCGGCCTTCTTTCTAGGCCGACTCTATCCCCTCGTGTGCAAGCGGAGTAAACTGTCCCTTAGAAATAAGGTCACACTTTACAAAGTTTGTATACGCACCGTCATGTCCTATGCGAGTGTCATTTATTTATAAACTAGCTGTACCTGCAACTTCGTACGCCTAGATTTCGATTTCGATAAAACGTACCCTTTGTGCATACCAATGTATTTAAAAACTATAAACCTTCCAAGTTTTATCGAACTCAAATAAGAAGTTTTTGCGTACCTATAGGAGTATTTATAGTTTATTTATGTATATTTTTTATGTTTAATCGCTGGTAAGCAGCAATGGTAGGAAAAGAAGAGATTATTAACTTCTTTAGATGTTACCAGATTGTTAAAAAAACAAAATTTTAAGTGAAGCCCAGTACAACATACTCCCGAAAACTGCATCCAATTTAAATATATTTTTACGTGTTGCATGCACAACTAAAAGACAAATAGATGAACAGATTTTCTTTTGTAAGAAATGGATTCCGTTAGTTATCCCTTCACTTCCTGGCTATTTATTATTTGTAATATTTTCAATGTATAGAGACTACTCCTCTACAGATTTATTACATGTATAGAAGATTTGCTAGGATTACGCGAATCATATAAATTGACATAACTTTTTTATTTTTTAATCTATTTCAATAAAATAAACACTAAACGTCAAGTGAAAACTGTCACAATATATTCCTGAAAACTTCATCCATATATATATATATACAGGGTGTTTAAGGCTAAGTTATTAGTTATAATTATGTAGTTTTATAAAATTGTTAATAGATTTTTATTTTACATCACGCAAGCACGATTGGTTTTGCATATCTATAAGCGTTATAGTATTATTTAATTAAATGATTCCTTGCACTGTCTTTAATTGGTTTTATTTATACCAAATTCGGCAGATTATTTGTGAGGGTCTTTTTGGGATTTGTACATGGTGCTTCGTTAAAGCCGGTAGGCGACTCGGAGTGACAGTGGGCAGTGCGTGTACCAGTCCAATCTCCTAGGCTAGCTACGAGCTAACATTAGACACTAAGTACATCACCTACGTCATCGGGAGCTGAACGCCAGCGATCGAGTGGTGTAGACCAGTTGAAGAACTACAGCGATGGTCAAAAGTTAGCACGGGGAGAGCACCCCCTGCGACACCTGTTGACCTGTGACCACTACAGGGAGCGAGGCACCTCTTCGCATCTCTAACACTTTAATTAGACGCCCACGCTTCACGAATCACCGATTCCAGTTGAGAGACCATCGGAGCTGTGGTCGGTCTATGGTGCGGGGGAGGTCGTCTCATCATATCGAACGGAAGTTTGTCGTCGCGTCAAGCCCTCAACCTAAGCTTCAATTGTATGTGTTTGTGTATATTGTGTCAGTGACGACAGCAGCAACAACTTGTGAGTAACTTTGAACCTTATTTATTAGCTGTTTATAACTTAGAAAAGTGAACCCTATGCTTAAGAAAATTCAACCTTATTAGTTAGCAAATTTAAACTTAGATAATTAATGCATGTTTTGTAGTTTGTCTTAGTCGTATTTTATAAGTTATTGAACATAGCCTTTGCTACGGGGAATCCATGCCCATTTTTTTAGTGTCGACATATTATTGTAAACACTAGTAAAATTTTGCAGATTTATAATTCAGCGACTTAGTGCATTTTTTGTCAACTTATACTATAGTACTTAATTAAGTTCAATTATTTTTTAAAATATATTTGTTTCCATTACTTTATCTTAGAATGGCAGAGAACTATTTTCATATCCAAGAGGATATTTTAATTAGAATGAATAAAGCCAAAGTTAACTTCAAAAAGTCACCCCGTGAGAGAATTTCGGTCGGATACATAGAGGCTCGTATAGAGACATTAGAGCAGCAATGGTCTGCTTTCATTACCAACCATCAAAAAATTGTATTAGAAATAAGACGCGATGAGTTGGAAAAGTCTACCTATATTCTAAATGATGTATATGACCAGACGGAGGAACTTTACATAGAATACAAGGCTTTTTTAAAGGATACATTATTTAAACATAAGGCAAAGGTTGAAGTTGAGGTGAAAAGGGAAAGTCAACACCAGTCCACCGTGAAGTTACCCAAAATTTCCATTCCTAAATTTTCGGGAAATTATTTAGATTGGGTAAGTTTTCGGGACTTGTTCACTTCTCTTATTCACCACAACAAAAGCATCGATGATGTGCAGAAGCTACATTATCTCAAGGGTTCAGTTGCTGGTGAAGCCGAACAGTTATTGCGACATATTCCTGTAACTGCTCATAATTATCTGGTTTGTTGGCAGCAATTGCAAGAGAGATTCGACAATAAAAGGTATCTAGCTAATAATTTATTGAAAAGACTCACAAGTCAAAAGGCTTTAACTTCAGAGTCCGCAAGTTGTATTAAACAACTACTAGACACAACTCAAGAATGTTTGCAGGGTTTGAAAAATTTAGGCATAACTATAGATTCCTGGGACGTAATGATAGTTTATCTTATTAGTCTTAAATTAGATCCTGAGTCCCGAAAACATTGGGAACAAAAGGTTTCGGAATCAAGCCAGGATCTTCCATCGTATGCTCAATTTCGGGAATTTTTAGAAGGTCGCTTTAGATCCCTTGAATTTTTAAACTCTAAGGTTCAGAGACATGAAAAATACAAGTTTCTCTCACGTTGCCGCTAATGATGTGTCATGTATATTTTGCACAGAGGTTCATAAATTGTGCAATTGCAAGAGTTTCGCCAAGCAGTCCGTTGACAAAAGAAGAAGTTTTGTCCAGACTCACCGCCTCTGCTACAACTGCTTTAGTCCCCATCATTCTGTTTATGACTGCAAACTGTTAACTAGATGTCGTCTTTGCAAGAAAAAGCATCATTCTTTGCTTCATTTAAATCCCAAGACCCTCAGTTCTTCACCCGATCAAGTGCTGGTCGCGGAGTCTGGTGACAACAACGTTGTGGCTACTGTGGCTGCTTCTACGTCCCAGATACAAGGCGAGTCCGGTCTAGATTGTGCATTTGGTACCTCTTTTATTCATAGTCAAGTGCTGTTACCTACAGCCTTGGTTACAGCACAATCTAGAAACGATACCTCAGTAGCCTTAAGATCTCTTATTGACCAGGGATCACAGGCTTCATTTATAACGGAATCAGCCGTTCAATTGTTAGGTCTCAGGAAGATACCTGAGACTAGTACAATTTCAGGTTTAGGCGGCGACCCTGCTTCGAAATTACGTTCGAAGTATACAGTATTGGTAAAAATTCAGTCTCGTCTAAACCCTAACTTTTCTTTATCTGTTAAATGTCATATATTGACCAAATTAACGTCGTTTTTGCCATCAAGGAAAGTTATAGTTAATTTCTTTCCTACACTTTCTTCCCTGGTTTTAGCAGATCCTTCCTATGACATTCCAGGGAAAATAGATCTGCTACTGGGCGCCGAAGTATACAGCCAGATTTTGTTAGAAGGTTTGATCAAACATCCACCGAGCTCAATATTAGCACAACATACCACGCTCGGTTGGATTTTATCTGGTTATATACCCGGTGAAGACACCACCCAGAGACAGAGTGCTCAAAGTGTTATTGTTAGTACACACTTGATTCAACATGATGAGAATGAGCTTCTTAAAAGGTTTTGGGAGCTTGAGTCAGAGCCTAACCAAACTAAGCATCTTACTCAAGAAGAAATAAGATGTGAAGAGATGTTTAGCAAGACTACCAAAAGGGACAACACAGGTAGATACATCGTAAGGCTGCCTTTCAAAAGTGACGAGCCTCTCAGTAAATACGGTGATTCCATGGAAATCGCTCGAAAACGGTTTCTCATGCTTGAGAAACGCTTGTCCAAAAATCCGGAATTCAAGTGTGAATACAAGAATGTTATCGAGGATTACATTAGTTCGGCACACATGACTGTTCTAAATGCCGCAGAGCGAGATAAAGCTGGGGCTGTCTACCTGCCGCATCACGCTGTTGTGCGACAAGACAAAACTACGACTAAGGTGCGTGTAGTATTTGACGCATCTTGCAAGGGTACCAATGGTGCCTCACTTAACAGCGATTTAATGGTTGGTCCAACTTTGCAGCCTGAGCTTCGTCATTTGGTAATGCGCTGGCGTAGTTATCCGATCGCACTTGTAGCAGATATTGTTAAGATGTATCGGCAAGTACTGGTGGCTGCAGAAGATCAGGATTACCAGAGGATTCTGTGGAGAAACAGTCCTGAAGAGGTCATGCAACATCTTCGACTGAACCGGGTTACCTTTGGTACATCCTCAGCGCCATATTTAGCTGTTCGCTGTCTGCAACAAGTTGCTATCGATGAAGGCCAAGATTTCCCACTAGCTGCACCGCGCGTTCTTAACGAGTTCTATATGGATGATCTCATGACTGGTTGTTCTAGTGTTGCTGATGGTCAGCTCATCCATAATCAAATGACGCAATTATTGAGTCGTGCGGGCTTTCCCTTGCAAAAATGGTCGAGCAATAGTAAGACTTTGTTGAAGATGATTCAGGGAGACGCGGCCATATGTAGTTTGGAGTTGAAAACCGACGAACTTATGAAAATTCTCGGCTTAACCTGGGACAGAGAAACTGATGAGTTTCGATTTACTGTTAATCTTCTTCCGTTAGACTGTTCAGTTACTAAAAGGAAGGTCATATCGGATATAGCCAAATTGTTTGACCCCCTGGGTTGGTTGGCACCTGTCATAACAACAGCAAAGGTATTTATTCAACGTCTTTGGCTGTCAGGAATCGATTGGGACTGTGAACTTCCACCAACATTACTGAAGGATTGGTTGGAGTTTAGAAGCGACTTGCAATCCCTTATTAAGGTGCGCTTACCGCGATGGATTCATTCAAGTCAAGACGACGTTTGTTTGGAGCTCCATGGTTTTTCGGATGCATCAAATGTTGCTTATGCAGCTGTTGTTTATAGTCGTATTGTTGACAAAACTGGCAAGGTTCATGTTCAGTTAATTACCTCTAAAACAAGAGTAGCGCCAATCAAGCAAGTATCCATCCCTCGACTGGAGCTGTGCGGTGCAGTTTTATTAGCTAAACTTCTCAGGGAAGTCGCAGAAGTTTTACAAATACCAAGACAACATCTGCATGCTTGGACCGATTCTTCTATTGTGTTGGCTTGGCTAAGTAGCCATCCAAGCAGATGGAAGACATTCATAGCTAATAGGGCTGCTGAAATACTTACCACTCTGGATGCAAATCAATGGTCACACGTCGCTTCCAAGGATAATCCTGCTGACTGCGCTTCTCGGGGAATCCAGCCATCTGAGTGCCTAAACAACGATCTTTGGTACAAATGCCCAAATTGGTTGTGTCGAGATAAGATAACCTATCATAGTGGGTGTTTGAAGGATACTCGCCTAGAAGAAAAGAAATCAGCAGTTAAGTGTCTCGCCACTTCCTTAAAAAATGAAGAAAATGATTTCACAACTAGATTTTCGTCACTTCGAAGGTTAACAAGAGTGTTGTCGTACCGCCGTCGAGTTCTACACTGGAATAATCCTGAAAAGAAAAATTAATTAGGGAAATGCCTTACAGCTACGGAAATAAGTAATAGTTTGCTTACCTGTATTAAGCTATGCCAACGAAAGATTTTTAGTTTAGAAATGGAAGATTTAGGTAAACTTTCAAAAGTAAGTAAAAAAAGTAAACTTGCTTCATTAAACCCGTTTTTGGACGCAGAGCAAGTATTGAGGGTTGGTGGTCGGTTACATAATGCTGACCTCAATTATGAGATGAAGCATCCCATAATTATGCCCCACAAGTCACATCTCACAAATCTTTTAATTGACGATGCACACAGCAAAACCATCCACGGTGGTCCTCAGCTTATGCTCAACTACTTGAGGAGTAAGTACTGGGTTATTGGTGCCAAAGGTCTCGTTCGTCAGTTCGTGAGAAAATGTGTAATTTGTATTCGCCACTCTGGTCAGACTCGTCAACAAATGATGGGTCAGTTACCTTCTTCCCGAGTGACTTCACATAGACCTTTCCACAAAAGTGGAGTGGACTATGCTGGTCCAATTAATATTAGGTGTTCCAAAGGTCGTGGTCAACGTTCGGAGAAAGGATACATTTGCCTTTTTATATGTATGGCCACACGTGCTATCCACCTTGAGGTGGTCAGCGATATGACTTCGCAAGGATTTTTAGCAGCCTTTAAAAGGTTTGTTGCCAGAAGAGGCCATGTTGCCGAATTGTGGAGCGATAATGGCACCACATTCGTAGGAGCGGCAAAAGAGCTCAAAATTGTGTTTGACGCAGAGCGTTCCAGTGTTGCAACTGAGATCGCTGATTGGTTGGCATCTAACAACACATGCTGGCGCTTTATCCCTCCACATTCTCCTAACTTTGGAGGATTGTGGGAAGCCGGGATAAAGTCAACCAAGCATCACATGAAAAGGGTCCTTAACAATACAACACTCACTTTTGAAGAGTTAACTACAGTGTTATCTCAAATTGAGGCCTGCCTTAATTCGAGACCCTTAGGTCAGATGTCAACTAATCCAGACGATCCATATTCACTCACACCAGCTCATTTCCTAGTCGGGGAGCCATTAGTTACACCTCCCGATTTTAACTTCGTCCCTGAAAATATAAGTCTTTTGCGACGCTGGCAGTTTACCCAGCGTTTAATGCAAGATTTTTGGCGAAGATGGTCGCAAGAATATCTTACACAGCTGCAGCATCGTTATAAGTGGACCGATGAATGTGGTGAGCCAAAAATAAATGATGTAGTGCTAGTCAAGGAAGATGATCTTCCCCCAAGTCGATGGCTCATGGGGCGCATCACTGACAAGCATCCAGGGTCGGATGATTGTACTAGAGTTGTTACTTTAAGATACAAGAACAACATAATTAGGCGACCTTTATCTAAATTAATATTTTTGCCAGTAATTGTATAGTCATTTTAGAGATAGTAGTCGTAGTAGACGTAGTAGTTATAGTAAAAGTAGTAGTATAGTAGCATTTATTTTACCTGAATTTCCACTTGCAATTGCTTCCATTATATTGGTATGATGTGGTGAGTTATTTACTACATGAATTGTTCGGCATTTCCCAGTTGCTGGATCCTTTGGGATGATGTTCTATGTTTTTTTTTATTTGTAGTTATTATATTCTATGTAGCTAGCCTTAATTTATTGTAATGTTGCGCCATTGCAAATTATTATTTTTTGTAGCTTGTAGAATGTAAATTGGTTGATACATAGATGCTTGATTATATTGTGTTTTTTATTTATAGCTTATTATTATTACCTAAATGCATTTTGCTTATCAGCTTTAGAGCAATGCCTCAATGTATCCTAACGTTTACATGTTTGGTTTGGCTTCAATAAAGCTGTGCAGTTTTGTTAGTAGGCTTACAATTTGAATGTTGTACTTAGTTTTATTCTTATTATACAACTTTCTTATTTAGTTTTATGATTTAAATATTGTAGACGTACTAAGTAGTAATACAATATCAAACTGTGTTAGACAGTTGTTTTTGCTCTAAGTAGCTATTTATTGTAATTTTGTATCTTTGATGGACGTAGTCCATAGGGGGCGGCATGTTTAAGGCTAAGTTATTAGTTATAATTATGTAGTTTTATAAAATTGTTAATAGATGGCGTTACTTGTATTTTACATCACGCAAGCACGATTGGTTTTGCATATCTATAAGCGTTATAGTATTATTTGATTAAATCGTTCCGCTCGCGCGACTCGTACGTCTCAGACGTCAGTCCGCTCTCTCGTCAATTATTGTTTTTCACAAAGCAATAATTGATTCGCGATTTCATTCATTTATCATATTCATATATTGGTCGTTTAGTTTGTATTAAAACTACGACTATCATCATCCCGCCGATAATTGTTTGCCTTTTTTCAAGGTTACAATTATCGACAAACGTATAGTCGGTGATTGTTTAGTTTGTATTAAAACTACAATCACTTGACTTTACTGTTTTCGACCGTTATTACTAACCGTCTTTTTCAAGGCCTTAGTGTAACGGTCGACCTTCGCCTCGGCGGCGACCGCTCGCCGCCACCCGTCGCGCCTCCGCCTCGCGTAGCGTGAGTCCGTTTACCGCGTTCCCGCGCTTTCGTTACTCGCCTCTCGCGGGGAGTTCCCGCGCTTTCGCTCGTTCGTTCGCCGCCAACACCGGTTAGCGGCTCGCGCTTCATCTCCGTGCGGCTGTTTGCAGTGGTTCCGGTAGTTTTGTGTCGGGATTAGTGTTACAGTGTGCTGCGGTTTGTTGTATCCAGCGTTGGGTAAGTTTTTATACATTTGTTAGTGCTAGGGTGCTAGGCTATTTCACCCCTGTTTTCACAAAAACAGGGACTAGTTTAGTGTTTAAAGTGCACACACCCCCCTGCCTGGCAGGGGGGCCCTTTGTCTTATCTCCCGGTCCATTATGGACCCCAATACTAGGGACCCGATGTTAGAGGAACTCCTCCAGTTCCTACGAGCCCGTTTTCCCCACGTTTTGAAGACGTTCGATCGTCAATCGAACGTTTTATCTCCCGATCCCTCCGAGACCGGCTCGGAGAAAATGGACTTGTGTCCTCCGCCCTCTTCCTCCTCCTCGTCCGATGACGATGACGGTTTCGAGACCGTCAAATCGAAATCGGCGAAACGTAAGGCGTCCCCGCCTTCCTCTCCTACTACGCGTAAGCGGGTGCCCTCTGCGCCTGTTACGTCCGCCGCTCCCGCCGCGCGCCCTGCGCCGCCGGCGGTGACCGCCCCGGCCTCCGGTTCGAACCCGGTCGCCTCGTCCTCCGCCTCTTCAGCGGAGGTCCCCCCTCGTACTAAGGCGCCGCCGCCTTTGTACATTCGCGATAAGTCCGCCTGGGATTCGATCTCCTCGGCGATGACTGATCGCAAATTAAACTTCACCAAGGCCCGCTCGACGGCGCTTGGTATCAAGGTGTCTTGCACCTCATCGTCGGACCACCGGGGTCTGACGAAACTTCTCACCGAGCGTGGTATCGGATACCACACTTTCGCCCTCGAAGACGAGCGCCGCTTAACGGTAGTCGTCCGAGGCATTCCGGTCGCTTTCTCAAGCGACCGCATCCTTGAGGACCTTAAGTCCCAAGGCCTCCCCGTACTTGCGGTTCACCGCATGTACAAGCGGCAGGACAAGTCTCCTTACGAGCTTGTCCTAGTACACCTTGAGCACTCTCCCGAGGGCAAAGAGGTGTTTAATGTTAGGACTATATGCCAGCTATCTGGCATCAAAGTCGAGACCCCGCGCGGTCGCGGCTTCCCAGGGCAGTGTCATCGCTGCCAATCATATGGGCACTCTGCCCGCTTCTGTCACGCCCGTCCTCGGTGCGTGAAGTGTCTTGATGATCACGCGACAGCCGACTGTCCGCGTAAGGTCCCAGTCCCGGAGGTCCCTCCAAGCTGTGTACTGTGCCAGCAAAAGGGACACCCCGCGAATTATCGCGGGTGCCCCCGAGCGCCGCGCAGGCCGCAGCCGGTGAGGGCTCCCTCCCGCCGCGTTCAACCGCCTTGGGTCCCTCTGAACCCCAATGCGTATCCTGCCCTTAAGGCACGCCCCGTCTCAGCCCCTAAGGCTCCTCAGAACGCGTGGGTCAAACCACCGTCGTTAGTATCCAGGCCCCCTGCTCCGGTGCGGGCGGCCCCCGCCGGTGGCGCGGGCGCGTTTATGGGTGTGGCGGACTCGTCCTTAGGTAGCTCTCTTAGCTACATAACTAGTATCTTGGGAGCGATCAACCCTCCTGAATTACTAGTGTTGTCTCAAAAACTCAAAAATGCTGAACGCGATCCAAATGCGCGTTGCGCGGCGCTCTTAGAGCACGCAGCGCTACTAAACACCATTTATAATCTCCCCGCTATGTCATCTTAAATGGCTAGCAAAAGTAGGGTTAAGCCCCGCTCCCTAAAAATCGCGTCTTTTAACGCGAACGGCCTTCTACGTCAGATTGCTTTGGTGCGCGACTTCGTAGTCGCACATCAGATCGATATTTTGCTTATTCAAGAGACGTTTTTAAAGCCTAGTAATCGCGATCCTAAAATCGCGAATTTCAATATAGTTAGAAATGACAGAACCTCTAAGGGCGGGGGTACTGTTATTTATTACAAACGTTCTCTTCATTGTGTACCGCTCGTTCCTCCACAGTTAGATAATATGGAGGCGTCGGTGTGTCAGGTGAGTATGACTGGCCATCAGTCGGTCGTACTAGCATCCGTATATCTCTCTCCTACTAAAGTATTATTAGAGAGCGACCTTAAGTCGTTACTCAATATGGGAGTCGCCACCATTCTGGCTGGCGACTTCAATGCTAAGCATCACCGCTGGAACTCACTTATTAATAATAGTAGAGGACTTGTACTTGACAAACTGACAGATCCATTACGTCTCAACTTTGAGATTATTGCACCTCTTTACCCAACGCGCTATCCGTTTAGTGATAATAGTAATGACAGACCAGACGTGCTCGACATAGCGCTCTTGAGGAACGTAGCTTTACAGTTGCGCTCTATCGAGACGTTATCAGAGCTAGACTCAGACCATAGACCGGTCCTAATCCAGCTAGGACCCCCTCCACAAGCAGCGCCCTTAGTTAAAAAGATATTAAATTGGAATAAGCTAGAGGAGCTTATACAATTACCAGTCCCGGCGCATCTCGACACAATACCTGGCACTACTAGCTCGGTCGAGGCCGCCAAGTCCCGTTCAATTAATTTTACTAATTATTTAACAGACAATATAGGTAAATCCACGAGAGAGGTCCCGGTGACCTTCGATGGTCGCGGTGCGCTCCCTCCGGATATTAGGTATATGGTAAATAGGAAAAATGCTGCTACCAGAGCCCATGACAGATGCCCGACCGACGATAACAGGCGGAGATTACGCCGTCTTCAGAGGGAGTTGAGACAAGCTCTCGCTTCCTTTAGAGAACGCGAATGGGACAGGCGGCTTGAGGGACTCGCCCCGACGCACCAGGCTTTCTGGTCGTTGGAGCGAGCCCTTGTACGCGATACTGTCTCAGTAATGCCCCCGCTTGTTATCCCTAACAGCGACAAATTAGCCCTCGAAGATAGGGAGAAGGCCGATTGCTTAGCCGATAGCTTGGAGGAGCAATGTACCTTAAGTACAGGGCTGTGCGATGACGCTCACGTCACGCACGTAGATAGTTTTGTCCGTAGCCGTTGCTCTCAACCTCCAGTGGGACCTCCTTTAGAGGACACGGACCTCGGCGAAGTTAGATCGATTATAAAGTCTCTCAAGACTAAGAAATCCCCAGGGCCAGATAGCGTAAGTAACAGGGTTCTTAAAATCCTCCCGCCTCATTTGCTTTGCCTTTTGGTTTCAATATTTAATACTCTACTGTCCGGGTGCTCATTCCCGGATCAGTGGAAGGAGGCCATTGTTATAGGGATCCATAAGCCGGGTAAACCCCGCAATCTCCCTTCTAGTTACCGCCCGATTAGTTTACTTAATACATTAGGCAAATTATATGAGAAAATAGTTCTCATTAGGCTCAATAGGGAAATCGAGAGGTTAAAATTAATTCCAAATGAGCAGTTCGGCTTTCGTGCCAATCACTCGTGTACCCACCTAGTGCACCGTCTAACGGAGCACATTCTTTCTCATAGGCGTAAATTTAACCGTAACAAAACAGGAGCGCTCTTCTTCGATGTGGCGAAGGCATTTGATAAGGTCTGGCACAACGGGTTGGTGTACAAGCTACTACGACTCGGGGTGTCGGATAGGCTCGTATTTTTAATACGAGACTACCTTTCGAATCGTTCCTTCCGCTACAAAGTAGAGGGGACACTGTCATCCCCCCGCCCCCTCAGGGCGGGAGTCCCCCAGGGCTCCGTCCTCTCGCCCAGCCTATACACGCTCTATACGTGCGATACTCCTAAGCTCGCACCGGGTATCAAATTAGCTTTATTCGCGGATGACACCGCAGTCTTTACCTCCGGTAGGGACCCTCATGCCGTCGCCGCTCGCCTCCAATCCGCGGCCAACACCCTCGGTGATTGGTTTAGGAAATGGAGGATCGAGTTAAACCCACAGAAGAGCACCGCCGTGCTCTTCTGTCGGGTAAGGGTCGACACGGGGGTGCTAAGGAGAGTTAGAATCTTTGACCGACCAATAGACTGGCAAAAAGAAGCCAAATACTTAGGAGTAACGTTCGATAGTAAATTATCTTTCGGCAAACATATCAGAACGGTTAGGAACAGAGCGGCCTTCTTTCTAGGCCGACTCTATCCCCTCGTGTGCAAGCGGAGTAAACTGTCCCTTAGAAATAAGGTCACACTTTACAAAGTTTGTATACGCACCGTCATGTCCTATGCGAGTGTCGCCTTCGCTCACGCCGATCTGAAACCCCTTCAGGTGATTCAGAATAAATTCATGCGCACTGCCACGGGCGCGCCGTGGTATATGCGCAATGCAGACCTCCATAGAGACCTAGGTTTACCTACAATAGCGCAATATTTCAAGGAGCTCTCTCAGAGCTTCTTCGATAGGGCCGAGGTACATCCGAACCCACTGGTGGTTGAAGCGACCACCTACCAGCCTAGAGTTACCCCGTTAGCTTTTAGAAGAAGACCCAAGTCGATTCTAATCGACCCAGATGACCAAATAACGACTGACAACAGACGATTAGCTTACACTGTATCACACACCTACACACACCGCCTTCGCCGGCGAAGGCGAGGCCCTAAACGCACGCTGCCTCGGCATTCTGCCGTCGGGGGGCGTTAGTGTCATTATACCCATCTATCCCATCCTAAAAATACGCTGTCTTAAGCCGAGGACGGCCTCTTATAGGCACCCTTAAGGCAGACGTGTCCCCCGGGCCCCTCAGGCCCGGGTTTTTCAAGGGCGGGTCTCAGTACTCGCCCACTCCCCCGGTGACGCTGTAATAGCCATTTGGCTAACAGCATAGTCATTACAAAAAAAAAAAAAAAAAAAAAAAAAAAATTGATTAAATGATTCCTTGCACTGTCTTTAATTGGTTTTATTTATACCAAATTCGGCAGATTATTTGTGAGGGTCTTTTTGGGATTTGTACACAGGGTTATTAGGAACTGGCATTAATTTTGAGCATAGGCAGGGCGCCCGATCGTTGACCGTTTAGGTACTTCTTTCAAAATACAGAGTAATAAGTAACAGAGGGGAAAAAAAATTGTTTCGTTTTTTTCGTCGTAGTGGAACAAATGTGGCCAATTAATTACTAATAACCTAGGCGTGGGTAATATAGTCTTTGTCGCGTATCGTATCGAAACTATATATTGATATCTGATATCGGATTTCGAAACTATATATTTCTTGAAACTATATATTATTGAATCGTAACAATATATTGATTCAAAACCAGCTAAAGTCATTTCGCCTGTCAAGTGTCAAATGTTAGTAAAAACTAAAAAATAGTGAGCAGCAGCACGCTTCACGGTAAGTTTTACATTGTTTTATATGTAGTTAAGGATACATATATGTTTCTAGACCTTAATAATAAAGAAAGGAAAAACATAATTATGAATTTACTTAAGTTTTATAATTGTTGAAAGTTAAAATAATCATCCGCATGTGGACGCGAATTGGTTGATCTATTATTTAGTACACAGCAGATTGCGTCCATCTTTGTTTTCTTATTACCTATTTATAAAAATAGTAAAAAATGTATAGCTTATTTAAATTTAATAAAATTGTATATACCTACGATCAATAATATATAAATGTTATTATAATTAAGAAAATAATGCTATTTGGTAATGGCTCCTAATTAAACAAATCAGAAATTGTGCAATTTTTTTTATTTGTTTTTTTTTGTGTTTTAGATGGCTTCTTCAGAGACTGTAAAAAAGATGGAAGGAAAAACATACTCAGAAGTCAAAAGAAGACTTAAAGCGTTAAATGATATTCGTGATAATAAGAAATCAGTAAGACAAATTTGTAATGAGTATAGAATTCCAAAGACCACTATATTGGACAAAATGAGTCGAGAGTCGAGGTAAATACTTCGATTTAAATAGTACGCGATTAAGTCCCGCTTACAGTATAAAAAAAAAATGTGGACACAGACAAGAAGGAGTAAAGAAGCCGGGACCAGAACCATCATTAGGTGTAAAAAAGTAGTTCGTAGTAGTTCCTTATATTCACATTTTTTATTAACTAATATGGACAAAGTGTTAAGAGAATTGTAAATGACTTTTACTAATCTTTAATAATGTAGGAGTATTTAGAAGTTCATATTACATACACGAATAAAACTATATTTACTAATTGTACCAGTCTGTGAAATTTTTATTAAACTTTTTTCTAAATTAATATTTTCAAGACAATATTTACTATATACTATACTATACTATGTCAAATCTTTTATTATTTAAATTTACATTTAAAAAAGTTAATTGCTTGACCTTCGTTGTTGTAAGTCGTGTTCGACGGTCACTTACTATTAGGCCAGTTTTACTAAAGATTCGCTCGCACGGCACCGACGTCGCCATTATGTTTCCATATCTTTTAAATAATTTTGATAGATATGGATACGTAAATTTATGTTGTCTCCACCACTCAAAGGGACAATTCCACTTTTCGTCAGTAAAAACGGGCAATGCCTCGTCATTGAGATAGCTTTCTATTTCCTTTATGGCTTTAGATAGTGGAGTTCCAACATTTTGTTTTTGCCCAACAATTTCAGACAATATAGCCCATGGTGAAAATTTATTGACGTCGGATGCCAGTACATTTGTTTCTCTTGGAAAACTATCGAGCGCTATTAATGGCACTAACATATCTGTTACTCTTTTTTTAGTATTCTTGGCCTCATTGGCATCATAAAAAACAGCTAATTTATACCGTGGGTCCAAGAAAGTACATACTGAAAATGTACCGCTTCTTTCGACATTCGAAAGTCTTTGTACTAATCCCGTTCTGAGGCTAAATATAAGTTCTTTTGATATGTCGAAAAAATTTTCATCTAGAAGTTTGGTACAGGTGGTAATCAGACACCGTGTCATAACTATGACGGAACTACCCGTCAAGTAATTTTCTCCGCTCATTGTACTTGTACAATCGTCAAAGGGCTTGAGTATTTGACTTACTTGACCAAGCAACGACCACTCCTCGTTGGTTAAAATAGGCAAGTCTTTTTTAATATTTGCAACAGTCGCTCTAATATGTTGCTCTAGTTCCACGAAACGACTTATCATACGAAATGTAGAGTTCCAACGAGTCGGCACCTCTTGTACCAGCCGTTTTGGCATGGATGCCGGCTGCTCATCAGTTTGCGATTTTAATAATTTTTCTAACGCTGTACTACTACTTTTGAAAAATCGGACAATCTTTTTTACTTTTTCTCTTATCAATGTTAAATATTGCGAACTTATAGCATTTTGAACAATTATGTTAATAGTATGTCCAAAACATCCAAAATGTTTCCACCCTATGTTATTGACTGCTTTAACTATATTAGTTCCATTATCTGTTACAATAAAATTTACCTTATTTGTCAAATTCCACTCTAAAACAATATCATTTAAAATCGTTTGAATGTTTTCTGCTGTCTTTTGACCCCCGTGACTCGAGCAGTCAAGCAAAATGCTTTTTAATTCTAAAGCGTCCGTAACAAAATGACAAGTGATTGCCATATAAGACTCGTTTGCTCTCGAAGTCCACAAATCTGCAGTTAAGCACACATTTTCCAATTCGTGCAGAACTTCCGTTTTTAAACTGTCTTTAGTTTTAGTGTACAAGGCGGGAATCATAGATGAGGAAATGCTTTTTCTTGTTGGTGGTTGATAACCAGGAATCCATCGAATAAATTTTTTAAAACTTCTTTCTTCCACTAAACTGAACGGTTGGTAGCCATCAATAAACAAATCCAATAAATCGTTATCTATTTTTCGCTTTAATTCGCCGGATATTCTTTTTGTACTTCCATATCTTTCGATGCCTTGTTGTTTCATTCCTTGACTTCCGGTATTAATTGTCGATGACTGAGATAAACCTCCTGTAGAGTTCTCAGGGTGTCTACCCTGGGAACTTGGACTTGTTAATGCTATCGAGATCGCACAACTCGAAGTGCTGGGTTCTCCTTCAGGAAGCATTTGTAAAAGCGTTTTTTGCTGCTGTCCTGAGGTAACTCTCGCATAAGCGTCCAAATGTTTTTTTTTAAGATGTGCTTTTAAGTTACCGGTTGTACCTTTGTAACTATACATTTCAGCACAAATAGTGCATTTCGCTTTCTTGTCGGCAATATTCGTCTTATTAAAGTATTCCCATAACACACTAGAATTTATACGTGACATTATGAAGAAGTTTTATACCGTTATCACTAAAAGTAATATTATTTCTAATAAAATACTATTTACGATTTCAATGAAAAGTTTTAAGTCTTTAAAGCACTTTTTATATAATGGACGAAACTACAAAACAACACACTAACAATTAAAAATAATCAAACGTAAGAATTCCAAATAATCAAAACTATACTCTAATATAATACACTATTGCACTTTATTTAATTCTCTAAACTTAATCTAATTTCTATGGAGCTATTAAGAAACAAATTAAGACAATTATTTAAACTTCCACAAGACTGAATATAACGATACCTATGCAATAAGTCCGGCGACTAAAAATGTATTTCTCTAATAATTTATAATTTTTTGTTTCATTCTTATTACTTCAAGGTTAAAGTGCGTAAAGAAAAATAAAGGAATAAAGGAAGTGCATCATTATTCTTTACCAAATAAGATCTAAAAAATCTTTTCAAATATTTTCGAAATTAAATTATTACATGACTTTGAACCTTAACGATAAAGCCTTTCTATGTCGCATACATTAAAGTTCTAAATTCTACAATAGAATCATTATTCCATTAATATTTATATTAAAAATTGTTTGTAAAATATTTTGTACATTTATATTATTGATTTATTCTTTTTACTTTCTAACTATGTATGTAATGTTTGTAAAATATTTTGTACATTTATATTATTGATTTATACTTTTTACTTTCTAACTATTTAATGTTTATATTACCTATAAGAACTTCCTGTTTCTGTTGTTTATGTATGTTCAATGTTGTTATTGTTTTTGTACTTTCTTGTCTGTTATTTGGAGTGCAATAAAGAATTTTAATGATCTATCTATCTTTCAATTTAAATACACAAAGTACTGCTTGAAAGAAAAATAATAAATATTTTAAATACTCGATTTTTTAATTTAAATCAATACTAAATGCTCATTAACTATTTATTAACAAGTTTACTAACTTTGTTTTATTTCCTAATTCGTAAAGGGTCAAATGTATTATTTCTTCAATCATAAAAAAATCTGTTGTGTTACCAATTTTTTTTATTTATATCGAAAATCATAAAACATGATAGGTAACATAAAAAAAATGTGAATTAGGTTTGTCGGCAGCATGATTATCACACATTTATAAAAAATTATATAGGCTTAATTTCTCATTATTTTCATTAAAATCTTTTAAATAAAAATAAGGGGTTAAATAAATACACAAGCTACACATTTATTCATTTATTATAACTCAGTATAAGTAATAGAGCTTATTAGATACATGTGTCGTTCTGTATTTTCACTTTTTAGATACCATATGATCCTGAACATCCTTTTCTAACCATTTCTTATTAGGTAGGTAACCTGAAAACAAAAAATATATAATTTAAATATATATTAGAAAGGGTGCATTTCCAGATTGAGGTTAATAACAAAAATATGTAATATAATGTATAGAAATAGAATCTATTATTATTAAAATTTACTTCGAGCTGTTTATTTATTAATTATTATTATTAATAATAGGAAGGCTAACAACATGTAAATCGATCGATTATAAACGTGAAAATCTTAGATCTAGATTTAATCTTAAATTTACCTTTGGCAGGTTAATGCAAGCAATATTTCCTGTAATCACCAACTTTTAGTTTAAAGCTTAAACACCGAACTTTTATATTCCACTCCGTCCATCACTGAATCAACTATTAATATTATATTATCAGTAATCACTAATCAGTTATGTTATGATAACAGGTAAAATAAAAAATGTCACTGATGAGTTTGATTATTATTTATTAATATAAGTCTTCTCTCGTTTTAATTCCGTGAAAAAGACAAGGATAAACAACCTCCACCTGAAACATCGATATAGGAGCGGCAACAAACACGACTTCTTTCGTAGATATTTGCTATTTCTCCATGTCGTCAACAGTAGACAGAGAGAACGATATGATATTTTGCGTTAGTACAAAGCGATATGACGTTGACGATACTGATTGGGGTACGATATTTGACAGATACAGCAATATAGTGTTTTAAAACACGATATTATATCCGATTTGATACGAAACGCTTCGGCGATACTGATACGTGAATCGTGTTTTGATACGATATTTGACAGATACAGAAATATAGTGTTTTAGAAAATATATAGTTTCATCGCAAACCGATATCGGATTTTCGATACAGGCACGATATATAGTTTCAATAACTATATACGATTTGTATCGCCCACCTCTATAATAACCCTGTATATTTACATATCATATATATATCTAAGGATTTTTAATTATACAGGGTAATTTATAATTAGTAGACCACCTCTTGCAGGCAGTCTCTCTACATCAATTCAAACAACATTTATTTTACGACGTTTTAAAATTAATAGTTTTTAAATGTTTAGTTTTCCCATACAAAAAAATAT
Organism: Napeogenes sylphis; assembly: GCA_959347405.1. Lineage (NCBI taxonomy): Eukaryota > Metazoa > Arthropoda > Insecta > Lepidoptera > Nymphalidae > Napeogenes > Napeogenes sylphis. The sequence goes on along the minus strand of OY365777.1, from coordinate 47,019,067 downwards.
TTTTTGCCTCTGAACTGCCATTAACTCTGAGCGTACGTATGGCGTTCTTACAAAATACATAGTAAAAAGTAGAAGAGGGAGCAAAAATTTTTTTGTATTGATTTGTATTTTTTTAACATATATGACTAAATACAGTTGTGTTTTATTGGATTACTTCTTTGTACTTCAAGTGAAATATATAACATATTGGCGTCTTTGTACTTCAAGTAAAATATATACAATATATAATCAAGTACTTTATTATTATTATTTATTTTTTCTTTACTTTAATACATAGAATTATTTAGTTTTAATTTCAATAATGTTTTCGTTTTTTTTTGTTATTAATTTCACTGTTTCTTTATTTTGGTTTCGTTTCATTATAATATTGCACTATTTTTAGCCAGGTGGTGTGGGTGTTAAGTGTAGTGTGAATTAAAAGTATTATTATTTTTTGTATAATTTAAAAAGTATTTATTTATATATAATATATTTTATAGTACTGTTATAATATGTCCAATTTATCTATTTTTAATATAAACGATGACTATTTTTCATGCACTTCTTCAGAGAGTTTCCATAGCGCTAACAGCAGTTTATTAACAGACACTGATTCCTCTTCTCTTGATTCTAAACTTCAATCTATTTTCCTTAGTAATAACCAGTGTCTGAACTTGGTTCATATCAACGCACAAAGCATTCCGGCTCACTATTCTGACCTTCTCGCATCATTTAGCAACGTCCTAGTTGATGGAATTTTGGTGACAGAGTCTTGGCTAAAACCTTCTCCGTCATCGACACTGTATTCTCTTCCCGGCTTTACGCTGATACGCAATGATCGCAATGGTAAAAGAGGCGGTGGAGTCTGTATTTACCTTAGAGACAGCATATCATTTAGCATTGTAAGCCAATCTACTAACACTGATTCCGACTATCTAGAATACATGTTTCTTGAAATTTCTGCTTCCCATTCTAAACTTCTTCTCGGTGTTTTATATAGTCCTTCTCATACTCTTAACTACTTTAAAGAACTAGAACTTCTCCTTCACAAACTTTTACCTATGTACAATCATTGCATACTCATGGGTGATCTGAATACCTGTTTATTAAAAGATGACCACAGATCTAATAAGTTGAAATCTCTTATTTCTTCTTTTAATATGTCTATTTTTCCTCTTTCTGCAACCCACTTTGCTCCGGCCTGTCAAGCTTCCCTTTTAGATGTTATTATTGTACTTAATTCTGTGAATGTGCTTGAACACGGTCAACTTACTGCTCCCTTCTCATATCATGACCTTCTTTTCCTTCGCTATGATCTATCTGTCCCTAAACGTAAAAAGAAGGTGATTCTGCGCCGCATTTACAAGAACATAAACCTCGAAGCCCTTATACGAGATGCCGATTCCCTGGACTTAACACCAATTTACCAAGCATCTACTGTAGACAACAAAGTTGATATTTTAAACTCGACCCTCATTGAGTTATATGATTCACACGCTCCACTTAAACCTTTAAGGGTCAGACATTTTCCAGCTCCTTGGCTTAATCATACAATAAGGAAAAATATGATTTGCCGCAACAAAGCCAAAAGTAAATCCAAAAGGGATCCAAGCGACGAAAATATCTCTAATTATAAAAAGCTGCGCAATCTCTGTAATAGAATGTGTAGGGACGCTAAACGCCGCTATGTTTTCTCTTCTCTCATGAATTTATCTCCTTCACAGAAATGGAGATTTTTACAATCACTGGGTGTGGGTAAAACCTCCATCAATACTAATAAACAGATTAATTTAAATTCACTTAATGAGTATTTTTGTTCTCCATTATCCGTTGTTGACGACCTCCAAAAACATTTAACCCTTCAAAAATTGGCTTCTGTCACCCCACCTATCTGTGATTCATTCCATTTCCAAGAGATCTCGGAAGCTGATATTAAAAAGAGCATTCTGTCCATTTCAACAAAGGCAGTTGGTCACGACAACATCAGTCGTGACATGCTTATTTCTATTATAGATATTCTTACACCCATTATCGCTCATATCTTAAATTGTTCACTACTCACCAATACTTTTCCTTGTGTTTGGAAATCGGCACATGTCACACCATTGCCCAAAACTTCTAATCCAACCTCTTTTTCATTTTATCGTCCTATTTCAATTTTACCTATCCTTTCTAAGCTTTTGGAAGATGCTGTCCATAAGCAACTTACCACCTTCTTATCCTCTAATAACTTATTCAATCCTCTACAATCTGGTTTCCGTCCGTTACATAGCACCACAACGGCTTTACTTAAAGTGACTGAAGATATTCGGTATGCTATGGACAATAAAGAATTAACGATTCTCGTATTACTTGACTTTAGCAATGCCTTTAATTCAGTTAACTTTGAAATATTGCTGGGTGTTCTTCGCTCTCTTAATATCTCACTTCCAGTGATCAATTGGTTTAACTCTTACCTTCGTGGACGCCGGCAGAGGGTCTGTATGGATGGGGACTACTCAGACTGGGCAGAAATCTCTGCAGGTGTTCCGCAAGGTGGCGTATTATCTCCTCTTCTTTTCTCTTTATTTATTAACGAAATCTCCAAAGTTATCTCTTGTCACTACCATCTATATGCAGATGATTTGCAGCTTTACCGTCATGCATCCCTTAAGGATCTTGCTTCTGCTATTCAAGGGTTAAATTGTGACCTCAACAGGATTAAAGAGTGGGCCAACGAGTATGGCCTTCTTGTTAATCCTCTAAAATCCCAAGCTTTGATAATAGGCAGTCGACAATTGCGCAACAAAATTGACAGTACACTGTTACCAAAAATTTTTTATGATGCCACATTTATACCACTGACTGAGAAATCGAAAAACTTAGGCATTATTATAGACTCTCATCTCTCTTGGGCACCACAAATTGATGAAGTTAGTAGAAGAGTACATCATTCTCTTCACTCTCTCAAGCGGTTGCAGAATTTCCTTCCTTTACAAACCAAAATAATGCTAGCACAAACCCTTCTCCTTCCACTTCTTGACTACGCCGACGTCTGCTATTTAGATGCATCTGAGGAGCTACTTGACAAACTTGAACGACTTCAAAATTTGTGCATTCGTTTTATATACGGATTGCGCAAATTTGATCACATATCTGAATATCGACATCTATTAAAGTGGCTCCTTATCCGACTTCGCCGGAATATGCACATTCTATCGCTTCTTTTTAACATTTTAAATAAGTCTGCTCCTCTTTACTTGAATGAACGTTTTCATTTACCACCACCGAGGAAAAGACCATCTCGTGCGTGTGTCAATTTGAAATCCCTCGAAGTCCCTTTTTCCAACTCTATTTTCTATAAAAAATCCTTTACCGTTGTTGCTGCTCGTCTTTGGAACTCTCTTCCCCATAGTGTTCTGAATGACAATCCTTCCCTTAACTTAAGTTAAGGAGCACTACCTTTCTTCGGAAATATAAAAAGTAATCGTTTTTTTTTTTTCATTAGTATATATGTATATATTAGTATATATTATATTGTTTATATAAGTATACTGTTTACATATGTTTATATTTTTATATATTAAAGTATTTTTTGTTATATATATATATTGATATTGACACCATTTCGTTGTCTTTCTTTTTCTTATATATATCTACGTACCATACCGCAATACTATAATATGTAAACTGTTTCACACAAAAGGGTGACTGGAAGAGATCTCTAAAAGAGATAAGCAATCCTTTGTACTTTGTAATTTTCTTCTTTTTTTGTATTTTTAATTTAATGGTACATAAATAAATAAATAAATAAATATAACATATTGACAGCGTCACAAAGTATGCAGCTTTTCTGGTGGAAGACCACGGACGGGGCAGTGAGCGTGTCGTACTGCATTTGGATGATTGTGATAGGACTGTTGCTGTGTCCTGTTATGTGGCTGGGATCTCCCAAGGACATGAAGTAAGGATATCAAAAGACTTCCATAAAAAATCAGACGCTGAAAATCGAGTATTTTTTTAAACTCCTAAAATCAAACAGTTCGGTATACAGCAAATTGGCGGATACATATTATAAAATTTCTTTTAGAATTTACGTGTCAAGATATTTTTCGATTAAAACCTGGCAAATAGAAGATTTATTATATATCTATATTGTTTTCTAGAGATAGTATCCGGAACTACACAAATTAAAAACAAAGATTATTACTAAACAGTCGACCAATAAATATCTTTTTTTTTTTTTTTTTTTTATATGATCTAGGGCAATGCTTGACTACATTCCACCTGATGGTAAGTGGAATGTAGTCTTAGGTGGTAAGGCGCATTACCCTAGCAACCTATTCACTCTTCGCTTGAAGACACCCACATTGTATTCGGTCGGAAATACCGACGCAGGCAAGCTGTTCCAATCCTTTGCTGTACGCAGTAAAAATGAGGAAGCAAAGCGCTTCGTTCGGACAGGTGGAATGTCCACAACAAAAGGATGAAAACCTGCCGTGCGTCGGGACGTCCGGTGATGGAAGGGGGACGGGGGAATTAAATTGTGTAATTCCAGCGCACACTCACCAAAATGTATCCTATAGAATACTGAGAGGCTAGCAATTCTACGCCTGTGCTCAAGGCTTTGTAGGTCGGCTCCGACCAATTCGGGATCGCCTATAAGCCTCTTTACTCGCCTCTCAATTGAGTCCAGAACCGCAAGATGAGACTTTGCGGCACCAGCAAATATGTGACCACAGTACTCTACACACGACCGGATCTGTGCTTTGTATAATACAAGAAGCTGTCCCGGTGTAAAGTACTGCCGAACCTTCGCCAGAACGGCAAGCTTTGCTGCTGCTGCTCTTGCTCTGGACTCAATGAACCGACCAAAGTTGAGGTTCGAGGAAATCTCTAAGCCTAACAACTGAAGCCGGTCACTGTATTCCAAGGATACATTCTGGAAAGTAGGAGCCAAGGTGAAAGGGCTCCTTTTGGCGGTGAATAGACACGTCTGCGTTTTGGTGGCGTTGAACTTGACAAGATTGGCATTGCTCCATGCGGAGACTGCCTGAAGTTTGTCATTCAAACGTTGCACCATGGCTTCTCTTTCAGACTGTACTTGATCTCGACTAGCCCGAGTACTCGGCAGATATCTTTCTACCACTGTGCTGTCGTCTGCATACCCATAGATACCGGGCTTCAACAGTTCATTAATGTGCAGCAGAAACAGAGTTGCAGAAAGAACGGACCCCTGAGGCACTCCGGCATTTATTGTCAAGGGTTCCGAGGAACACCCGTCGACAACTACTCGGAGAGATCTGTGGCTCAGAAAGTCCGTTACCCAGCCGATCAGACCAGGAGATATACCATACGCTGAAAGCTTGCTTATAAGGCTCGCATGCCAGACCCTGTCAAATGCCCTCGAGACGTCCAGAGAGACGGCGACCGCTTCTCCGTTCTTCTCGATGGCCTCGCCTAAAATGTGAGTAGCATACACTAGGAGGTCCCCAGTAGACCTATTACGGCGAAACCCGTACTGTCGGTCACTGAGGAGATCGTTACCTTCTAGGTATGCTAGTAGGCACGAGTTCAATACACGCTCCATAATCTTGCAGAGTATGGAGGTGATTGAAATCGGTCTGTAATTGACAGGGTCGGCACGGCTGCCTTTTTTGGGCACGGGTTGCACATTAGCAAGCTTCCAGGATTTCGGCACTATTCCAGTCATGAAAGAGAGACGATACAGACGTGTCAGTACAGGAGACAACTCAGCTGCGCATGTCTTGAGCAGAATGGCTGGTATACCATCAGGACCACTGGCTTTATTCACATCTAAACGACACAATGTTCTCCATACCTCTTTGTTAGTGATGCGGATTTCAGGCATCGAAACACCGCAGTGAGGAAGATGTGCTGGAGAAGCATTGCCAGTGTCTAGATGTGAATTATCAGCAAACAGAGAAGCAAGTACGTTCACTTTCTCTGTTGCTGTGTGGGCCAGGGATCCATCCAGCTTTAGCAGAGCAGGCAGTGAGGGTTGGCAGAAATTCGACTCGATCGCTTTCGCAAGAGACCAGAAAGCTCGACTGCCAGTTGGTCTGACAGAGAGCTTTTCGCCATTCTTAGCGATTCGATCGAGACGAGCCTTCCGCAATGCCTTTTTGTAGGACTTGGCAGCTTGGTTAAAGGCTCTCTTCTTCGAACTTACATCCGGAGTTTTGCGGCTTCGAGCATCAGCCCAAATGAGATATGCCGAATGTTTTCGGTCTTGAGCATGACCACATTCAGCATTAAACCATGGGCGAGCTTTGCCACCGATGGGTACGTCAGCAAAAGGAATAAAATACTCCATTGCCTGATGCACCACATCGGTTATAGCATCCGCGCAACTCGACGGATCCAAAGAAGAGAAGCAGACCTGCCGCCAAGGATAAGACGCAAAAAAGTGCCGCATCTCATCCCAATCTGCTGACTTGTATTTCCATACTCGCCTAACACCATGAGGTTCGAAAGCTGGTGGGGAATATGTAAACACAGATTTCACAAGACAGTGATCGGAGGTTCCCAAGGGAGAGGTAACCTCTACCCGATACCTGTCCGGATCAGTTGTCAGCAGAAGGTCCAGGCAATTGGCTGTATGGCCTACCACATCTGGTACCCTCGTCGCTTGCTTCACCAGCTGAAAGAGGTCCAAGGACAACGCAAAGTTCCGCGCTTCTCTTCCAGCATGGTCGGTCTTCTGGTACGGGAACAGCCAGTCCTGATGACAGGCATTAAAATCCCCCAGAAAGACGAGCTGCGCTGAAGGGAACTGATGCAGAGCCATAACAGCAGCCTCACCGAGATACTCGAATAATCTAGTTGTCTCCTGGTCACCGCTGTGCGAACGGTACACACAGGAATACAGGATTTTTTCGTTTCCTGTGTCTACTAAAACCCATAAAGAAGAAAAAGTGGGGTCTTCAAGGTGACGGAGACGCTGGATACAGAGGTCGTTCCGCGCATACACGCAGACTCCGGCACGTGAGCGAAAGTTGTGCTCTAACGTGTATCCGGGATAATCCAGGTGCGCAGCGCTTAAGGGACATTGTATCTGCGTCTCCGTCAAAAAGAACAGGTGCGGTTGTTCTGTCTCCAGGTGGTGATGGACAGGTAAGATATTAGAGTGCAAACCCCTAATATTACTGAGGTGCACTTTAAATGAGGAGGAGTGCAACCGCTGTACAAACTTTTTCCTTTTTTGGTTTTTCTTCATGATAAAAATAAATAAAGGTGAATAGGGATGGGAAATGGCAGTTGAACGAGGCGGTACGTATCAAACCCGACTTCGAAATTGGTGATGTCTTGCCGCTGGGAGGCTAGCCTGGAGACTGCGGGGACGCCCGAACCCCCCCAGGGATCGCCATCGGGCCTCCTCGCCTGGTCGCCAACCAGCACGATGGAGCCACCCTGGGATTTTTCGCAGCTGGCGGGGCAGCCTTTCGTGGGTGGCTAACCCACTACTTGGGCCCCCAACTATCTGCGGGCGGCCAGCGGAAAGCCGTCGCTTCGGATCCCGCTACCCTCCTCGACTAGACACCCGACAAAACAAACACCAACTCGACGTCAACCGGTTCGCCAACGTACCGCAGCTGTTCAGACCCATTTCCCATATACGGCTTCATCGAGCAACGTGCCGGAACACGACTAGGTCGCTTTGCGGCACGACTTTGCCCGATGGGTGGTAACTTTGCCGGCGACCCGATGTTATGGTCTACCACCAAGAAAATCTTCTCTTCATTAGTATAGCCTAGTTGTAGAAGGTCTGCAAACTATGTATATAACTAACTAACTTTACTATGTACGCTCCTAAGGATTGAAAAAAAGGCATAATCACATATTTCTTTTATACTTAATTATTAATCTAACAATAAGGATAACTTTCAGAGCCATAGCGATAACATCAGTATGTATTGTGACCACGGTGGCAGTGTCCACGTGGATATGTATTTACTTGGATGGCGCTTCGCCCCCACCCAGCGGGGACGTGCTGGAGTATGTGCCTAGTACTAGGGACTTTTTGGTTGCCTATGGAATCATTGCTTTTCAGGTGAGGCACAATGCTAGTTGAATCTAGCTGTTTAATAATATACAATATTTTTTGGGCGTTATTATTACGTATGATTTAAATTTATATAAATATAGAATGAAAAATAAACCGATACGGGCACGGATTCGAACCCGCGACTACTGGGAAACCGTCACCGATGTGATACATCTCTTATAGAATTAAGCATTCTATATGTGTATCGTCTTTATTTATTTTTAATTCTATATTTATATAAATTTAAATAAGCTTAACATGGCTATACCTACATGTTTATAGATATTTTCAAATACGTATGATTTTTTCAATTGTTGGATCTTTGAACATTTTAATTGAACCATTTATTATCGTTTATATGTATAACGATTCTATCCAGTTCGACATCCACCCCATGCTGTTGACCTTGCAAGTAGACATGAAAGACAGTCGCCGCATCAACTCGGCCGTCCTCGGCGCCTTCGCTTTCACCGGCCTCATGTTCACGATCACCACGCTGTTGGCGGCCACACGCTATGGAAACAACGTGGAGAGCAACATACTGCAGGGTGCGGACAGATCTCTACAAACACCAGTAGAGAAGATATTTTCAAAATTGTGTTACTAATTAATACATTAATAAAAGTGGGTCTGTGGTTTAAAATAATTTACTCAGTATAACCAAAAATAATACAACCACAACATTTAATCTTATAATTAATTAAGTTATACAAAATAGGGAAATGCCAAAATAATTTTAAAATAATGCCAGCTAGACTCAGCGGTGGGTTACTTGAGATAACACCTTAATTTTAAATTATATATCAAAAATACTAAAAAAGAAATCCTAGGCGCCACTGACAAATAATAAGCGAAGACATATGCATGATCCTCCTGCTTGTTAGTACTGGAGAAACACAGTCAAACACTTGTTCTTTATAAAACTTTCAAAAATGGAAGTGTTGATTATTGGTATAAATAAATTTTGTACATCACCATGTTATCGGGATTACAATATAGATGAGCTTCTTATACTCAGCTAGCCAGGAAGCAGGATACAGGTCAAACAGGCCGACGCTCCGAAGATTCACGTCTACCCCCGCAATTCAATTATAAATCTACCCGTATCTTCTAGGGTACAAACAAAAAACCTCCTTATGGAGAAAAAGGGCCTCGCAAGCAATAATATTAGCCCATGTCGATTCCGAGGGTCGAATCAGGACAAATAGAAATATTGTTCCAACAAACTTTGAAACTGCCCGGGAAGTGCCGGCAATAGGAATTATAACTATTCCATATTAATAAATTAGCCCGAAGGCTCATAAGATATTCAATTCGGAAGTGCTTCCGAAAGAAAAAAACTCTAAAGATCAAGACATTGAATTTTATAATCAAAATATGCATAATAAGCAAACAATGTGGCTATTCACACGCAGCGTTACACGAAATGTGGTTAAAATTGATTTTAATCGGAAGAACACCAATATTTAAGTAATTTAAGAACAATGCACTACTTATCTATAGGAAGAAACAAATGTAATTAATTGATGACACATTTTATACTAATAAATATAACAATAAAACAACGTTGGCTGCAAATAAGCTTCTGAAACAATATGCCAGCTACTTTTAAATAAATATCTCGCGATATGCTATCCTTAATTAATAAATGAAATTTAGAATAGTAATTATTAATAAAATGTTTATAATTTCAATAACATTTCGGGGACTATAAAGTTAGCTTAAGCTGGGAACATACAATATTTTAAACAAAAAGAAATGTTCCCGAATAATTCAGAAAATGCAATTAGCTGTCAACAGATAAATAATTTACCTTATCTACGAATTTGACAGATAATAAGAAATCGATAATATTAAAATTATAAATATTTAATTTTCTACAGAAATGAAATTTCTATGTAACAATTGTTTAATGTATCAAAATCTTTGTAAGGGACATATTATTTGTTCCAATTTTCGTTTTATATCATCTACTCTTGCAGTAGATGGTATTTCCTGTATGGCGGGAAATTTTACAAACAAAAATGGCGAATACAAAATTGAGTTAATTTAGATTTTGTTAAAGAATCAGATGTGACTCAGGCATGCCCCCCTCCGTGGCGCTGTACGTGGTGGCGCTGCTGGTGACGCTGCAGCTGTGCTTCTCCAGCGCGGTCGGGAACTCCGCACTTTTCCAGCACGTCGAGGATTTGCTGCAGATACCGCAACGTGAGTTCACCTGGATGCAGTGTTGGCAACCTGCAATGATGCGCTGAACGTATCGGGGGCGTTCAATTATCGTTTATAAAATAACATAACAAAGCTACCTATAAAATAGCCATTATCACGAACTTATATTGCGCTCGACCTGCTTTCTCATTATGTATTATTGTTTATTGTATTAATACACACATATAAAAATGACAAAACATAAAATTCTAGTGAACGAATCTTTTGGTTCATACAAGTGAATATCTTATCTCGGCTTTCAGTCACAATTTTTTTTAGATATGTGTGGGCATGGGCGTACCCAGATTCTGTTCTAGGGAGGGAAGGGGGGGGGGGGGCAGACCAGATTTCTTTAATATATTTTTAAATTTTGGAGCTGTAATTTTAATTTTCTAAGCATGGTTTAACAATGAATGAGCAAACGCTGGTGATTTGTCTTTGCCGAATCTCACTTCTAATGAAGATTTTAGAATTTAAAGTGTTTGCTAAAAAATGTACAAGATAATTGTATTTGTTTGTAATACATAGATCTATAATAACTGAAATGCCACTTTTATCGTCCCCGACTGACCTTTCTGAGAAAGCATTTCTAAACCTTCTTAAATTTTTAAAACTTAAACGAACTTATTGCGAACGATAATGAACCTTGAATGGTTTGAGACCTACGTATCATGTACAATTAAACAATTTACCTACATCGTACGTAGGTCTTAAAGTCCGATAATTATTTGCCTATATCCTACAAGTACGATAATTATTATTCCATATCGTACATGTACGATAATTATTAAGGCTGTGTCTATTCAGCCGATGTCGGTTAAGTAGAACAAAATACTATATATAAATATATAAATAAGTGAATAAAACAAAAAATGTAAATAAACTAAAATAGTTCGAAGTATGTAACGTAAACTCCTTTTTATACACAACATAGATTTAAGAAAGATCTCTGACAATGTCAGGGGAAAAACACACAACACCCCGAAATGGCGGGTGCTTTTAAAAAAAAAAATCTTAACCACCTAACCTAAAATATAGGTGAACAACTCAACATTACACGTGACCAAAAACTACCTTCTGATTGGTTCACGATTTTTCGGCCAAATAGAATTGCGATCTATTCGACCTCAATATTTCGGCTGATTAGACACTCCGAATTATTAAACGGTTACCAACACTATTTATTAATTACAACACAACCCGCATAACGTTGTCACTAATCACTACGTTGATCCACATAGAATACTAAAATCGGTATTATGAGGTGCAAGAACTAAAAAAAACATTAATAGATCGCCGTTTTTCATATCAGTCCTAAATTATCATAACAAGATTATCGGTCCGAGTATTATTTAATTATATTAGGTAGGTACTGTAAAGTAACGGCACGCTATCACAGTCGGTTTGACACATTCCAATAGTGATATGATTGTGAATATCAATGAATGAATATAATTATTTAACTATTGTTTTAAATACTTGACTTAGTCTATTAAGATTAAGATTCTGTCAATGTCGTAAAAATATTTGCTCTCGGAACCATGTCATATAATTAGTAATTTGCTAACACCTTCGAATATCACGGCTACCTATGTATGAACATGCGATTGTCAGGTCAGTTCTAACATCATACTTATACAGAAATGATGACTAGAAATAGTTTCCGTGACAAAAATCAGTCCCATGTAAATTCTAACACACTTTTAGAAGTTTCGTTCCTGACAAATAATTTCTTTAGCTTGTTTTATTTCGTGTATTTTATTTTATTTAAGTGTATTTTTATAAAGTATAGATAAATTGTTTCCAGGTTTCGGCTTTAAACGCTGCGTTCTCAGATCAGGCATCGTTGCGTTAGCCATTTTCCTCGGCGAATCCGTACCCAGATTCGATTTAGTCATGGGTCTCGTCGGTTCGACTCTAACCGGCCCCTTGATGTTTGTATTTCCTCCGTTATTCTTCCTCAAGCTTTGCTACATGAAATCCAAAGTTAAAGAAATGGATATGATGGCCACCGAAAAAAATGACCATTTTAAAAATGAAAACCTGGAACCACACAGCGACCTGTCAAATTACCCGTTAATAATGAACAGGGCACAGACCAAATATAAAACTTTTGAAGGGCCCAACGAGGGAGGAGCGGCGCCCATAGATTTAGACGAATATGACGTTAAGTGGTACGACGTGTGTCTGGCGCTGGGCGTCATGTCGCTGGGAGTGTCTGCGACGGCCGCGGCTACGTACTCCAGTTGGTCGGACGCCATCACGTCCGCAACATTCTCGTCGCCATGTTTGATTAATTCCACTGCAGCTGCTAGAAGTTTTATTGCAGCTACTTATCATTTATGATATTGAAAAACTTATAAATATTTTAAGATTATTTAAATAAACGTTAAAATATTAAACTATTTTTTATTAAAAAATAACCCCTCATAGGATACAGTGAGGCAACCCAGTCAGTAGAACGACAGGCAATTTATTGAATTGAGATATATTATAAACCAACAATGTAATTTGGCTTAAACCATTGGACGGACTGACGGAATACTCTTCTCATCTCTTTTTCTAAACATTCTTGATTATAGACACATCGAGAGGGACTATAGCTATAAAAAAAACTAAGAGGTGTCAAGGGACCCCCAGATGGAACGAAGTTTCTTTCGATTAATTACTGAAGGAATAGGGAATATGCATAAAATTTAAAATGGTCTCAAATACTTTTATTTCGGATACTTATAAAACATTATTTTTTTATTTACTAATCATTTAAGGCCATAAAATAATTTGTGAAAAGTGTAAATTAAGGGAGCGAAATTCAAACTTCCAAAACACCATTGGTCGAAAGGAAATGTGACGTCATTTGACACGCCATTCAAATTATCGGCGTCGAAGTTCATACTGTGGTATTGTGTGTTTTGTGGTATATTAGTGTTACTGAGAAAAATAAATAATTTATACCTATATTTTAGTGCTTAAAGGTTTTATTAAATGATACGATTGTTTAGGTAATCATTTTCCACTTAACTTGACTCAGATAAATAACTTTGTTGATAATCAGCAGATATAAAATATATAAGATGCTATAGAAGTATTATCAGCTGTGTTTTCAGTAAACAATTTTTGTTTTAAAACATAGTTTTACTGGTAAAGTAAAACTATGTAAAATAGTTAATTTTACTGGTAAAGTACCAATATTGTGTGTTGAATGAGGAAATGGTAACAATGCTACATTTTGTTTTTCAGCAGAGAGTGATTAGAGTGAGAGAGAGTGTTACTGAGAAAAATAAATAATTTATACCTATATTTTAGTGCTTAAAGGTTTTATTAAATGATATGATTGTTTAGGTAATCATTTTCCACTTAACTTGACTCAGATAAATAACTTTGTTGATAATCAGCAGATATAAAATATATAAGATGCTATAGAAGTATTATCAGCTGTGTTTTTTCAGTAAACAATTTTTGTTTTAAAACATAGTTTTACTGGTAAAGTAAAACTATGTAAAATAGTTAATTTTACTGGTAAAGTACCAATATTGTGTGTTGAATGAGGAAATGGTAACAATGCTACATTTTGTTTTTCAGCAGATATATTTACATTGACACCTTTACTTCTGTACTTCGGTTTAATATTAACTTGCATAGCTTAGTCACTTAGTAATTTATCTTTAATATGCAAAAAGCAAGGCTTTGCCTTGTGATCACATTTAATATTGTCTTGGCTGATTAATATCACAGACATTTGTATGTACAGTACTAGGACTTACTTACTATATCACTTCTTTGTAAAGGTCACCAATTTTTTTAAATACTACTTTTGATAGCTAACTTTCAATTTTAATGTCAATCTTTGCCTTTTGACTACGCACATTCTCATTCTTTCAGCTGGTGTTTTTGCCACAAAAATATATGAGGATCAACTCCTTTCTTCAAACTTAGATTACATTTTTCTCAGTAAATAAAAAGTTCATAATAAACATTCACTGGACGTGTCATTTGCGTTTTGACTTTTGACGTCAGTTCACGCAAGGCGCGCGCAAAATGACGTCGTTTGAACGGCTCAAATTTACTCAATGTTTTAATTTTCACTTTGAAAAACAAACTAGAATCTCTTCAAGCCTATTTATATTTTTTTCTACCATATATAGAGATAATTGATTAATTCACGTCAAAAAAACATGAATATTACCTATTGTAAAAAAAAAATATTAAATTATTAATATAAGCTATTATGCTAATGAATAATATTTGTTTACTATTTTTGTATGATATTTCGCGGAAAATTTATATTAAATGTAATGAATGAATGAATAACTAAATTAAGAAGTGTTAATCAATAAACCCATGAGTTATTGTCCCCACCTAGCGGTTTCACATTGTACTAATATATTTATATAACAGATGTAGTTGTTTCCCTAAGGTATAAATAGATGGCATTGTTACGAGTATATTTGATCAAATTTGCATTATTTTCATTTAAACTGTCTTATTTGCAAATTTATTCTAAAAGTACAAACTCCAATATCAAATAAATAATAAAGAACTAAGCAATTTAATATAATACAAAAAAAAAATAATGATAGAAATGAAAATAACTCGCTTGCTTTCTATAAGAGAGAGAGAGAGATAGCAAAACATGTCGTGCCAACTTTTGGTAAGAATTTTTACCGTCTAACCCCCTTTCACAAAGCGCGATAAGGAACTACGTTCCAATAAATAACGCAAATGACATCTTAGATTTACATAACCCGAAACTAAGTATAGATTTTGAAATATTATTAGGTATTATTAGGAATATTATTAGGAAATATTATTAGGAATATTATTAGGAAATATTATTAGGAATATTATTAGGAATTGCAAAAAAAAAAAGTCTAACATCGGTAGTTACTAGTTCTCGCTGTTAAATATAATATATTTTAAGAACGGACACCATCGACCACTTTTGTGTTCGAATAACATTATTGAAAGAAAACATATTTATTAATTTTTAATTTTAAGACTTATTTCGTCAACTGCGATATTTCCATGAGACACACATCCAGACCAATATTCATTTTTCTAAAAACAGTTTGTCCCCAAACTTCTGTCTGATAACTTTTTTGTCCAGCTTGCCCATCGCATTCCTCGGCATGAGGTCAACTACCAACATGGTTCTCGGCAGTTGGTACGGCGCCAACTTCTTACCGGCTCTATCTTTCAACTCCTTCAAGGTCAGACTCGCGTTCTCCTTCAAGACCACGACAGCGGAGACGATTTCTCCAAAACGTCGGTCAGGTACACCCAACACCGCCACATCCGATATATCCGGATGTTCCAAAATGGCCGATTCGACCTGGAGGGCGCTGACCTTGTAGCCGCCCGTCTTGATGATATCTATGGAGGTTCTCCCCATTATCTTGAAGGTGCCGTCGCCGAAGGACGCGGTGTCTCCGGTGCGGAACCATCCGTCCGAGGTGAAGTCCGACGACAGGGCACTCGGGGCTCGGTTCCAATACCTGAAGATAAAAACCTCGATAAATCGAATAATATAATAATATAAGATAGTAATTAAATATAGTACTTTAGTGATAAACGGATAGAGAGGGAGAGAATCATAAGATTATAATTATGAATGATGCTCGGTCTGCGGGGTGCCGCACCTCGTGAACACCGCCGGTCCCTTCAGCAGCAGTTCTCCTTGGCAGGGCTCGTCGGCGTGTTCCGTGACGGCGGTGGTCCAGTCGTTGTCCCCCGCCTTGTTGGATGTCAGTCCCAACTTGTCTAGGCATATCTTTAAAGATAACAAATGTTTAAATATTATTTTATTCGTTATCATTCGAAAGTGGACCCCGAGCCGACGTCGGTCGGTACCTAGGGGTTTACGTGAAGTCGGGTGGTAGATTGTGTGTTAGTATTGGTCAAAGTTTGCTATAGATGGCTTATGATCGTAGTCATAAAGAAACACGGGCAACACCTAATGTTTTTTTTTTTTTTTATTTTTTTTTTGTCTGTCTATGCTGTTAGCCCTGTCGGCTATTACAGCGTCACCGGGGGAGCGGGTCAGAAGACCCGCCCTTACAAGGGGGGGCCAGATGGACCCCCATGGGGAACGAAGTCCCGAGGGCGTCTCAGATTGAGACACGGACCTCGGCTCGGGGCGTCGTTCGTCAGGAGGGAAGCTAAGGAAATTTGGACACTAGCGTCCTCCGACGGCAGAACGCCGGAGCAACGGGGACTCAGTTGGGACCTCGTCTATACCGGTATTGACTATACCTGTATGTTGTGTGGTGTCGCTTATGCCTACGCGTACACGTTATTACCTACTGTGAACGCGTCGTCGGGGTCAACGAGTACCGACTTGGGTCTTCTTTTTCTGACTAAAGTAGTCTTACGTGGTCTATACTCTGCGGCGCCAGCCACCAGTGGGTTCGGGTGTCAACGTTCAAAGTATTTTTGGGAAAGCCCCTTGAAGTACTGAGCGATGGTCGGAAGGTCTAAGTCTCTATGGAGATCGATGTTGCGTACGAACCCGCGACTACTGGGAAACCGTCCCGTCGCTCTACCAACTGAGCTACCGTATCGCTGTCCGTCTCGGTGAATTAAGCATTCTATATGTGATCGTCTTTATCGGGACGGTGGTGACATCTATTAGGTTTACGTATCGGTTTATTTTTCATTCTATATTTATATAAATGTTTATATTTATTAATATTCTATATACCTATATAATACAATACAATACAATACAAAAAGAATTTATTTCTCTCGAAAAGGTACAGCATTAGCAAAATAAATAAAAACTAATTACAATCCATAAATACATCCTCGAGAGCTGGAGTTTGTACTAGGTTCAGAACCTGTGTTACAGATCTCCAGGCTCCCGAACCCTTAAAAATAAGAGAATTGAGATTTGGTAACATTATTTAAAAAATATGAATAATAATCTCTGTATCTAATCAGAGAACATTACTTTAAATTATATAATAATAGATATAAATGTACGATTGAGAATAATAGAAAACAACAAATTAAAATTATAACTAATTCTAGGAGAATAATAAAGAAAAATCAAAGTAACAACAAAACAAAAAGGTGTGTGTGTGTGTGTGTGCGTGCGAGCGTGTGTGTGTGTGTGTGCGTGCGAGCGTGTGTGTGTGTGTAAGTGTAGATGTGTGTGTGTGTAAGTGTAGATGTGTGTGTGTGTAAGTGTAGATGTGTGTGTGTGTAGGTACCAGTGCTCGTGTGACTATTATACGTGAAGATAAATGGGCTTAGTATGTTATTATTTTTAGATATTATTAGTTATTATTTTTACAGGTAATTAAGAAGCTATATATAGGATATTTTCAGTGCTTTGAAAATCCTGTCCTAGCAGCCATTTAAATAATATTCTTTTGAACTGTTCTTTGTTCGCTGAGTGAAAATTTAGTAATTTGTTTAATTTATTGTACAAATAACCACTAAGAAAATAGTAATGATGTTGGGCTAGTTTTGTAGATATTTGAATAAAAGGACATATTGTGTGGTTACGGCGTCGTAAGAGAAGTGGGGACTTGTCGTCATACGGAGTTCTCGAATGCGTTGTTAAGACAGTTTGCTGTATAAAGAGTTGTCTAACAGATAGGACGTTACATAATTTAAAAACTTCAGTTGAAGGACAGCGAAAAGGAAGGCGATGTCCCACTTTTATAATGGCTCTTACAGCTCGCTCCACCTTCAAAAGATGAGATTTAGAGCATCCACCCCATGCCACTATACAATAGTTAACTAGAGATTGACCTAGGGCTAGATAGACGTTCTTGCTGGTCTCGGCTGATCACCGTGGCCGGCGGTAAAGGCCTGTCGGGTTCGACGTTGGGCCTCCTACGTGAGCGGACTCACGTTCGACTCCAGTGTGTTGCAGTGAGGCTGTCTGCGCATCACTGGGTCTTATGGGAGTGTGCTCTTCCAGGGGGTCTGACCGGTGGTCTCCTCTCGGGGAGATAACCGGCGGCGGAGCTGGACACGGTCAATGGTCGAGTCGGTCTGTCCAACTGGCTCGATTCTGAGACTGAGTCCAGCTAGAAGGGGGTCTCGGCCCCCTTCAGAGGCAGCAGGCTTGGGTGGGGGGAAGGGGATCCCTCCACGATCCATCAAGCCTGCGAAAAAGGGATGGGTGCTCCTCGTTGCGGGGTGCCCTCTCCGTGGATCACGTCGGGGCATCGCGGTGAGTGCGAAAGCGATCCCGTGGTGTCCCATTATGACGGCGGCGGCAACCGTCAGGTTTAGTGAGTAGGAGTCTCACATAACCACCTCCATCATCCCCTTGATGGAGGTGTGTATCCATGAGGATTCCTGACGTTAAAAAAAAAAAAAAAAAAAAAAAAAAAAAAAAAAAAAAAAAAAAAAACGGCTAGATAGACGAGACGGAGAACATCAAAATCTGCAATGTTGTGGAGATTTTTAAATATATAAATCAGCTTTCTCAGTCTATTCGTTAATGACTCAGTATGGTTTTGGAATGAGAGAGAGTCATCCAATGTAACTCAGACCCTGGGACATGCACATGGCATGTTGTTTTGTGGATAACAGTTGTGGGCGGTGAGTGAAAAGGAGTCACTAGGACGGGTACGAGATGTCTGTGAAAAGGCTATGTAATTCTATATGAGAAAGTCTTGAATCATGTTTCTTAATACAATTATAATTTATTACATTGTCGAAATTTTTACGCGGATCCTTATTTTTTCTCGTATTAAATCTATAAATATAATAAAATTGTCACTGATCCATTTCTGTGCATGAAAATATTAAAAAAAAACATCACAGGGGACCTTTATAAGAGCAAGAGAACCCATAACAATGGTTTTTCAGTTTGTCTGTTTGTCTGTATGTCTGTATGTTTGTGTACGCTAATCTCAGAAACGGCTTAATCAATTTGAATGCGGTCTTCAGGAATATATTATCACAGTCTTCACTTAACATTTAGTGTATCTTTTATCTAAATCGGTTTAGAAATAAAAAAGTTATGTCAATTTATGTCAATCATGTAATAGGTACCATGCAAATTTTATTCTATACATGTAATAAAGCTGTGGAGGAGTATTCTTTGTACACTGAAAACATAAAAAAAAATACACCAGGATCTGAAGCGATAACTAACAGAATCCATTTTCAGCATTTTTAAAATCTTTTTCAGTTTATCTGTTTGTCTTTTAGTTGTGCACACAATACGAAAACAATATTTTCAAAAATTCATTCAGGGAGACTTGCAAGAGAACCCAAAACATTTTTTTCATTTTGTCTGTTCGTTTTTGTGTCTTTCGGGAATATATTGTCATGGGATTCACTTTATATTTTGTTTTTTTTTTAATCGGTAAACAAATAAAGAAGTTAATAAATAATCTCTTATAGTCATACCATTGCTGCTTACCAGTTTGAAGGTTTATAGTTTTTTACATACATTGGTAAGTACAAAGGGTACGTTTTATTAAAATCTAAATCTACGCGTACGAAGTCGCAGGCACAGCTAATATAACCTATGTTCGTCCGAGGGATAATCTAGGATTCTAAAGGTAAAATATTTTATTAAATCGGTCCAGTAGTTTCGGAGCCTATTCAATTCAAACCAATAAACAAATCTATCCTCGTTATAATATTAGGATAGATTAATAAAAAATCTTAAACTGCTGAAAATGTGTGTGTATGTAGGTTCATATATTGCAACTAAGAAAACGGTAACATAACTTTAAAAAGCAGAAAAAATAAAAAAAATAATAAAAAACAACAAAAACCTCAAATATTAATAAAAATAATATTATTATGTACTTATTGAAGTCATTGCGTCGGGGGACCGCTTAAATAAGGAAAGAAATTAAAATGCAAGAAAGTTACCACGGCAAATAAAGAAATTACATATCGAATCGTTTAGTGGAACTCCTCAATGATTAACTTCGTAAAATAGACACTATCGTCAACATACGTACAACGGCAAAGCTTCAAACTGCTGAGAAGAGCTGGCCAGAAACTCAACAGTTGTTTTTTTTTAATGAAATTTAAAAATGTTTGACTTATACATTATAACATCAACCCTGCAAATGAGTCAATGACTCAAGTTCAAGATTTATTTAATAATATACTTTTAATTTTGGATTTAATAACTAAGAAAAGGAAGATCTAAGATATATTGTAGAACTTTATTATATGTGCGTACATTCAAGTCCATGAAGGATTGTTAACTTTTTGAAGTCGAAATTGAGGCGTTACGAGCCTATTTTTAACCCCCGACTAAAAAGAGGGGTGTTATAAGTTTGACCTGTCGATCTGTGTATCTGTGTATCTGTCTGTGGCAAATTTCCGGCTAAACGCGTCGACGGATTTGAATGCGGTTTTTTTTAATCGAAAGCTTTGCTCGTCGAGATGGTTCTTATCTATGTTTGATTGAAATAAAACTATTTGTCTTCAAGATATTGACGTTTTATTCGTGCGGAGGACAGGTTCTTATCCAATAATTAGCTGTCAAACGCGTGGACGGATTTGAATGCAGTTTTTTTAATCGAAAGCTATGCTCGTCCATATGTTTCTTATCTATGTTTGATTGAAATAAAAAGAGTCGTCTTCAAGATATTGACGTTTTATTCGTGCGGGGGAGAGGTTCTTATGCAATAATTAGCTGTTTGCGGCCAAACGCGTGGATGGATTTGAACGCGGTTTTATTAATCGAAAGGTAATTTAAATAAAAAAAGTCGTCTTCAAGATATTGACGTTTTATTCGTGCGGGGGAGAGGTTCTTATGCAATAATTAGCTGTCCCAGCTGTTTCGCCCGCTATATAGGAAAAAAGCCTTGTTATGAAGGCCAAAAGGTTTTTACACTTACTTACTCAGGTAAATTACTTTATTAGGGATAGCTGTTTCTTCCTTTATTAAACGGTCCCCCGATGCAACGACTTCATTAGAGTTCTTTTTGTATCGGGGGTTTTTTTAATTTTAAATTTTTATTTCTTGTATTGATCTTTATCTTGGTTGAATATAAGCTCTTGCAAGCAGCCTCTCTACATCAATAATCCCAACATCATTTGTTCTACGACTTTTCAAAATTAATACTTTTAAAAATTTAGTTTCTCCCATATAACGTTTATTTACTGTCTCTAAAATGGCATTAACCTTGAGCATAGGAAGGCCACGCACCCTGCATAAAACAGTATTGTGTTCAAACAGTAGTGCGTGAAAACAGTACTGTGATGCAATAATATAATCATTACATTAATATCGAGTACACCAAGATGGTGCGAGTGCTGGCTAGGTGTGATAAGACGAGTTGGTGAACAGTTGATTTTTAGGTGCGGTCTTTGTGTTGGATGTGAAGGGGATTATTGTGCACCGGTCATCATCATCATCATTCACGAGATATAAATGTAAAAGGTAATTTGGAAATATTGAATCCTTTTGTAAATAAGACATTGTATTATTGTAAATAATATATGATTCTAACTTTTAAATACGCCTGCATTAAAAAATAAAAGTTTTAGTAACTTCCTTTAAAGAAATAATGTAGTCCAGTCCTTAGCCTGATTAAGTATGAAGGGAAACTGGATTCAGAGTGCGGATGAGTTGCTAGATAAATTGTCATATCGTTTTAATTCGTTATAGGTACTTAGTAGGTAGGTCTCACAAAGTGCTTGGATTTTGACAAACTTACCTCTTTAAAGCGTCTGAATTAATAAATTAAAAGCGAATAGCCCTCAGAAGGATTATTATTTAAAATGACCGAACCTTCTTACGACGAATCGATCCATCACTTCACTAGTGGTGACCTACGACCGACATTAATTATTTGAAAGGTGATTCGGGAGCTGATAAGATTTACGACATCGAATCGTTGACTCCCAGGTTTAGACAACAAAATGGGGAATTTGATTTACCGATCCCAAGCCTGGCAACGTACGTAACATAAACGTATTGGTCTTCCATATATTGACAAAAACACGCACTCGCAAGTCCGGCGCGGTTCCCTGCACCGTGACCAGCGTCCGTAGGGCTCCTCCCTCGGGTCGCGCCACCCTGGCAGATACGCCCGGCAGCGGCCGCCCCACCAGCCCCGCGGCCCGCTCGCCCTCCGGCCGGTACGGGTTGCTCAGCGCCATGCCCACCTCCGACATGCCGTAGCGCTCGAGGAGCCTCGCACCGGATATCTAAAACCGACGGTCCAAAGTCTCGAACGGTGGAAAATACGCCGAACGACAATCAACCGACCTCAGTCGTTTAGTTTTAGTTTCGAATCGTTAAAGTAAAATAAAAATGTCGTCACGTCACCCGCTCCCACTGGTCGAACAGCGTCTCGGGCAGAGGTGCGGACCCGGAGCACCAGAGCCTCATCCTCGCGGCCAGCTCGCTGCGGACGCGGGCCGCCGTCTTGTCGTCGGCGAACATGCGGGCGTGGTCGTCGGCCAGCTTAGCGTACATGGCCGGCACTCCGTGGAACACCGACACCTCGGTATCTCGGCTCGAGTCCAGAAGGCGGGCCCACACCGCGTGCGACGCGAAATTCGGTAGCATCCGGATTCTGCGGTAATTTTTTTTTTGTGTCTCGTGAGGATGTCGATCGATACGACACAAAACAAAAACTCCAATGAATATCATAATTAGGAAAAAATATTTTAGAATATAAGATTTAAAAAAAGACGTGGGGCACTCGGAGACTGAAGCGGTAAAAGCTATTGCATAGCATTTTTAATCAACGTATGTAATTATAATGCAGTATTTTTTTTTATATTAATTCAAGTTACACTTTTTGAGTGTGGTGACCGATAAGATTTTTTTTTCTCTTATTTAATAAATGACTCATTTAAAGGATTGTTGATATTTTTAAATATATCGGATTTTCGATATATCGACATTTTTAAATATATCAATATCGGGGTTTGATATTTAAAAAAATATATCGATATTTCAATATATCGGCTTTATTTAAAAGAATTGTTGTAACTCATCTAAACAATGGTCGTCTATACATGCAAGATGTTTTTAACCCCCGACTAAAAAGAGGGGTGTTATAAGTTTGACCTGTCGATCTGTGTATTTGTGTATCTGTGTATCTGTCTGTGGCAAATTTCCGGCTAAACGCGTCGACGGATTTGAATGCAGTTTTTTTAAATCGAAAGCTTTGCTCGTCGAGATGGTTCTTATCCATGTTTGATTGAAATAAAACTATTCGTCTTCAAGATATTGACGTTTTATTCGTGCGGGGGAGAGGTTCTTATCCAATAATTAGCTGTTTGCGGTCAAACGTGTGGACGGATTTCAATGCGGTTTTTTTAATCGAAAGCTATGCTCGTCCAGATGTTTCTTATCTATGTTTGATTGAAATAAAAAGAGTCGTCTCCAAGATATTGATGTTTTATTCGTGAGGGGGAGAGGCGCTTATGCAATAATTAGCTGTTTCCAGCGGCTTCGCCCGCGCTATTCAGGAAAAAGGTCTTGTTATGAAGGTTTTTACACTTACTTACTCAATAAAAGTACTTTATTAGGGATAGTTTTTGCCCGTGACTGCACGTAGACTGTAAAAAATATATTTATGTGGCTTATGATAGTAGTCATAAAGAATCACGGACAACAGCTAGTGATAATATAAATCCCTTCATCATAGTGTTATTAGTGATTGTAAATAATTTTAACTCTAAATGTTTATATTTAATAATATTCGTATATATGAAACCTACCTATCTATCTACCCATATGCGTCGGGGGACCGTTTAATAAAGGAAGAAATTAAAATGCAAGTAAGTTAACAAGGCAAATAAAAAAATTACGATATCGAATTGTATAGTCTAAGTCCTCAATGATTAACTTCCTAAAATAGACACCATCGTCAACTTACGTAACTTCAACGGTTTCCCGACGCAACGACGTCAATAAGTACATAATAATTTTATTTTTATTCTTTTTAGAGCTCTTTTAGTATCGGCGGTTTTTTAAATTTTAAATTTAATTTTTAAGTGGGTTGCTAACTTAGTTTATTTTATTTCCGCTGCTTTTATGTTTTTTCCCTCATAAGTTAGATGTAACACTTTTTGTATTAACTTTTTGAAAATACATACCATACTAACATACTAACTTTTAAACTATCGCGTTTCATTATATGTAATTATATAAAAAAACAGGAAAAACAGGCTGGCTCAGTCTGTGACCACGGCCGGTGCAACCTGGTCGAAACGTCAGGCAAATAAAAGTTATGTGATACCTATTCCGGACGCGTTAATTGCCGATTTTTTTAATAATAGTACATACCATACATACATATATACATATGTTAGGCCCGAAAACCGAAAACGCTCAGTGGACGGAAAAACGGCCACATCGCGTTACATAAAGAATATGAAGAAAGAGTATAAAGAAAAAAAAATTAAATAAAGAGTATAAAGAATATGATAATAAAAGATATTATTAATAAATGTAAAATGTTGATAATTTATTCAAGTGTTATTTTAAATAAAATATCAAATTTTAATTTGTGGTATTATTATACGAGTGAAATATCAAGAACTCGTTCTAGCCGTTCGACAATTACCAAAACGCGTTGCGAGCGTTTAAAAGTAGCCAGAACGCGTTCTGTGCATTTGAAGGCAGCTAGAACGCGATGTGGCCGTTTTTTCCGTCCACTGAGCGTTTTCGGTCTTCGGGCCTGACACATACATACCATACAATTTAAGAAATTATTGAAGAAGAAATTTTTTTTCACTGAACTATTTCTATGGAACTAGATATTTAATTATTTAATGTGAATAAATTAGCTTTTACCGTTACAATAAAATTATAATTTTTCATAACCTCTTTTTCACTTCTCTCAATGTTAACTGTGATATAAATATAATTTGTTTCGCAGTTAACGTGACAAAGACTATATTACCCACTTCTATAAAAAGGTACTATATTTTTATACCTTACACTTTAAAGGTATATCTATAAAAAATCATTTAATTTTAAGATAACAAGTAAACTAGGAATAAAGAGAAAACAAACTGTAATGTAAAAAAATTACAGTATACTAAGTTTAAGATTGTTGATTTTGTAACAATTAAATAATTTACATAGAAAAAAAAACGAAAATTTATTTGAAATAGATATCGACCACGATATCTGCATTTCAATATCAAACTATCGTTATATCGTTCTATATATCGATATATCATTGCTCGGTAACATATATATATATATATATATATATATATATATATATATATATATATATATATATATATATATATATATATATATGTGTTCTTTATATTATTGCCTTAAGGTTCTTTTAAGTTTATCGGATTCTTTCCTAATTAAAAATACAATATTTCTCTTCAACGTTTTATTTGCGACTGAATACATGCGTTATTAACATCCAAATATATATCAATAGATTTTATTATAATTTTAAGTAAAAAGGTCCTAGACATACTGCCCACTAAAAACTATAGTTTTTAACATGCATATTACATACTCTGCCCACCCTGCTATATTTAATTGTTAATCAATCTGCTTCTTTTGGGAGCAATATAATTTTAGACAACGGCCTTTTTAGTTCTTTGTTGCCTTTACATTCAACAGTTATTACTCTTACTAGATTGTCTGTTCTTGGATGTAGATGTTTGATGATGTAGACAGTGGCGTAGCGAGCTTAACTCGCGCCCGGGGCACAATACCGTTATAGCGCCCACCATTTTAAAAATATACTTACAACTTAATAAATAAATAAATAAAGTCATAGGCTTTTCCAGAACGATAAAACGCTGTATTTGTTGTGTCCTTGTGAAGTATTTATATTAAAAAATAGACGATATTTTACTTGTTATTTTCCGGGTTATGATTTTTCTGTGATTATATGTATGGTACAAAAACGAGATTGAATTCACATATTTAGGGATGTCTTAGTAATCAACAGGTTACTGGAATTGGTTATTACTGGAAGCGATCACCAACTTGTAAGGGGGCCCTTCAAAATATCAATTTTAAGTTTGAGTTGAACCGCATGATGAGACTTGTTCTTCGTCCGACTGTGCCTCATGCCGAAGAAGATGCGTTCCAGCTGGATGTGCAAAACAAATTCGCTGCACTGGCATTCCCAGCAAATTTTGACGAGAACTTAAACGTCATAATAGGAGTTGTACGCGAAGTGATAATGAGGCACTTTCGGAAAAGGTAAGCAGATTAGAAGTCTCAGCTTTAAATCTAGACCCAAAACTGAAGCGACTTCGACGAGAAACACAAGAGGATCCTTTGTCAGTCACCCAGTTTCTCGACAAAAAGATCCGGAGCTAGGTAAGGCGCGACCATCTAAGCTGGAACACTCGCCTCATATAGGAGGCGATTGAGTGAAGTCGTCGGGATTCAAAGTCTTTACAAAGACATGGGGAAAAGTCACCTGATAAAGCTGATTACCTCGAATGGTGAAACCGTCACATCAGTCCCGGAGATATTTTCTGAAATGGAGGACTTAATCTATGAGCTCGTTAGCGCTATAGAGAAATCAGTCCTTGAGGAGATCAAAAGGGTTTTTAACTCGGTGATAGCCAACGCGACTACCCCGATTTATAGGCCAACTACACTTCTAGGCCACAATTATAAGCTGTATTCCGCAGTCCCGAATTGTCTGGCATTCATATTTGACAAATTCCAGACACCGAATCAGACTGGATTTCGTAAAAAATTGGCTTTGATGGACCAGAAGAAAGCTTTCGACTTCCTTGAAACCTGGGTCTGGAGTCTTTGTAGCGCTATCAAGTTGAGTAGCAATATGTTCTGAAGTTCTGTGAAATCTCTACCAAATGGCAATGATGTCAGTCTATGTACAATACCACCAAACAAGTCCTATCCAATTGACTTGAGGTGTAAGACAGGGTGACGTTATATTCCCGAAACTCTTCACCAATGCGCTGAAGAATGTTTTCAAGACATTTCAGTGGGATTAAATGGGCATCAATGTCAATGGTGAATATCTCACGCATCTCCGCTTTGGCGATGGAAAAGTTATAGTGGCAGAATATCTGCAAGAACTACAGGAAATGCTGTCTGGTCTCAATGCTACCTCAAGACTTGTTGGGCTCGGGATGAAATTTGACAAGACCAAGTTCATGTTTAATAAAGACATCATCCCCGAACCCATTTTTGTCTAAGGTGTAACCTTCGAAGTGGACAACTTTTTTTAGAAGTACGTTAACCTAGGGTAAAAGTTGCAGTTTTGATGACAACTTTGATGGGGAAATCATCAGAAAAGTACATCTTGGCTAGGAAGTATGTGGAAAATTGCGTCACATATTTGTGTCATCTTTGCCACAATGTCTCAAGATGAAGCCGAGACATAGAAAGTGCCGATGAAGGTGGCCCATCGACTGCATGTCACCCAGAGAACTATGAAAAGGTCTATGCTTGAAGAAGAATATGAGTTGAAGTTGAGTCCGTATGTTAGGATCCCGTACCCAAAGGGTAAAAACGAAACCCTATTACTAAGACATCGTTGTCTGTAACAGTCCGTCTGTCTGTCTACAGGCTGTATCTCATGAATCGGGATAACTAGACAGCTGATATTTATACAGATAATGTATATCTGTTGCCGCTATATGAGGGTTGATTAGAAAGTTTTAAGAAAACCGACCACTGGTAAATACTATTTAAAAAAATAAGTTTAAATTTGGAAAACGAAGCCCTTTGCCAATACTTTTGTCATTTGTATTTTCTCGAAACTTTCCTTGCGACCATTATATCAAAAATATTCGTGTGCGAGTCCGATTTCCAGAACTTGGCTGGTTCTTTTCCCTTTTGATTTACGAATTAATATTGATTGTATTACACTAGCACCAGATTAAAATATATTTTAGAGAAATTAATTATAATGAAAATAAAAAAATTGCCACATTTTTTTTGTTTTGCGGACCTTTTGGCGCCCCTTTATGTTTAGCGCCCTGGGCATGATGACACCCCTTGCACCCCCCTCACTACGCCTCTGGATGTAGATGTTTGATTCTGCCTAGCAACCATTTTGTGGGTGGCATATTTTCCTCTTTAATTATTACAATATCTCCCACTGAAGGCGACGGTACAGTCAATTGCCAATTATATCTTTGTTGCATACAGCTTCTACAAATATCAGACCTGCTTGCATCGTTCTGCAATCTTAAAGGGTGGACTGGCTCCCGAGTCATTATTTGCTCGGCCTACGTTCCCGGAGGAAAAAGTAACCCCGCTGAGGAGCTTGTGCGGGTCGTTTAATACGTTCTCAAGCACCACGCCGAGCTCCTGGTGGGATGCGACGCGAACGCCTACCACACCACTTGGGGAAGTAGCAATATAAACAGAAGAGGTGAGTTGCTCCATGACTTTTTATTAGTAAATAACCTCAACTTACTGTACCGATGCAATAAACCTAGTTTTGTAACGAAATTCAGGGCTGAGGTCCTGGATATAATCTTTGCCACTCAAAATCTCGCTTAAAGACAAAAGGCATATCACTAACTGACGTATGAGTGACGAAATCTCGATGTCTGACCATCGACACATTGCGTTCGGACTCATGGCATCCATCGATAACCAAATCATGTCATATCGGAATCCCAGATCTACAAACTGGGAATCCTATTGTGACAAGTTAAAGCATAACCTTGAGGACCTGCCTAGCAGTATCAAGACTCCTGATGGCCTGGAAATAGCGGTGACAATGTTAGAGGAAGGCATACGTTCTGCCTACTCTGACAGCTGTCCGCTAAAAACAAAAACATCAATTCAATAGGGCTATTCAATATGGCTAAACGGACTCGCGAATGGGAGGAGTACCGAAGTGCTATAACCGAATACAACAAAGAAATTAGGAAAGCCAAGAGAGCTTCGTGGAGGAAGCTCTGTGAGGAAGTTTTGAGTCTGCCTCAGGGAGCACGACTTCACAAGATGCTCTCTAAGTCAGAGGCCAGCCATCTGGGCATACTAAATAGACCAGATGGAACTCACACGACAGTGAGCATGAAACTCTGATTGAGCTCATTAGAGCCCACTTTCCTGATTCGGATTGCAGCGGCGCTGCGGAAAACGAAACGGCTTTGCAACATAGAAGTCCCACTAAGGACTGGAGAAAAGCCGCTTCAGTAATCCGCTCGAAGCAACTGGAGTGGGCCATAGGATCCAAACAAAGGATTCAAAGGATTCAAACCATATAAAGCATGTGGACTGGACGGTATCTTTCTGGCACTCCTCCAAAAGGGGCTGGACACACTGCGGCCGCATCTCATCAAAATCTACAGAGCAAGTTTTGTCTGTGGTTACATTCCTTCTTCTTGGAAAAACGCAAAGGTTATTTTTATACGAAAAGCTGGCAGAAAGGACTACAGTGCAGCAAAAGCCTTTTGACCAATAAGCCTTACTTCATTCCTTCTCAAAACGCTAGAAAAAATACTCGATTCAGACATCAGAGAAAGTATCCTAAGGGCAAAACCTATCCATCCCTCACAACACGACTATCGCAAGGGCAGGTCTACCGAAACTACCCTTCTCAACTTGGTCGACAAAATCGAAAAGGCGCTTGAGAACCGTGAAATTGCCTTAGGAGCTTTCCTAGATGTGGAGGGTGCTTTTGACGACACGCCTGTCAGATCCCTGGTCAAGGGCCTTATGTGTAAACAAACAGTTCACATCACCGGTCGGGTCTGTTGTCATAACAGACCCGACCGGTGATGTCGGTAGAGTCAATGCTTTCACACAAGAGGGCAACTCAATGATACGACTGTGGAGTTTGCGTTCACCAGAGGGTGCCCTCAGGATGGCGTTTTGTCGCCGCTCTTGTGGACGCTGGTGGTGGATGAGTTACTGCATAATATCGCTGAACTACGATATGATGTGCAGGGATACGCAGACGACCTTGTCATTGTCGTTCGTGGGTTCAGCGAAATGGCTATCTCTGGTATCATGCAGAGGGCTCTGAGCCTGATTGCAAGCTGGTGTGCAGAGAATGAACTATCCATCAAAGCGGATAAAACGGTGATTGTGCCCAATCCTCAGTGGGAAAGTGATCCCAGTCTGCCGTGAGGTCAAATATTTGGGCGTAACCTTAGACCAAAGACTGAAATGGAACACTCACATTGATAACACCATAACCAAGGCTAAGATGGCCTTGGGAGTGTGTGGCAAGAAGGCGTACGGCAGGTGGGGCCTTCAGCCCAAGATCATGCTGTGGCACTATAACACGATCGTGAGGCCGGTGATGACTTACGCATCTGTGGTATGGTGGAGCAAGTGCCAACAGGTTACGGCCAGGGACAGGCTGAACAGTCTCCGAGGAACTGTCTGTCGCATGATGACAGGTGCCATGTCCAGTTACCCAGGAGCGGCTCTGAATGGCCTGCTGGACCTCCCACCTCTCTCGACTTACATGTCAAGAGGGTGGCAAGGTGAAGTATTCTCAGATTATCGGCCCAGGGTAGTACAAACTGGATGTCGAGCAGGCTGAGGACCTTTAAGGACTCGGTTATAAGTGACAATGTATTAGCGATGATTGGCGATAGCATGGTTCCACACTGCAATTTTGTGCAGAACTATTCTGTGGAAATACCGACAAGGGAGGAATGGTCGACCGGCCTCCCCTGGAGGAACGGTTGCCTTGTATGGTACACCGATGGATCGAAAATGGCGCCTAAGGTAGGATGGGTATATGGAGAGTGCCCTAGACAAAGGGAAAGCTTAAGCCTGGGTAAGTACGCTTCCATTTTTCAGGCAGAGGTGTAGGCCATAATTGCTTGTGCGACCCTGAACCTGCAGCGCAACTACACGAATAGGACCATTTACATCAAGTCGGATAGTCAGGCGGCACTAAAGGCCCTAAACTCGAATACTATCACGTCGAGACTGGTGCTTGACTGCCTGACGAAATTAAACACCCTGGGCTGCAAAAACAGAGTGGTTCTAATATGGGTCCCGGGCCACGAGGGCCATATCGGCAACGAGATTGCTAACGAGCTGGCCCGTGCAGGAGCTGAGAGCAAAGCATACGGTCCAGAACCGATATGTGGTGTTCCAAACAGCCTAGCTCGTATGACCCTGAATAACCTCACTAGATCTGAGGCTATAACGCGATGGGAGGAGATCCCTGACCTCAAGCATTCCAAAGCCCTCATCAAACCCTTCAATGCGAAAGCAGCTAAGGAGAGCATTGGGCTGAGCAGGAATAATCTACGTATCATAACTAGAACGCTTACAGGGCCCTGCTGTCTGAATAAGCACCAAGCGACACTCAAATTAGCGGATGAAAAAGTGTGCAGGCACTGCCACGAGGCGGATGAAACCCCGATCCATCTGCTATGCGAGTGCGGTTCGCTGATGCGTAAACGCAATGATACCCTGGGGAAACACATCCTGGACCCAGTGGATGTCCGACACCTCACTGCAAAGGAAATTCTGCAATACCTCAGAGTGGCAGACCTTTATAGTGAACTGTAGGCAGTGGTGATCACAATAGATCTTTTAGGTCGCAGTGATACTGGGTTCCCATAGCCCATATAAATATATCTATATGTCGCAGATCACGATAATTTAACGATAATTAGTTTGGAGGGGCACCTGAGACATTTTAAATATCCGAGAGCATCGAGACGAGAAGATTATTGATTAGTGTTACAGTCCGGACCCCCAAACGGGACCGGTGATTCACGCAACTCTGTTAATTGTATACCTACTAAGTAATTTGTGATATCTGATTACCTACATTTAATACAAGTATTGTCATATTGTGTCTGTGTGGTTTAATTGCCTGAGACCTACGCTTCGGATCCTGTACCAGAAGATGTCATCAATACCGAACAAGCCACGAATATACATCCAATCTCCGACATATATATATATATATATATATATATATATATATATATATATATATATATATATATATATATATATATATATATATGTATATATATATAAAATCAACATTAAATATAAAAAGTTTAATAATATCAACAGCTAAAAATATTTTCAACCTTATACCCTACAAATATGGTTTATTCACTATTGTTAAGTAAGTTAGGGTCTTTAGTAACACGTTAACAGAAAGTCTTTAAAATAAAAAGACTTGTTGAAAAAAATACAAATTGTCAAAATTGTGTATGCGTCAATGTGTCAAAATTGTGTATTACAAATACACAATTTTGACACATTGACGCTGCCATTTTTAAGGCTACCCACTAAAAAACCAACGGTTGACCTCATCGCCTTAGTGGGACGCCACGGGATCGCTTTCGCACTCACCGTGACGCCCCGGCGGAACCTCCTGCGAGGGGCCCCGATCAACTTAGGGGCACCCTCCTCACCTCGTAGGCCTATAATGGGCGGGAGAGGTCACTCCCCCTCTCCCGCCCAGGCACTACGGCTGGGGAAGGAAGCGGCGGGCATACTCCTGCTTCCTTCTTCCCAGCCTAACCCTACGGAGCGGGTCAGCGGCAGAGGCTAGCTCCCTGACCCACTCCGCGGCCTCCTTTGCGGCAATGACTTGTTCGCAGAAGGAGGCCATGGCGACCCAAACATTCTCACTGTCGAGCATCTTTGGAATGACGCTCGACAGCGAGACACTGCTGCCGACCACAACCGCCAGCTCTTCTCGCTGGCGGTCCCACGCCACACACTCCTCCAGGGTGTGACGAGCCGAGTCCTGTGGCTCATCACAGTGGTGACAATAGGGGGTTGCCGCTCTCCTCGCCACCTTGTGCAGATACCCCCCGAAGCATCCGTGCCCTGAGAGTATCTGCACAAGGCGGAACGTCAGAGTCCCGTACCGCCGGTCCACCCGCCGCTTGACGTGCGGAAGTAGCACCCCAACAGTGAAAAAACCTGCGGCCGGAGACTCAAACTCTCGTTTCCACCGCTGGATCATTACATTTTGTGCCCCTTTTTTTTTTTTTTTATCGTTGGAAAAATGCGTTTTCGCATCTTCACCCAGGCCAGGAAGGCGATGGCCGGGCGGTATGTGCGGCACCCGGCAGCATGGAAACGCTGCCATTTTTAAGGCACCCCACTAAAAAACCAACGGCTGCCCAAGACGCTACAATGGGACGTCACGGGATCGCTTTCGCACTCACCGTGGCGCTCCGGCGGAACTCCTCCATATAGGGGTACCCCGGGCAACCAGTGTACCCCTACCTCATAGACCTAGTGCAATGGCGAGAGAGGTCGCCCCCCCCCCTCTCACCTAGGCCTACGGTTGGGAAGGAACGGGCTGAACCCTTCTCCTTCGCAGCCTCTCCCGCTGATGCTCGATGTGACTATGTTGCCATAGCCACAGCCGGCTCCGTGCTGGGCTCCGCGCTCGAGGGTTTCGCACCAGGTGCTAATCCTCGAACTCGCGGCGCCTTGCACTCTCGGCTCCCCAATAGGTGGGTCGTTGCAAGGCCTCGGTTCGCACAGACCACGCACCGCAACATGCCGGTGCAAGTGGCTCGGGTATGGCCCTCACCACCGCACCGGAAACAGGCGGCGCTACGGTCGACCGCGGACGGGCAAGCCGCACGCACATGCCCAGGTGCCAGGCACCTGAAGCAGCGCAGCGGCTGCGCCTCCAGCAACTCCACCCTGGCTGAGCTCCAGCCCACCAGGACCTTCTCGGCGTTTATCAGCGCTCTCGCCGCTAGGGCAGTTCGTGATGCGACTTATCGCGTCGACCACGTCGTCGTGCGTGACGGTATCGTCTAGGCCTTTAAGCCTTACGGCCACCCGCCGAACAGGCCGGACGACTTCTGCCACACCGTCTAAAACTGGGCGAATCTTCGCCGCCAGTTTTTCAGCCTGCTCTGGAGTACCCTTGGGCAACTCCAGAAGCCTGGCACCCGCCGCTGAACGGCGAATCGTAAGCCCGTCCTTTAGGCCTATGTCGCTGAGATTGACCATCTCGGCGGCACGCCTTAGGACATGGGCGTACGTCACACCCGCCGCTGCCGCATGGTCCTGCAGTTTGATCATAACTGCAGGAGACCGTGCAGACGGCAGCTTCCGGGAACCCACGCAAGGTGCTTTCGGCTTCTTGGAAGACGCCTTAACACCACTGGCCTTATTCGCTGGAGCCGGCTTCTGGGGAAGGCCCTTCTTTTTCCCCAAGCCTTTCCTCCTCCTCGTGACCGTCGACCACGCCTCCTCTGGAATCAGAGGAGCCGTCGGCGGTCCCGACTCCGAGTCAGTCGCCGCGACTGCGGCCGACTGCCTCCTCTCCGCCGCGAGTGGCGGCCGCTGGATCCGCGCCTGGAGGAGACGCTCTTCGAGTCCTTCAAAGCGGGAGTTAATTAAAACTCCCACCGAGGACAATACGGAGCGTCTCAACCCCTCAACCGCGTCTGGACCCCCCGACGAGATCGGAGGCTGACCGACAGAGGACTTAAGATCGTCAAAGTCCTTGCGAACCTTGACGATCTCCTCCCTGAGGAGGGACACCTCGCGACAAAGACGGGCGTTATCCGCCCGCAATTGCCGCGATTCCTCAGGTTCCCCCCTGCAGGCCAGAACCTCGACGACCTCTAGAAGGCTGCTCGCAGCCCCCTTCAGAGCCTTAACCATAGTGCCCTTCAAGTTAGTGCTCTTTTTGCACACCTCTTAGATTGAGGCAGCATACTTCCGCGCAACTACATGCAGCTGCTGCGCATCCAAAGAAGAAGTCGGCTCAATGGTGGGAAGCGCCTCCGAAGACAGATCGTCCTCGGAAACCGGCGCACTCACCACCAGACCCTTTTTCTTCTTCCAGCGGAGGGCCCGAGCGCTCAGTGCGCGCTCGAACTCGGCCTCCTCCGCCTCCTCCTCCATGGCTCGCAAAACGGCTTTCGCCTGGGCGAGCCCACTCCCGCGTCCTATGGACGCACCTCGTCCACGCCTCACACGCAGTTTAGTTGAACAGGTCGGTGTGGTGTCGACCTGTGCAGGGACTCCTGCTCCAGATCTGTTCTTGCCCCCCCCGTAGTACGAGGGGCAGACGGCAACCGGGGCTGCCGTGAGGGATTGCACAGCGTCGTCGCTGACACCCTCCCGGGGACTTATTTTCGGACCAACTCTTTTCATCTTGCTTTGGGCGTTCTCGCCATTACCCAGTCCTTTAGCAAACGCCGAACCGCCGGACCGACACAAAACATCTAAAAGGGGACAAAGAAACACGCAGAAGAAAACAACAAAACAGGACAAGACAAAACACAAAAAAAGGGTGATTTTTTATAGAGGTTTTCTTCCTTGCAGCCGGACGATCAGAGCAAGTTCCGTCAATCCAGCCCTCGTTCCCGCTCAGTGCGGGCTTCCGAGATCTTGTGGCCGTGCAATGCTCGCTCCGAAAAGCAAGCAGCCACATTTGCTAGTAGCTGTCCGCGCCGGCCGAAGCCGGTGAAGACCCCCCTATCCGCAACCTGGGGACGCGCCAGATGGCGGCGCTAGCGACCGCACACTGGCGACCGCACACTGGGTTTTGTGCCCCTGCCTTGATCCTATCCACCTCAGGCGCTTCGCCCCTGGCACGAGCGTTGGGCCGGTGCCAGTACACTGCAGCATCGACCTCCTCCTGGAGTTCCCAGGGGGGGTCACTTGCTAGCAGTGGCGCCGCAGTGAAGGACACCGTACGGTACCATCTGATCACCCTCACCGCGATGGTCCTCTGCGATTGTCGCAAGAAGACATCGGAGCAGCCAGTCGTAACCAAGGTTTCACAAAACGGGCCCGAGCACAGAGCCCTGTGGAACCCCGCAGCTAACGCTACGCCGATAGACCCGCCGATTGCCGCACTCCCACAGGACTTCTCTGTCCTGTAGGTAAGCCCTCAACAGCCGCCGGAGATAATGAGGCACTCCATGGAACCGGAGTGCCTCAACTCAGTCTCAAACGGCAAGATGTTGAAGGCATTGGCGACATCCAGCGATACCACCAGGACGACATCCCCCTCGGACACAGCCTCTTGGGTCCCGTCTTTCAAAGCCCTCAGGGCGTCAATCGTCGATCGACCCGCCCTGAAACCGAACTGAGCGTCTGAGGAACCGGACCCACCTCCTCGAGGTGCTGGACGAGACGGGCGGAGAGGACTCTCTCAAAGAGCTTGCCCATCTCGTCCAGGAGCACGATTGGCCTGTATGCGGAAGGAGAATCGACAGAACGATCCTCCTTCCGCAACAGGCACAACCTGCCCTCCTTCCAGGCCTTCGGGAACTGTCCAGTGCGCAAACACAAGTTGAACAGTTCCCGAAGCCTGCCTCCCAGGTATTCCAGGGCGATGACCAGAACCCGCCCTGGAATACCGTCCGGCCCCGGCGCAGTGTTGCGGGCTCGCAGGCGATTCAGCGCAACCTCCATCTCGGCCTCCGTGATGACTGGGACAGAACCAGCTCCCCCCCTTTGAGTGGGGGAAGCCATCACAGGAGGAGAGTGACCGGTGGAATACCGCTAATACCGCTAGCATTAAAGACAACTTAAGTAAATTAAATGATGTCCGCCCCACCAGCATTCTAAAATGTCTTTAAAAATTTTGGACAAAATAATCTGTCGTCAAGTTTAATCTGTTTTCAATAATATATTACCAGATATTCAGGCAGGCTTCAGAAAAGGAAGAGGCACTGCTACGGCGCTTACCAACGCAGTGGACAATATCTTAAATACACAGGATGATGGGTGGGGAACTGTTCGTTGTTCCTTGACTTCTCCCGTGCTCTCGATACCCTTTTTATCCTTACTTTTGGCCAAGCTTTTATATTATGGTTTTAGCGAAGAAGCTGTTAAATGGTTTAAAAACTACCTTTTGAATAGATCACAAGTTGGTGAGGGCACCCACCCACGAGGACGATTCTAAGAATTTGTCGGCACGTAGAAGTGGTCCAAGTGGTGTGCCCCAGGGATCTATTCTAGATCCCGTACTGTTTACACTTTTCTGAGCAGATATTGTTAATAATATAAGACATTGTAAATATCATATTCGCGGTGATGAGATACAATTATATACCTATATCTTTTAAGCCAGAGATTGTATATAGCTGTAAAAATGCTCAACGATGATCTTAATAACATAGCTCTATGGTCCGACTAATAATTAAATTCTCAATCTGAATAAAACAAAAGTCATGATATGCAAAATTTCAAATTTATCTCCTCCCATTGTTATGCAAAACATTGACATAGAACGTGTTGCCCAGGTTAGAAATTTTGGTGTTCTAGTGGATAAAGGTTTAAGATTTGAAAGCCATGTGAAACATACCATCCGATCGTGTTTTTACCGCCTAAAATTATTATACCGCATTAGAAAATATTTAATTACAAGAATGAGGGTCCACTTGTGCGAGGCTCTCATATTATCCGAGTTAAATTAAGCTAACTTTGCGTGGGGCCCCAGACTACTATCACGTACTAAACGAATTATACAATGTGTCCAAAATGTATTGTTTTGACATTCCTCAGCGATCACATATTAACCATTTTTAAATACCGCACGGATTTTGAAGATGGACTATCGTAGACGATTACAGTCGACTACCTTATTATTAGGTACTATTAAATATAACATGCCACCATATCTGTATCATAAATTAAAATGGGTCGGTGAAGCAAGTTCCAGACAAGAGCTATGTCATTCATGCTTACGAGGTGTGATCAGTATGTACGGTGAACGAATTTTTATACCGGCAATAGCTGATGCTACAGCCATATGTTGTAATTTGTTAAGTAGCGTGATCCGCTGACACAGGCAGGGACAAGTTGTATCACGTTTGAACATGTCAGTCAGTTGTCAGAGCCGCTAGAGTGAGGTTGTGTTTATCGTGTCTGTCGCGCATCATGGATTTCGAACAACGCATCCGGACTTTATGGCAAAAATTGTGACTGGAGATGAGAGTTGGGTCTAGGGCTATGACCCAGAGACCAAAATGCAGAGTTCCCAATGGAAAACTAGTTCATCTCCTCGCCCTAAAAAGGCACGTCAGTCCAAATCAAACATCAAGGTCATGCTCATTGTTTTCTTCGATAGTGAGGGCATAGTGCGATCAGAGTTCGTTCCAAGAGGAACAACTGTAAACTCGGAATTTTATAAGAGCGTACTGCAACGCTTGCGAAACGACATACGAAGAAAGCGGCCAGAAAAATGGGCCAATGGCTTCCTTCTTCACCACGACAATGCGCCGTGTCACTCCTCGCTTCTCATTCGTGAGTTTTTGGCAGAAAAAAATGTTCCTGTCTGTCCACATCCGCCATACTCACCGGATTTAGCACCGTGCGACTTCTGGCTCTTCCCAAAAATTAAAAGTGTGCTTAAAGGAAAACGTTTTGATACCATTGCTGACATTGAAAGGGCCACGACCGAGCAGCTGAAAGCCCTTCCAAAAGATGCCTTCCAGAAATGCATCCAGTCATGGGGTCAACGTTGGAATAAGTGCATTGCTAGCCAAGGAGAGTACTTTGAAGGAGATTAAATCTGATTCTATGTAAGCGTGATACTTTTTATAATATAACATTATTCATCGTATTTATTGATCACACCAGGCCTTCCGAGGCTGTTTTAAATATGTTGCAACGAAGTGCTGGAACAACCTCCAACCGCCCTTACATATTGTAAAAACAATAAATGGTTTTAAATTGAAATACAAAAGGTTGTTATTAGATTTACCGCTTAGGCAATTATTATAATCTATTTTAGTCCAGTCATTGGGTAGTTTTACCTGAAAAGTTTTCAGTATTTATATTTTTTTTCATAATATCAATAGTTTTTGGCGTACGAGCGTCACAAAGTATCTTCATCTACACTCCACGTGTTTTTGGTATATTTTTCTAAAATATTCTACTATTGCCACCGGTATTGAAGAAGCAGTGTGGGTCTTTGAGTTGGGTCCCTTTCTTTCGACTATAGAGACTATAGACATTGTATAGCCTCCATACTCTCGACCTTCAACGAAACATCTGTCGGTAGAAGTTACGAGAAGTATTTAGTTTAGGCGAAGTCATCAGTATACGTTTATATGTATCTACGTCGATAAATACATAAATTGTAGGAAATTTATTTTACTTTAATTTTGTACGTAAAAATTTATTTCAAAAAATGCATTGGAAGGAGATATTTCGGAAAAACTGGTTTTAGCCGCCATTTTTCAAAATGGCGGCGTGAGCGGCGGGGATACGAGGTGGCAAAATTGAAATTCGAAAAGAGCATACCGAAATCTATAAAATAACCAATTTTCAAAACTCCCGGAAAACTTTCCAGGTAACCCCCTTTTTTTCGACCAAATGACTGGACTATTTTTATTTATTTATTTTTTAAAAGCTAACTACATAGTTTATTACACATATAATTTCACTTACCTTGCATTTTAAGGTAAAATATGTTTGAGGGTGTTTCTCTACTAACGGGAAAATTAATGTCTCAAGCAATTTGCACATTCTTTTGGATATTTTTTATTTAAGAAAATATCTAAAACTATAGTACATTTCAGTATTTTTGAGGTTACCTACTTGTTGACCATGTAAATGTTTTATATCTTTTTTTCTTTTAATCCCAACCTGTCAAAACACAGTCCCCTGGCGCGTCCCCATCCCAGAATCTTCACTTTAAATCCAATTTTTTAAATAATATTTATGTGCGTGTAACAAATTTAAAGTATATTATAAAACTAAATATACTGAAAATGATATATGTTGAACAAACACTACGTAAATGTAATAATAATTATTCGAAATTACCGCCTGAATGTTGTCCTAAATATTAGAACACAATTCTCTGGTTAATTTGAAAAAATAAAACAAAATTATATAGTCTATGATAACGACTCAATTTTGTGTTGAATGAATCGCTGACAGTGTGAAGTTCGATCATATCGAGTCAGAACCGAGACATCATTTTGCGGGTAGTTTCATTTTTTGCCATAGTTACTGAATCATGCGTCGGGGCCGTTATGCGTAACAGTCCCCTGGTAAGTAGTTTGAGTGGTAATTTTTTCTAATTAGAATATGGTTTTGATATATCGATTACCAAAATAAACGTACAGTTACTTATTTAGCTGTGAAATAAACTAGGATTCGTAAATAATGAATACAGTCCTGTTTAGTGCCAGAAAACACAGTTCCCTGGTGACAGTCCCCTGGCGACAATTCCCTGTTTCGACGCAACACAGGGGATTTTTATAGTATCCAGTGGATTGTTTTTTATATAAATTTAAATAAAATTAGCTGCTAAATGGATTATATGCAGTTATTATCCGTAAGTACAGTAATTACTAATATAGCTTAAAAACGGCTTATCCTGCCAGTTACCACCCAAAAATATATAAAATGACTAGAGAATAAATATTAGAAAAAAAAGAGAAAAAAAGCAAAATTTTGATACAAATGTTATAAGAATGATCCTCAAAAGAGGAAGGAGGTCAATGAAAAAAAAGCACCCAAAAAAAAAAAACTTCTAAAATTGAAAACAGCAGAGTAATCTTCCGGCCTTTTATAGACTTGAAAATAGCTTGTTATTAGCTTTCATTCTATACATTCAAAACCCTATTTTAAAACAAAAAGTGAGCAGGACAAATTTCATGCAAAACTTTCCCGTTAGTGGAGAAACACCCTTGAACATTAAAATAAATATCTCTACTGTTTCTTAAACAATTCCTTCAACATTTATTTTTATTCTTTTTTCTCAAACGGCTGTCATAATTTCCAAATTATTTTTTAAACTATTTTTTATTTTATTTATTTATTAACTGCATCTTTAATCTCAAACCTACAAAATAATGGATGATATATACCTATAAAATCTATGGTTTTTACTGTAAAATTACGAATACACCATACTTTTAATTTATTTTATAATATGTATACAATATACATATATTTTAATAGCAATGTTTTTCATATATTAACAGCTTTTTGATTTATATATCGACTGCAACTCGTAACGTAACTCCAAAAATAGGATACGGCATTGAAAACATTTTATTCAACATAATATGCTGAGTGGCCTACCAATTTGGACGACATATCTTTACTTTTACTATTATATTTCGTAGTATTTTTATTACATTTTTTATTTAATTGATTTACTGTAAGAGTTAAGTTTTCTTTTATTTGTTACTGATTTTTAACCACCGACCCAAAAAGGGAGGTGTTATAAGTTTGACCTGTGTATCTGTGTGTCTGTCTGTGTTGTCGTAGCAGCCAAACGCGTAGACGGATTTGATTGCGGTTTTTTTTTAAATCGAAAGCCGGATTCGTCGAGATGGTTCTTAGCTATGTTTGGTCGAAGTAGAAGCAGTCGTCTCCAAGATATTGAGCTTTATTGGTGATGGTGAAAGATTCTTATGCAATATTGATAGTATATACCTACATAATTGAAAATCAGTGTGTTTTTAGGTTCATTTAGTACAATATAGACCAGTGATACAAAAAAAACTCTAAAAGGGATAAAAATAATATTATTATGTACTTATTGAAGTCGTTGCGTCGCGGGACCTTTGTACCTACGTTGACGATGATGTCTATTTTATGAAGTTTTCCGAGCTAATGAATGAGGAGTTAGACTGTACGATATGATATTGTTATTTCGTTATTTGCCTTGGTACTTGTATTTTGAATTCTTCATCTATTTAACGGCTTTCCGGCTCAACGATTTCAATAAGTACCTAATAATAATATGTTTATGCCTTTTAGAGCTTTTTTTGTATCGGGGTATTTTAATTTTTAATTTTATTTTTTTTCTGCTTTTTAAATTGATTTTGTCTTTTTCTATGTTGTAATAAATAAACCTAAAATTGGTTTGATAATAACGAACTGTCATACAAACTTTCATACCCTATTTCAACCTCTTCTACCCTTTTTTCGCGATAAAAAGTAACAGACTCTGTCTGTAGGGATGAGAATAAATTATTTTAACCTATATGAGTGCATGTCGTCTCACACCGTTCAGCGACACGCACACGGTTATTTATGAGATCTGAAATATATGATTCTAATGCTAATTATAAAAATATCACATAAATCATAAATAATCTTTATAAGTGATAGATGTATGTATTTATCGCTGTATGATTCGGATATCCTAGGACTACCGTCGGGCGGGTGACTTCCCAAGTGAGGTATTCTATAAAAATACTTAATCCACAAAGGAATAGTACTTGGCTCCTGCGGCCAGGGTGGCATTCAACGAGTTGAGTTGTCCGTGTATGTGGTGCAGCGGCAGCGCGTGCAGCACCACGTCGTGGGCCGAGTACTGCCACGCGGAGTGCAGCGCGGCTATCTGAGTGCTCAGCATGCTGTGACTCCATACCACGCCCTTGGGTTTGCTTGTCGTTCCTGAGTTAATGTTAGAGACGTTTAGTGTGTGTAAGGTGACTTCCAAACGGATAGGATGGAGGCAGGTGATGTTTGTGAATGAAGTCCGCCACTTACCACTAGTGTATATGAGCATCGCGTCGCTGTTGCCGTACCACTTATTAGTCAAAGCGATGTCACTAGGTACCGTCTCCTCCCGACTTTTTTCGACAGATCTGCCAGTTAATAGAAAAGGCTTGGACATCTCCTTAGCTATAGGCCGAAGATTTTTTTCAAAATTCTCTGAACATATGACAAGTTTTGCATCGCTATCCGTTATAAAGTATTTCAGCATCTCCGGGGGATGCAACGGAGTGAGAGGAACCGCTGAAATATTAAATAATGCAATGAAATGAAGAGTTTTCATATTATGATATTCTTAATAATAATAATAATTTTTTATTCGCATTTACGAGACTCGAAAATAAAAATAAAACTCCTTACTTAAAAGAAGCTTTAGTATTGAAAGAATAATACCGACTGTGTTAAAACTTTTGAAACTAATTAATCATATGCTTTATGCATACAATATGGCGCATATATTTACATCTATACATATAAATAAAACTGAATTGGATTAATTAACGGTTTATATCATTACCATTGTTTGAAAATACCTTTAAACATGTTAAGCTTATTTTAATTTACATAAATGTAGATTAGAAAATGAACCAATACGGGGAGGAAACGGGACGGTTTATTTTTCATTCTATTTTTA
Organism: Napeogenes sylphis; assembly: GCA_959347405.1. Classification (NCBI taxonomy): domain Eukaryota; kingdom Metazoa; phylum Arthropoda; class Insecta; order Lepidoptera; family Nymphalidae; genus Napeogenes; species Napeogenes sylphis. Next base: position 46,975,858 of record OY365777.1, on the reverse strand, counting down.
AATAATTCATTACCTTTTCTTTCACACATAATAATAATAATAAAACCTTTATTCGCTGACCAAAATATAGTACATAAACCTCCGTTTAACTTTAATAATACATTATATAAAATATCTTAAAAACTAGATTGTACTGTATAAAATAGTATTAATATTGGCAGCCAGTTTGTTGGTCAGGTTGTCTGTTCACATAAGCCTCCCCTAATCTCTTCCACTCATCTCTGTCTCGAGATATTTTTTTCTTTCACACATACCCCAGTATTATTAAAATTTTATCTTTATGCATTCCAATGACTCTCCCAGATCAAAGTAATTTATTAAGATGAGGCAAAACCACCGAAGTCTTGCAACATCAGTGGGGAGGCAGTAGGAACCACAAAACACTTATTAGGAGGGTGTAGAGTACTTCTTGACAGAGGTCAATACTCGCGTCGCCACGATGAGGTATTAGAAATCATACGGGAAGCAGTTAGTCTTTCAGTAGCAAGGGTGCGGAAGGGTATAACAACCACCAAACGATCTGTGGAGCTTGTAAAAGAAGGCTGCTCCAAAAAGTCAAAACCGAAGCCTTATTCTATTTTAGACGCGGCTCCTGATTGGAATCTCATGATGGACACGTATGAAAAATATTACAAAGTCTCTGGAAATGTTGGTGTTTTGTCATCATCATGTAAGAATACAGGAATAAGTCACATCATCTAAGGCGCGTAGCACTTGTGGAGCTTACTGTTCCCTAGGACACAAACATCCCGGGGGATCACACATTTAAGCTTAATAAGAGTTATGAACTGAACAACGAACTCTCCAGTAATAAATTTTTAGTTAGTTTGTACGCGGTAGAAGTGTAAAAGAGAGGTATAACAGCAAAACCTCTCTATAACCTACTTAAAGATCTTGGCCTTTCTAGAACAAGCATCGGTTCATTTCTAGAATGGATTTCAAAGGCGGCATTAGTAGCTTCCTTCCAAATTTGGTCAGACAGGGAGAAGAGTGTGGATAGTGAAGCTGAGCGTGTAGCGCATCTTAAAGGGGCATAAATGTATAACTTAATTACTTCTGATGAATTAAATGACAAAAAGCGTTAGGAGGAGATCAATTTTATAGGAAGAATAAATAGAGTGAAGCGCTTAAAACATAAAATGATTGATACAAAAAAAATAGGTAATCAAGAAAACATTAAATTGTATAAAAGTTATGTGCATGTAACTATACCCCCATACAATGTAACTATAACCCCTCCCCCCTCCCGCTTCTAAGGTGAACGGACGTGTTTTTGAGTGCTCCCGTGTTTTTAATGTAAAAAGTGGTGTTTCATTGTGGTTTGTGTTATTAAAATCGAATATTTATCATCTAAAATCGTAATTCTTCAAACAGTACTACAAACACTTAAATAATCTTATTATTAATGACTTCTAATTACAAATAAGTCACAATGCACAATAAAATTAGTTGAACGAGATATTCAAAGTGCAGTGTTATAAGGTCTAAAGTCATTGACCGCAGTTTGCTAAGGACCAATCACAACACGTGACACCGAACTACACATTCCTAAATCAAAAATATTCAACAATTTTAAAACAGTGACTTGAGATAGGTTGGTGTAGTGGTTTCGGCGAAAAAGAAGAGCGACCCCCAGATGCCGGTTCCCAAAAAAGTGGTCAGAAAGGGGGAGAGAGACCAATGTTTCTAACTTTGCAGTATAGATAAACATTGAAAAGATGCCACTACCGAAATCAATGTTTGAAAATATCTTTAAACATGTATAGCCATGTTAAGCTTATTAAATTTATATAAATATAGAATGAAAAAAAATTGGTTAGGATTTTCGAAAGAAACCTAATAGATGTCACCACCGTCCCGATAAAGACGATCACATATAGAATGCTTAATTCACCAAGACGGACAGCGATACGGTAGCTCAGTTGGTAGAGCGACGGGACGGTTTCCCAGTAGTCGCGGGTTCGAATCCCTGCCCGTATCGGTTTTTTATATAAATTTATCGACGAAGTTTTGTTATTTTGGTTTATGAAAATTGTCAGATTATATATTTAGCGTTATCCTTAAATCTTTAAAATAAAATTCGCCACGCTCGAGAATGTCAAGATGATTTTTTTTACAAGTTTGTAGCCTTCCCCCTTCTTTACGTACCTAACTCACAAACTGTCAGATTAGTAGAATTTATACTTTTTAGCATGTAATTAACCCCCATTTCTTAATCTGACGTGCTCGAGAATTTCTGACGATCATTTTTTTACTAATCTGACCGCTTATATCTGAGGCGCCGCAGTGTATTGGAAGCTCATATTTGTTAGAATGACCTATCAAGTAAGCACCTGTATTTTATTCTGCCGCGCTCGAGTAAATCCCTAAATCCCCTCTTGGACTCCCCTACTATTAACCTCAATGTTTTACGATGCTTGTTATTGAAAGCTAATAAATAAATTATTATTAAATTACTTATAATAAATATATGGTACTTGCATAAAAAAAATATTTTTTTGTATGTCTATCTGTTTGTTCCAGCTATTCTATGAAAGGACTGGGCCTATTTTAAAAGAACTTTCACTGGCAAGTAACTGATGTTACGATGATTAACTTAGGGTTCTTTTATTTTAGAAAAGAAGCGAGTTTAAGAAAACGAAATATCATTTATGAGAAATACTTTGAATGAAAACACATACACTATACACATATTTTTATATACAATACTTTATGATATGTTGGTGAAGTCTTTTCGCATATAGTATGTACGTTTGGGTGTGCTATTTGTATCTGGCTGGTTTTAAAGACAATAATAATAATCACCAGTTGACCAATGGGGCAGTTAAAACGGTTACATTTTAAAGGGGAAACAAGTAAAATGTTGTTTCCCACCATTTTTCATTTGTTTTTCTTTCTGTTAAAATGAGTGAATGATCATTTCTACTTGCTGTTAGGGAAACACTGCCAAAACTACTTGTCTCTTTAACTACAAGATGGCAAAAACTTATATAACAAAATGATACATTGTACTATAATTAAAAGTAAATAAACTTTTTAAAAAATATCTTGTCTTTTCATATAAAATGCAAAGATACTTTTTCCCCCACCCTTTATGTACAGAGTTATTTGAAGCTAAAATATAAAAATTACCATCATCAAAACAAAGTATCACCCCTTACTAACCTCCCATGAGGGAAAGAGCGGGAAACATTACTTTTACTACATCACTTTTTATATACTAGATTCCCTCAATTATACCTGTTAGTCTAAAAGTTTTTTTTTACACTACCTATATTGCCGCTCATCCAAATGGCCCATTGTGTGATAACATGTGTTGCATCATTTGGACACATGTAAGTAATTGTGCATCCTGTGTCCCCCACTAAAAAAAAACACTCAATAGTAATAATAGTAAATTCATTTCTTCTTTTAATGCAATATTAATATTAGTAATAAACAATAATATAGTGTTCTTATTAGTACTAAAAAAAAATTGGCTAAAATATGATATATAATACAAATATTAAACTTTAAATTTAACATTAATTAAAAAATATTTAGGAGTAAAGTAATATTAGATTAGATTTAATTAAATTAAGTTAAGATAACATTAAATATCTAGTATTTAACATTAACAGATGGTAATACAAAATGATGTTACATAATTGGGCTGCAATATCTTTGCTAAGGGCTGATGCAGCTTCATACAGTTCAGCATATGTGTAAGTTGTAAAATCATCCTGTAGTGCTATTCGAGTGGGAAACAAGAGAGCTCTTCTGAAAACTGGTACTACACCTCCTGGAACCATAAGAATAAAGTTAACAGGATGGTCTCTTCTTTCTCTTGCATATATATAGACTAAGGATTTAAATAGAAAATAAATATGAACTGATACTACATTTCTACTAGTAGAAAGGTTACACTAATTTACAAGAAAACCTTTATATATATAATAATGTAAAACCTTATAGATGAGAAATAATAGTGCGATTTTTAATATTATCTTACTCACCGACTGTAATGTCTTCGTTAAAGGATTTTAACAATCCTGACGTAACATCTTCGTTTGCAGATTTTATATTAGAAATAGCTCTATAGGATGTAATTGAAATTGGTTTACGAAAGAGCCGGTTGAACAGACTTACTGAACGAAAAGTTATTTTTAATGACATTCTACTAGCTATTACTGGTAACCCTTGTAAGTGTAACTAAGATATAAATCTAATTATTCTACATCGATACCCCTCAACCAAATAGCTTATAATATTTATGTAGGAAAAAATATTTGTTATCTCTTTAATAAAATTAAGTGATAAGTGATAACAGCATAACAGTCACAATAGGCAAGCGCCATACATAATATTTTTCATTCCAAAAACAAATTTCAACCTTAGGATATAGCAACATAATATTTCTTTTTCTCATGCTTCTATAGATAACATTAACAGATAGGAATTAATAATTATTTATTATCTGTAATTTTTATGAATTATGCATATATTTTTGTTTAATTTACAGAATATAATGGTGGAACAAGTAAAGTTGAAAAGGTTTGATTATATAATCAATAAATATATTTTAATATTAAATAAAATTACGATATATTTAGAGTGTAACTTATTGTATTATGATGATTAAATTGATAGTAGGTCCTTACAAATGATATGGTGCTTTGTATGGGAGGAACAAAAAGTCCATAAGCATTTGTTTGAATTTGAACAAAAAGTCAAATAGTTTTTAATGTAATGTATTTAATTAATCAAAGTATGAACCATTGTTTTCTATGCACTTTTGCCATCTAATAAGTAATTCATAAATCCCTTTACAAAAAAAAAACCAGTCGAACTGGAATCAATAAAATCTTTGAAGGCGATTTGAACTGCCCCCTATTGATTTTTTTCGCTTGCAAGGAGTTATCCAAATTTCGATAAAAATGGTAATCTATAGCTCTTCTAATTTGGTAGCCGTCTGTTGTGCAGAAAAAAACAGTACAAAGAAAACAAATGAATAACGATCAACGAAACAAAAATACACGTGGAAATAGCTGTAAAAATTTGAATTTGGAATTCCTTAACAAAAAGGAGAAATTTGTTATTAGAGTGGCCAGTACGAAAACTCGAAATATATAAGGACCTAATATTTGTATTATAAAAACTTAAGTCATACTAGCTGCGCCTGCAACTTCGTAAGCGTAGGTTTCGATTTCGATAAAACGTACCCCTCGTACATACCAATTACCAATGTATGTAAAAACTAAAAACCTTCAAATTTTCATCGAACTCAATTAAATAGTTTTTGGATACCTATTGGAGTATTTCTAGTTTATTTATATATACATATATTTTTATGCTTAATCGCTGGTAAGTAGCAATGGTACGAAGAGAAGAGATTATTAATTTCTTTATTTGTTAACAGATTGATTAAAAAAACCAAATGTTAAGTGAAGCCCATCACAACATATTCCCGAAAACTGCATCTAAATCGTTAAAAACGTTTCTAAGATTAACGTGCACAATCACATACAGACGAACAGGCAAACTGAAGGCGGGAACGATGGAAATACAAAGGTGGGATTTAAAAAACATATTCAAAAAATTTTTTTTTAGTGTATCTAATTAATATTTTTTACTAAAGTGGGAAAAGGGGCAAAAAAAAAAAAAAAAAGACAAAACGACGGAACTCAAGGGAAATGCAATTCTTTCTGATTTCGGCTTACATCTACTCCGAAGATATTTTAGGATCAAACAGATAAATACAAACCATTTCATATATTTTGTATTCATGCTCCGTTGAAGTAAATAATTATTTTGAGTATTTTAAAAGTTATTGTGGATTCAGTCAGTGTAATAGGATTGTTAATTATAATAACCGGTGTTTAGACTTAGTTTTGAGTACCTTCGCGCGAGGTGAAAGTGTGAGTGTGCGCGAAGCAGACAGTCCAATAAGTCGGGTGGATTCTCATCACCCGCCACTCGAGGTGTTTGTCCAAATACAAGCACGCGAGTGGGCTGAATCATCTGCACGGGACGGGCCCACCAGCTCGCAGGAACTACAGACTCAAGGTTGGAATTTTAAAAAAGCTAACTTTGTAACATTGTACTCATCTACAGCGAATATAGACTGGACTAATATTTATGAGTTAAATTTAGATAGTAGTTTAGATTATTTTTATGAAACTATTAACGCGCTATTAGATAAGTGTGTGCCCAGAAATCGGCGAAGTTGTGTAAGCTCGAAGTACATTTACCCTGAGTTTTTCACAGTTGAGTTAATTCACAACATACAAAAAAAGGCCGCCCTCCACAAGCTTTATAAGAGTACCGGTGGGCGATCCGATTACGAAGCGTTTGCTCTGTGTAGGGCTAATGTTAAGAAAATGATCCAGGATGAGCAAAAACTATATAATGAACGGATTCAAAATCAATTATTGAACGACCCTAAGTCATTTTGGAAGTACATTAATTCAAAAAGAGGTAGCAGGGTTCCTCGTAGGATTTTGAAAAATGGCGAGATACTGTCGAAAGAACAGTGCGTTACAGAGTTTGCCCAGTATTTTCATTCTGTCTATAAAACTACGCGGCCTGATTTGGATGTTATGATACGGCTATCGCGGCAGTGGGTGGCGAGAACGCCGCGGCGCTCATTCACCTAGATGGTTTGCAATTGAATGAGGTGCAGCGCTCGCTAAAACGGCTCAAGCCGAAAAGTTCAGTGTGGCCAGACGGTATACCGCCTTACATTATAAGGGACTGTAGGATGGTGTTAGCTGAACCGTTGTTGCATATTTATAACCTGTGCTTGAAGGCAGCAGTTTTTCCTGGTAGGTGGAAAACAACTCGTGTAGTGCCAGTGCCGAAGGGGGATCAAGGAGACACAATTGATGGACACAGACCTGTTGCAGTACTTTCATCGCTAGCTAAGGTCCTAGAGTCAGCTATTTACAGCAGCGTATTTTCACAGGTAGAAACGCAACTCTCTGAGGCTCAACACGGGTTTCGTCCAGGGCGAGGCACTACAAGCAATCTGATTACCTATATGGCTCAAGTGGTGCCCACAGTGGATGCTGGGGGGCAATCGGATGCTGCTTACTTTGACTTTAAAAAGGCGTTTGACTTAGTCGATAATGATATACTATTGAAAAAGTTAGCAGCGTCTGGTTTCACCCCGCATTTACTCCGATTCTTTGCCAGTTACATGAGGAACAGACAGCAGTACGTCGAATATGCAGGACGTGTGTCGGCGCCATATTTTACTTGGTCGGGCGTGAGTCAGGGCAGTAACCTAGGACCTCTTCAGTTTTTGATCATGGTGAATGATTTGCCTGAGGCAGTTAAATATGCGAAGTGCTTGCTATTTGCCGATGATCTTAAGTTATCGCTTACCATAAATACTGAAGATGGCTGTAAACGACTGCAAAAAAGATATAAATAGCGTATTAACATGGAGCAAGGAAAATTATTTAGAATTTAATTCTGAAAAGTGTATTACCATCACCTTCTCGCGCAAATACTGTCCAATTGTACATAACTACAGTATAAATGGTACGCAAATAGCCAGAGTCTCGGAAGTGAGGGACCTAGGTGTGACTCTTAACACGGAGCTAACGTTTCGTAATTATGTAGTGAAATGCTGTAAAAAAGCGTATAGAATTTTAGGATTTATGTTGCGTACGGCTCGCAATTTTACAAACATATCAGCGATCTGCGCTTTATATAACACCCTGGTGAGGAGTCAATTAGAATGCAATGTAGTCATCTGGGCCCCTCATGAGCATAAATATGTACTCATGATGGAGCGAGTACAAAATAAATTTGTAATATTTTTATACCTACGGTTATATGGAGTGTACCCCTACTACCCACTCATGTATCCAACCTTGTTTGTACTAGGCATGGTTGGATATCATGAGTTGCGAGTCAGAAGAGAGCTCACGCTTACACTATATATCTTCAAATTACTCAGGGGCAAAATATACAACCCTTATATATTGGCCATGTTACACTTAAATGCACCGGATAGCTATGTGTGGCGACGTCGCCAACCACGGCTGTTTGCGGTACCAAGTGGGCGCACCAACCTCCTCAGAGAGGCGCCGCTGTCGCGTGCTATTCGTTCCCAAACCTTATCGCGGAAGAAATAGATATATTTTGCTGTACACTGACTGAATTCACTAAGGTGGCACTAGATATTATAAGTTATGTTATGTGTTAAATATTTGCTTCACTATTGTATTGGGGTAAAACCTGTAAAGATAGTTGTAAGTATAGATAAATAAATAAATAAATAAATAAATAAATTAAAATGTTTCTAATTATACACGTCAATAGCCCGAAAATGGTTGTAATTTTGAATAAATTGTATCCATAGAAAGTAAAGACAGTTCTAAAATTATCGAAGACAAGAAACACAAGTCTTGCAAACTGTTGAAACATAATTTTAAAGGTATAAAACAGCTGCATATATGTACAGCTGTATAAACAAATATGACCAGGGCTTGCTAACAAAGCCTTCACAATTCAAAATTTCTATAAATTATTACTTAAAAGCTTCTATACCAGCATCATCTGCTGAAATAACAGGTATAATTCTCCATAGTATTTTCTGAGACTATCACAAGACACTGAATTAAAACAATTTTTACGCATTTAACTCATGTATAATTAATTAAATTTTAAATTTACATTTCAAATTTAACTCGAGGTTTCCAATGCTTTGCAGCAATCATGGTCACGGTGAGAGGAGATGGAGGTATCTGTCACTAAGTCAGTTAATTAGTCATCTACCTCCAACGGTCTTTGAGTTACCGAGCGTACAGTTCAGGATTAAGGAGGAAAAATAAATTATAATCGAAAATTATCGTACATTTGCGCATCGAATCGCAATCGTACATCGTACGTTGGGCCCTTATTATCGTACATGTACGATAATAATCGTACGGTTGCCAACACTGGTCGGCCCTCCCCTCTCACCGCGCTTCAATGCGCGTGCGGTATTTGACCATTGTGTATTAAATATTAATTTAAAACTACAATAATTGTTTGAAAATATCTATAAACATGTATAGCCATGTTAAGCTTATTTAAATTTATATAAATATTTATATAAAAATTTATATAAATACCGTCCCGATACAGACGATCACATATAGAATCCTTAATTCACTGAGACGAACAACGATACGGTAGGTCAGTTGGTAGAGCGACGGGACGGTTTCCCAGTAGTCGCCGGTTCGAATCCTTGCCCGTATGGGTTTATTTTTCATTCTATAATAAATTTAACTACTATAACTCCTTACATATTGGTTGAAATCAAATGGTGTCAAGAGCTATATGGTTCATAATTTAGTGCCTGTGATATTTAATTTATTTATTTGGAGAAGGATTAATATGATTAATAACACACCTTCTAAAATATTATATTCTAAAAACAATGAATTTCATTACATTACAAAAGGTTATAGTGAGTAAACCTGGAAAGCTAGATATGTGGTGTCGCGGACTTCTTTTTTGAATTAAAAATTTCGTAATACATGATTTTTTCATCGTTTACTCAGCTCACACGATGAAAGCTCCCAAACAAGAAATATTTTCCTGTTGTTGCAGCATTTTTCATTGCTGCTCGACTCCTATTGGTCACGCAAGATGATGTATAGCCTATAGCCTTCCTCAATAAATGGACTATTCAACACAATAAAAAAAAACAATTTGGTCTAGTAGTTTCTGAGCAAACAAACTTTTCACTTTTATATTATTAGTATAGATATAGATAGATACACTTCTTGAACACTTTAAATACATATATATTTTGATAGAGTGAAGAGTGTACAATGAAAGTTAAAAACTAAATGTTACTAAGAGTGACGCTCAATTTCTATGTATAAAAGTTATTTACATTAGCCATTTATTTTTTTCGTGTTGCGTGCACAACAACAAGAGAAACAGCTAAAAAGACAAAAAAAATCTAAAATGTTAGATCTGTTAGTAATCCCTTCACATCCATTATATTTTTTAATATTTTCAATGTAAGTATATTTTTTTCGTATTACGTGCACAAATAAAATTGAAACAGATAAACAGAAAAAAATCCAAAAATTTTAGAGATTAATTCTGTTAAATATCCGTTCACATCCTGGCTATATATTTCTTTAATATTTTTAATGTACAGAGACAACTCGTCTACATATTTATTACATGTATAGAAGTAGACTTTCACGGTCCTGTTACATAATTGACATAAATGAACATAACTTATTTATTTCTTAGCCGATTTAAATAAAAATGTTAAGTGAAGACTGTCACAATATATTCCTAAAAAGTGAAATATTTATTTTCAAACTCTGCTGAATAACGGCAGAACATTTTATCGAATTCTATAATTGTAGTTGATAATAGGTACAAGACGGTATAAGTTTAAGATGAGTTGAGAATTTGCAGACTAAACAAAATACAATGTAGTAATAGTATGTACTCATAACGTTTTTTGTACGCACCTTTTAAAAACGTCGTCTAATTTTATTTAAATAAAACATTTCTACAGGATCACGTATCAAAACACGTACTAGGGTACGTGCCTAGTACGTGTTTTGACGTTACGAAAACTATGACAGTTTACCAAAATAGTAAAATCAAAACACATAATAATTAAACATTCTATGTATCAAAATATATTAAAATAAGTATAAAATCTGTTAAAATATTTAATATTTAAGATAATTTATGGATGATACTAAATAACTAAAGATAAATATATTTTTTAAACAAATTATCTTAAATATTTCAATAAATTTTGTTTCCTAGAGCATAAAATAAATATATTATCCGATTTTACTATCTGGTAAATTATCATAGTTTTCGTAACGTCAAAACTTGTACTAGGGGTACAGCTGTGAGCTGTGAAACATCTCAGTATATCATGAAACCGCTAGGTGGCGTGACAATAACTCATATGTTTAATACTTGTTAATTTACCATTTTTTATGACAATAAATATTATTAAAAGTGTTTAAGTAACATAATATAATATCGGTTCTCAAGCCACTTAGTGACAAGTAGTAGATATTTTTAAATTAATAATTATAATATTTTTAAATTAATAAATTGACACTCAATATCTTTTCCAACAGCGCCAAAAGAAGTATAATTTCAAAAACTTGACTTCAAAAACGACGACAAATAAAGCATAAGAAAAGTCAATTTTGCTTTACCTATAATATGAAAATACAAAAATTTGTAGATAACATGATATTCTTGTCTTACAAAAATAGAGAAAAATAAAATATATAAAATAAATTAATAAAACTTTTTTTGTATGATTAAGGAATGCAATACAATTAAAAAAACAACAAAATGTGAAAAGTCTGTCACAATTTATGGCTGTATGGTTCAGAAAGCCTTTGCCTTTCCCACTAAGGGATAAATAAAACCAAAAAAAAAAAGTCTATGTCACTGTCAACTGTTAGTTTTTATGTTTCAAATATCCTTAAACTTATAATACTCCATGGTTTCAAATTAATAATCTAAGCGTAAGCCAATACTAACTCTTTAGCTATGCTTAAAAAAAAATAATAAATAATTACAACTCCGTAAAAGTTCGAAGTTATAAATGATTGTTTTTTACGTTTGTTGTGATCGTATTCAGTGATAAAATGGTAGTTAACGCTCCAGAATCACCGATACAAGCAGAAGTAATATTTGTTATTGAAGCAACGTCAGTGAACAGCGCGTATATAAACGAACTAAAAACAAATTACATTATACCTACACTTGAGTAAGCTACTGTTACATTTATAGTATAAACCCAAGTTCATTATAGTAAATTCCTAACACAAGTTGATGTACAAAATACCAGAGGTACCTATTTGTTAAATTCTTACCACTCAGATACTTCCATGGTGGTGCATTAGAAGAGGGAGTGGGCAGTGGGTCAGTGTATGGGATAGTTGCATACCAAGCGGCAGACTGTCTTCCTGGCCTCTCTGTTTCTAGTTATGGTCCATTTACATCTCCAGAAACTGTTGTTGACACTGTTGATAACATACAGTAAGTATAAAGTATTAGTAGTGGTAGTATTATAAGGCTTATAAGGAAAAAAAATATATACAGTGGACGCCGCTTTTTGTGATTGTGTTAATGTTATCAGCCGGCTATTGTTATCGAAAATGGTCGGTCTCAAATTTCTCCTTAAAAATACATTTGAAAAAAGCCGCTTATTGTGATCATAAGTCAAAAGATTTAGAAGGGTACAAATGCTATTTATAGAAATATTTATTACTAAGATAATCCTCATTCAAAAATCCTTTTGTTTGAGTTTACAATCTTTACCTATTGTACAAATTCCGACCTTCCGATTAAAAGTTTCTCACTTTTCAAAAGGAAAAGAACACCTGGTCTCTTTCGTTAACTACCTTTTTGAAAACAATTAAGTGATGGTCCTGCAATTGTCTATAAAAGGCTTGAAAATTCAAATTTCCCTCAGTTCTCCTCAAACTACCGATAAAGTTGAAGTAATCGTATCTGAGACAGTTTTTGAAACATTTTTTGAGTTTCATCGTTCGAAGTGCTTAACTAAAATTAAAGTCATGCGTAAACGCCGAGATTATACGAATGAAGAAAAACAACAAATTCTCGAAAAGTACGATCAATTACCGAAAATAAGTCAACGTGATGCTGCAATTCAACTGGGAATTTCTCAACCACTCCTGTGTAAATTTCTAAAAAACAGATCTGAGATCGAAATATACTATAGAGTACTTAAATCAATTCTAAATTATGACAATTCGTATTTTATCATTATGATCATTTATTATGTGCACTAAAATCCCCCAACAAGCATTAAAAAGTACCATCCGCATAATGTTATCATTCGGTTATTGTTATCAAAACAAAAAGCTGAAAGTGATCACAATAAGCGGCGTCTACTGTATAACTAAACTAAATAGATATATTTCTGTGATAGAGGTATATTAGTGGCTTGCTCGGTAGTAATGGAGTCATTTGGTACAGATCCGAGATGTAGGTCTCAGATAATTAAACCACATAGAAACAGAAGGATAATTCTTGTATTAAGTGTAGGTATTCAGCTATGACAAATTACTTAGAAAATTGGGATTCTTATAATTTACAACAAAAATAAGATTTTTATTCAGAAAATTTATAACGCCATTGACCTTAGTATCCCTACACCCAAAATATGTATGAATCTTTCATCTAACCTTAAACCAAAGACATATTTATTTGTTATTTATTTATTAATTTTATTTTCCATGCAATTTAGTATTTATTTGTTGTATCTTTTTTTTTGTGTTAGTATTTAATTTAATTACAGGGTCCTTTTCTGGGTAAAAGTCTCCTCTATATTTAGAAACCTACTTCTGTCTGTGGCGACACTCATCCATTCCTGTCCTGCCTCCTGCACTATATTGTCTGCCCATCGTTTTCTTTGCCTGTCTCTTCTTTTTCCTAGCAGTCCATTACATTTGGTTACTTGTTTTTTCCACCTTTTGTCTTCGTATTTTGCCACATGCCCTGCCCATTTTAATTTTTGTCTGAGGGTGTATTGAAGCGCATCTGTCAGCTTTGCTTTCCTTCGGATATCTATATTCCTCATTTTCTGTATTCTCCTCAGCTTCAAGATACTTCGCTCCGTGGTGTGTTGGCATGATAGGATTTTGTTCTTTACTTTTTCAATGTATACCCAAGTTTGGCTTCCATATGCTAGGCAAGGTAGTATACAGGAGTCCATAATTATTTTCTTCATGTTGAGACTGTAGCAGCAGAGTTGAAAAAGATGCTCCAAAAATGGCATGATGACACTCTGCAAACGGAACTGGAATCTCTAAGCGCAACCAAAGCAACAAACTATTCACTATGGAAGGTAATCAACAACTACAATAGACCGATCATTGCCAAGCCACCATTACGAACATCATACGGCTGGGCAAGATCCGCACAGGAGAAAGCAGACATATTTGCGGAGCACCTATCAAAAGTGTTTTCGCCAAATGACTCCAAAGTTAAGACGTTTGAAGCTCATGTTGATAGCATACTTAACCAGGAACTACAGATGGATCAACCACCTAAACCGGTGACAGCTAGAGAAGTGTGGAAGGTAGCAACAGAGTTGAAAGACAGGAAAGCTCCAGGTTTTGACCTCATCACCAAGGAAGTAATAGAACAACTGCCAAGAAAAGCTGTAACCTTCCTAACAACTCTATATAATGGCATATTGAGAGTCCAATACTTCCCTCAGATATGGAAAGTATCCCAAATAATTCTTATACACAAAGAAGGCAAACCTCCGACTGAAGTTAGCTCTTATAGACCAATAAGCCTGCTCCCCACTCTATCAAAGATCTTCGAAAAACTCCTTCTTCACCTAGTACTTCCTATACTTGAAAGTAACAATGTAATACCTCATCATGGATTTGGATTGAGACATCAACATTCACCCGTAGAACAAGTGCATAGAGTCTATGACAAAATCAGAAAAAGCCTGGAGGAAAAAGAATACTGTTCTGCAGTATTCCTAGATATTCAGCAGGTTGACAAAGTTTGGCACAAGGGGTTATTGTACAAAATAAAAACAAATCTTCCACATACCTACTTTTTGCTCTTCAAGTCATACCTTGCTGAACGTGTGTTCCAGGTCAAAGAAGGAGAAACAATGTCAAGATTTTATGACATTCACGCTAGTGTTCCACAAGGCTCAGTTTTAGGTCCACTCCTGTATACGATCTTCACAGCTGACCTGCCTGGCACAAAGGATGTCACAATCGCAACCTTCGCGGATGATACTGCCATCCTGGCAAGCAGTAAAGATCCCGGGGTAGCATCAGTAATCCTCCAAAAAGGTCTAGATGATACAACTACATGGTTGCAAAATTGGCGAATTAAACCCAGTGCATCAAAATCGGTTCACGTTACATTCACATTGCGAAAGGATAATTGCCCACAAGTCAAGCTAGAAAACCACACCCTACCACAACGTGACAGCATCCGGTATCTTGGACTTTACCTGGACCGTCGTCTAACATGGAAGGTACATATAAAAAAAGAGAGAAGAACTCAACATCCGGTACAAGACCCTCTTTTGGCTGCTGGGTAAAAATATTAAACTGTCTATGGACAATAAATTACTCATCTATAAAGCAATCTTAAAACCGGTTTGGACATATGGACTTCAGCTGTGGGGTAGTGCTACAGATTCTAATATTTCATGCCTGCAAGGAATGCAAAATATGATCCTTCGAAAAATCAGCAATGTGCCTTGGTGTGTCACAAACGCCGAAATACACAAACACTTGGAAATGACAACCATTAAAGAAGAAATCAAGCAAATTAGACTACAATACAAGGAGAGGCTAGACAAGCACCCTAACACCCTCGCACAACAACTGACTATACGTAGTTATGTAAAACGTCTCAAGAGGAAAGATATTATATAACTCGAATGAAAAACATGAAAACATTTAAAACGGGTAGATGCCCTCGATGGAGGACACGCCTAAACTACTACGACCTTGGAACACATTTGCTAAAAGTGCTAGCACTGATCGCAAATTCGGAAAAGAAAAAAAAAATTATAAAAAATGTTGAGACTGTAGTTTCCTTTTAGAATTTCCTTTTGTGACCAGCACTTCTTCCATGTTATGTTTAAACTTCTGTCTATTTGATTTTCAATTGCTATTTGCTTCTAAGGAGATTAATTTGCCTAGGTATATATATTCGCTTACATACTCCAACAGTTTCCCATCAATTACTATTGTTTTGAGATTTGTCAGGCAGTTTGTCATAATCTTGTTTTTGGAAGCATTCATGTGCAGACCGACTTTCTTACTTTCTATATCAAATTTTTCCATAATTACTTTTAATCCTGTGGCTGATTCACTGAAAAGTGCTATATTGTTACAAATCTGAGATGTGTCCGCCTTTTATTCATTATCCATATGCCTTTGTCTTTCCAATCAACGTTCTTGAAGGTGTTCTCAAGAACTGCTATGAAAAGTTTCGGAGCCAAAGGGTCAACTTTCACTCTACCTTTGCTTTTTGAATATATATTCTTTATAACATTTATGTATTTTTTATTTATGTTGTTTCCTTTCACAGCATTTCAGGTGCTATTCTAGTTAAGGTTATTAATAATAATAATAATATCAGGACAAATTACACACATTGATCTAACCCCTAAGTAAGCAAATTGTGTTAAGGGTGTTAGACAACGATACAAATACATAGAAATACACATATAAATACACATATAAATACTGAGAATATATTTAATAAACGACCAAACCCAGAAACACAGACATCTATGCTCATCACATAAATGCCTGTCTCCGCCGGGAATCGAACCCGAGCCCCATTGCGTCTTGACACGTTAGGCGTCGGCGCTAACCACTCGACCAACGGGGCGGTTCTCTTTCAGATTTTGCATATAGTTTGTCTTTTCATTAATGCACTTGAGCCTACAGGGTGGTGCATTAAGTGCTCTTTTGCTTATTTTAGAGGAGTGAATTTTTAAAGTGCATCTTACCATCCTGTGATCAGATGGAAAGGTTAAGTATGCCGCGTGGTAAAGTCGAAAGCAGTTGCACCGCCGTTACCGTTGGCTTTAATAATTTGTTTGAGTCGGTTTAATGAATACTTTTTGTGAATTTTTTTCGTGAATAGTTTAATAAATTACTAGTGAGTGATTTGTGCACAACCGTCACCTTGTCATCGTCGGTCAGTGAACTCTGGACTGTATAAGTGATTTAGTTAGTTATATGCGTGACTATTTCATCATTTATCGCTAACAGTTGATGGTCTAGCGGTTCTGATCTGTAGTATCACACGAGGCGTTGCAAGTTCAAGCCCAACCAACGGCAGCGACAATCGTCGGCAAAAACTTTTTGAGTTGTTTTTATTTATTATTCATTAATCTTCAATGGAGTACACTTGCTGTAATAATTGTATTAGAGCGGTTCACTACCCGCTTATTTGTACATCATGTGAACGTAACTACCACATTACTTGTGTGCTGCCATCTAAGTCACCTAATTGGAAACCCGATATTAATACATGGTTGTCCTGGCGGTGCACGACTTGTGATGTTACTTCTCCTCATAGGGAATCACCTAGCCGCAATGTTACTAAACGCTCGAAACAGAAGTCAGATAAAGTTACATCTCAGAATTCCAACTTGAGTCTTGCACACGTTTCTGTAGATCAAATTCGTTCAATAATGAAAACAGAAATTAAAGATACTTTATCGCCATTACACAAAAATTTCGAGAACTTAAGAACAGAAATATATCTCCATTGCGCGACTCTATACAGTTTCTTAGCGAAAAATATGATAGTGTAACTAAAAAGATTGACGTCGTCGAGTCTAAAATTAAGTCTTTAGAAGCTGTTAAATCAGAAATATTTAATTCGCAAAAGGTAGTCGCTTCACTTCAATCTGATATTGACAAAAAGTAACAATGGGCGAGGCGAGTAACAAGCTCGTGATAAAAATTATAGATATATATGGGTTAAGAACTGTTCTATTATGGCACGTAAAAATGACACAAGTTCTGTTGTACATATTCAGTCTGAAAATGGTTAAAAAAAAATATTATAGGTTTTATTTTTCAATCTAATAATTTGTTTTTGCCATTATATTTATATTTCATTACCCGATTTTTTTTATCAATGAATAACATATTTGTTTTCATGACTAATTTTGAGAGAGAGTTGACGACTTCAATTAAATTTTCATTCTATTTTTAGTATAACATTATTTCAAGACATTATTTAATTTTTTTATTTGACATTATGATTGCTGGATTGATTTTAATTATTAGATTTATATTGTATATTCTATCGATGAGTTGCTGGAAAATATTCTATTATTATTTTTATTTTATAACTGAAATTAATAATTGCTATATTCTATCACTTTTTAATGGATAATAAAACTGTAATATTTTATCAAAATGTGCGTAGCTTTCGTCCAAAAACCACTTCATTTTTCTCTAATGTTCTAAATGTGGAATATGATATTATTTACCTAACAGAAACTTGGTTATTACCTTGTATATTCAATTCGGAGCTGTTTGACTGTTGATATTCTGTATACCGTTGTGATTATGATTCTCAAAATGATAAATTGGGAGGTGGTGTTTTGATTGCGATGCGAAGGGGCTTAACTGTTAGAGATGTCACAGTTCAGCCATCCTCTAATATCTGTTCATCGGACATAATTTCCGTCTGTGTAGGCATGAAGTTTACCAATAAAGCTACTGACTTTCGTATATACTGCTGTTACTTCCCGCAGTGTTTATTACAACGTGATGACCAAATTAAATTTTACGAACAAGTCTCCGAATCTATCATTTTGCACCCTAAAGATGTATACTTTGTAGTTGGTGATTTTAATATCCCGACCGTTAATTGATCTTAATTTGACAACACTTCTACTGCCAGGATATCGAACACGGCCGAGAATTTACAAATAAGCTCGATGTCGACATTTTTAGAAATAAATAATCTTAGCTAGTTTAACATCATCCCTAATTCAAATAACAGAGTATTGGATATGGTTATAAGTAATAGTAGCAATATTTCTGTAAAACACAGTGATAATCCATTAGTTACAGAAGATTTACACCACCCAGCTCTGGATATTGTTTTTACTAGTCTACGATCTCATTTTAATACTTCTGTTCCGCGGGTTGTCAAACATTTTAATAGAACTGACTACAGTAATATTAATAAGGAATTTTCTGAGATACATTGGTTGAGGAGTCTAAATTGTGTTGATGTCGAAACTACTGTTGATGTATTTTATGGGATCGTTAATAGCGTTATTAATACTTTTGTTCGAACCCAAATTGTGTGTACGCATAGCCGATATCCTATCTGGTATTCTGCCTCACTGAAAAAAATTATCAGGGAAAAGTTAAAATATCACAAGAAATGGAAAGTTTATAAAAACTATAGTGATTACTGCACGTTTCGGGTTCTACGTAGAAGACAAAAAGTAGTTGAAATTGAATGCTATAATAGATACCTCAACTATGCTGAAAAATACTATAGCTAAAAATTCTAAATACTTTTGGACATTTGTTAAATCTAAAAAACTTAATACCGACTTGCCTGATATATTTTTTCTTAACGAAATTTCTACAACCGTTGGACAAGGAATAGTAAATCTCTTTAACAGATATTTTCAATCATCTTTTGAACAGAATTCACTATTTTCCTGCCCTAGCAATAACAACAGGGATATTCTTGCCAGCGGTAATAGCGTTGACATTTCTTTAGATAATATTTCTTTGTCATTAGTAAACAAATACCTTAAATCTTTGAATATAAATAAAGGCTGTGGTCCAGATGGGATACCAGCTATATTTAAAAAAAAATGCTCTGATAGCTTAAGTCTTCCCCTATTTATTATCTTTTCTCAAAAATTAATCATAAAATTGATTCACCATATTTGGTTTCCAAATTGAACTTCAAATATCCACGTTATAATAATTCTAGACATAAGATAACTTTTGACATCCAAACAACAAGGACTAATTATGCTAAAAACTCATTTATTAATAGAAGTTGTTCCCAGTACAATAAATTATTTATTTATAAATATTGACATATTTTATCTCTGTCTCAATAAATTTAAATCTAATGTCAAGAATATGTTGTTTAAATCTAATTCTTATATATCATTTTTCGTTATTTTTTGTAATTATGACTTGTTTGATTTATTTGAATTTTTATTGATTTAATTTATTTGATTTAATTGTCATTTTGTTTTTTTTTTATTTAACTGTCATTTTGATTTATTTTATTTAATTGTAAGACTGATTGTTTTTTTTTTATTATTGATGTTTTTTTTTATTATTGATTGATTGTGTTATGTTTCATCTATTTGAATTGTTATTTATTATTCTAATGAAACACGTTATTCGCAACAGATTAAGTTCCTTTTATTTTATAAAACATCATAGACAGTGTCTAGTTGTCTACATACTAGCAGAGATGGCGCCACTATTAACAAACTATAATCATTTTGATACACCATAATGACACCCCCACTTATCAAAATAAACAACAATTTTATTTAAGTACAATGCCCAATTTAGTATTAAATAAATAAATAAGTAGTATTAAATAAAGTAATTTGTAAGTAAATCGGCCGGCATTTCCTCACTACACAGGTACATAACTTTAATATATTTATTTTTAACAACATCTCTTATATAATGGAATCTTACATCTATATGTTTTGATCTGTTGTGACTTTGATTACTGAATGATAACTTTAAAGCACTTTGATTGTCACAATAGATCTGTATTACAGAAAAGTTACCAGTTATTTCATGTAACAGGTTTCTCAAATAAACAGATTCGCGAGCTGCCTCAGACAAAGCAGTATATTCGGCCTCTACTAGAAAGCGATACTGACTTCTGCTTCTTGCTTTGCCATGAAATGGCAGATCCTGACATAGTAAAGCAAAAGCCCGTATAAGACTTCCTATCTATGGCATCATTAGCCCAATGGCTATCTACAAAACCCTCTAACCTGCTATCATCCTTACAAAATTTTAAACAGTAAGTTTTTGTACATTGCAAATATTTAAGGATACGTTTAGCATAATGCCAATGTGAATGATCATAGCAACTGTTAAATTGGCTCAAATAGCTAACAGAATAGGAAATGTCAGGCCTGGTTAAAACTACCAAGTACATTAATGATCCTATTAACTGCTGATATGGAACATCAAATACACATTTATCAGCTTTCTCTATATTTAATTTACACTCTATTGGGGTTTTATTCATTTGAATCTAACATACTGAACCTAGTTATTAACTGATCAATATACTGGTGCTGATCTATAGTTATTACATTTTCATTGACATTTATTCTCATGCCCAAATATTTCCTCACAGACTCCAAATCTTTCAGCTTAAATTCTGATTCTAAAATATCTTTTAAATTTTTACTCTCAATAGGACAATTGGAAAAAATTAAAAATTCATCTACATATAAGGCCACAATAATTTTAACTTCACCCTTAGTTTTTGTGAACAAACAAGGCTCATATAGACTGTTTTTAAAATCTGATTTGTACAGTAAATCTTTAACTCTGTCATACCACGCAAAGGAGGACTGTTTTAACCCATGCTCGTTTCAATTTTAAAACCTTTCCCCCACTTTCGTTCACAAAACCTTCAGGTAATGACATATAAATGGTTTCATTTAAAAAACCATTTAAAAAGGCTGTAGTAACATCTAAATGATGAATACTCATATTCATTTTAACACTGAGAGCAAACAATAATCTAAGCGTTGAATGTCTAACTACAGGAGAGAAAGTGTCTGTATAGTCAATTCCAGGTTTCTGCGAGAAACCTTAAGCCACCAATCTAGCCCGAAACCGCACTTTATTATCCACATCTAACTTTTTGTTAAACACCCACCTGCACTTTACAACTGTCACATCACCTGGGTTGTCAACGAGCTTCCATGCTTCATTGTTCTCAAAAGACTCCAACTCGTCGGCCATGGCTTGCTTCCACTGTTCACTCTCAGGCCCTGCGAGAGCCTCTGAGAACACGATTTCCTCGAATGCTGAAACAGTACTGGCAAGACTTGCAAAACCATACCGATCAGGTACTTTCCTGAGACTTTCAGGTATTTTCCTGACTCTTTCATTTTCCATAACAATGACATCTCTACTTATAACAAGACTCTTCTTTGCAGGATTATACAGCCGGTAACCCTTAACATCTTCACTATATCCAACTAAAATGTGTTCTATAGCTTTTTTATCCCATTTTAAACGGCGTTCCTTAGGAATATGTGCCATGACTTTACTTCCAAATAAACGGTTGTGACTGAGATTTGGTCTTTTCCCATACCACAATTCAAATGGAGTTGTCTGAAGTCCTGAAGCAATGGATCTATTTTTCAAATAAACAGCAGTGTTAGCTGCTTCTGCCCAAAATCGTTTATCCAGCTTTACATCATACAATAGACATCTAGCCTTCTCCACAACTGTACGATTGGCTCGCTCACATAAACCATTCTGCTCAGGCGTATAATTATTTGATTTTTGATGAATTATACCATTTGGTTTCAATTAATGATCAAACTCCATATTGCAGAATTCTAATCCATTATCTGAACGTAACACCTTTATTTTCTTATTCAACTGATTCTCAACAACTGTTTTGAACTCTTTAAATTTACTGAATGCCTCATTTTTATTCTTAATAAAATATATAAAAGTCATCCGACTAAAGTCATCTATAAACAATATGAAATATCGAGCTCCATTCAATGATTTTGTTTCCTTTGGTCCACAGAGATCTGTGTGAACTACATATTTGCAATAATTCTGTGCTTCTCTCACCAACATGTGAAAAGGGTAATCTGGCCTGCTTTCCCTCGCAACAAGTTGCACACTGAGATTTGGTTATGTCAAAATTGTGTTCGTATGACAAGCCATCCACAATATTCCTCATCTTGTTCATATCTTGACTATTTATGTGCGCTAATCTTCTGTGCCATAGCTTCCCAATTACTGCTGGTGCAATCAACATACAAGTCTCTGTTTGTAACCGTAACTTATAAACACCATCTGACCGGTCAGCGGTAGCAACCAAAACACCATTCTTGTCTCGAATGTAGCAGTGTTCTTCATCAAATTTAACATTATTTCCGTTTTTAATAAGTTCACTCACAGATAATAAGTTTGTATTCAAACGCATAGCACATCCTTCACAGTAATTTCATATTTCAATTTAGAAACAATGTCGACGTCTCCGGAACAAACAACTGGCGCTTTAGATTCATTTGCGACCACTATTTCAGGTAAATACGGTGTCAAGTTTATGTTTTTTATCCAAGATTTATTCGCCGTCATATGAGCGCTGGCGCCGGAATCCACGTACCATTCAGTTTTATTAAACTTTCCATTCAGGAAAACGACATTAAATACACATTTATTACTAAGTTTCTTCAATAAAGGGCACTGATTTCGATAATGACCATCTTCTTTACATTTGTAACACGTTATTGTTTTCGATGAATCTGTCTTAATCTTTTTGTTTGACGTTGATGTTGAAGGCCCGCCATTTTAACACCCTTTTATTAGCTTGGGTTGTATGTATGTATGTATGAATGTAACGGAATCTTCGAGCTTAATTTTCACCAGGTTCCAGCGATCCGATTAAATTGAAACTTTGCACACGTATCAAGGACCGATGACAATGCAATAATTTGATAATAGTATTTTTTTTTTTTTTTATATAAAAAAAAATAAAAGTTTCCCATTATCCTTATTAGGACCTCCAGGATTAATAAATTCTTTCATAGATCCTCTGTGGGAGAGTAAGAGAGATAGAGCTAGTTCGCGATCTGCGATCTGATCCAATTAACTATATACATGGGAAAAAGTTTGATAGCATTTTAATTCTGTTTGTATATCCTGCGGTTCCTCTTCCTTTCGGGAGTGGGTAATTTGCGCGCCGCTGCCTTCCTTGGATGTGGTAGCCGTTTCTCAGGTTCCACTGAGTGATTCTTTCTAAAAAAATCTAAGTAATGAAATGATTTCCCAATTTATGAGTTTGTCACAGACTAAAAAATAAAAAATAAACAATAGTTTAAAAAACTAAAAAAACACGCTTTTATTGCTAACCGAACTAAAAACTAGAAAATAATTTTTAATGACAAAAAGTATAAAATTACAGTAGTAGAAGATCGAACAATTAATCATAGTGAATCGCCTTAATATAAAATTATAATAAAATTTAAGTTATTAACAGAATAATTCAATTCTGAATGTAAAAAGCGTGGGGTGCTCGATATTTAAGGTATTACAATCATTCTATTAGCAACTATCTATGAGAGGATAGTTATGAATCACAGTAAAATGCACCCCACGATTTTTACTCAGAATTGAATTAAACTGTTAATAACTTAAATTTTATTATAATTTTATATTAAGGCGATTCACTATGATTAATTGTTCGATCTTCTACTACTGTAATTTTATACTCTTTGTCATTAAAAAATATTTTCTAGTTTTTAGTTCGGTTAGCAATAAAAGCGTGTTTTTTTAGTTTTTTAAACTATTGTTTTTCTTGACTTATTGAATAAATGTTTATTTCGCGCGGTAAATGCAGCATGCGTGGCGTCATTTTCTATAGTAACTTCATATCTAACAATTTTCACTTTATAACATCTGCAGTTATCACAATACCCGAATGTTCTACTGCCATTATCATTGGAGAATAACGATCCGACAAACCTGCTAATAATAATGAAGCCATCCATTCATCTGTGATTGTAAACCCCGTGCCATTTAACCGTTGAGCTGTCTCGATCATTTGAGTCACATACGTAGCCATTGAGTCCCAATTATCTAAGCGAATAGATATCAAATGTCGCAGTAAGGTTATTTTACGTGAGAAACCGGAGTCATCAAACATGGTCTTCAAAGTAGTCCATAATTCTGCTGCGCTCTTGGTATTATTAATATGTACATATAATGATGGCTCCACAGTATATATTAACTTTGCCTTCGTTTTTGCATCGTCTACTGGCTTAAATTCAAAATCTGCCGTTAGCTTGATATACTTGTCCATTCCTTCAAGAACTAACAAATTTTCAGCGGCGAAGCTCCATTCATCGTAATTTTCCCTCCCCTTGAGTTTAGGAACACTGGCCATATTGTACGTAGTCATGTTTCCGCGATATAACTTTCACCAATTATCTATTTTTACTAAAATAACTGATAATTTGCACAGAATTAGCCCATAACCTCGTAATGAAACACGTTATTCGCAACAGACTAAGTTCCTTTTATTTTATAAAAGATCATAGACCACAGTGTCTAGTTGTCTACATACTAGCAGAGATGGCGCCACTATTAACAAACTATAATAATTTTGATACACCATAATGACAATTATCATTATTATCATGCGTCTCTTTTCAAAATTTTATTATGTGTTTAGTTTTAATTTTGGAAACTGTATATGGTTAAGTACTATTTCTATATGTATATTTCAAATTTTATTCAATGTTATTATACCGTTTGTTTCCATAATAAATAAATAAATAAAAAAAAAAATAAATAAATAAATAAATAACCTCAACATTTATTACAGAAGCTGGATTGGGGCTCAATATGAAATCAATTTCATTTTTTGTTTTACAATCCGGCGATACCCACGTCCATTTTCTAGACTTTATTTTCTTGTAAAAGGTTTTCATTATTGCAAGCTTTTCTCATACGCATATTGGATAAGTTGTTCGCCTCTTTTATTCCTCTCTCCATACCCGTAGTTACCAAGTGTTGGTTTTTCATGAGGTTTTAGTTGTCCAATTTTGGCTTTGAAGTCCATGATTAGGAAATTTTTATCTGCTAGATCTTGTGCTTTTCTTAGATCTTTATAAAATTAGATAATGTCTTCTTCGCTTGAGCTGTCGGTTGACGAATAAACTTGGATTAGTGCAGAGGGTGTTGATCGAACTCTAATTTTAACACTGCTACTCTTTCTGATATGCCCAAAAAACTGACAATACTATCTTTGTATGATTTCTTTACCAAGAAACCCACTCCATGTAGGCCCACTGTTTCACCTATGTAAATATACTTTAATTTGTCAATTTCCAACAGAAGTCATATAATTCCTTTTGAGGCTTTATAATTCAATTTTAAAGACAGCCTATGTACCATTTCAATGACGACATATTGAATATATATAAGAAACCAAAGTGATCATAACTCTGAAAAAAAATATCACCCTACATTGCTTATGTCACATAAGGAAGGTAACTAACTTGATGAAAAACGCTTGGAATGGTATGTTGAAAAAAATTAAATAATTTTAAAATCACAAAATGAAATAAATCTCAATCATGTGTAGATTGTCTAGCACGGATAATAGCCCAGGTACAAATAGATTTCTCTGAAAATACCCCTACCATAACCGATTTTCTTGATATAGAAAATGGCTACAATAACGTGTCAGTATATGCAGTAATTAAAACTTTGGACAGAATTAAAACAGGAATAAAAAATTTTACTTTTGGAATTTCCTGTGTGAAAGACATTTGATTATACTAAATGAACAGGGTCAAATCATAGTTAAACACGATGGGCATCCAGTGGTCTTGCCCAAGGTGATCCTATGTCGCCTTTATTGTTTAATATAGTTACATTTAATATATGTCATGAAATTAAAAATGTTCTTATATCTCAACATGCAGACGACTTTATTTTCTATACCAGTAACAAAAATTGTTAATATCTAAATTAGAAATTGAATAGGCATTACGAACATTTTTACTCTTATTAAAAATATGGGCTTACAAGTATCAAAATCAAAAGTTTGTATATTCTGCAGAGGGTGTCGAAAATGATTACCATGTACAACTATTTATGGTAATTGTTCAAGTATAGTCCCATCTATTAAATAACTGGGTATGTGGCTAGACCGAACTCTAACATTTACTAAACATATCAAAGAGTTAACGGCAAAATCATAAAAATAACTTATTAAAAGTACTGGTAGGTTTTTCAGGGGGACAAAACAAAACATATGAGAAGACTTAGTGTCTCATTCATCAGAAGTCGTTTAGATTATGCTAGTTTCTTATATGATAATATGCCAAAAAGTTCCAACCAAACTGGATAAATTTCAAAATCGGGCTTTACCTATAGTCGGTGGATTTATAAAAAGCTCTCCAATTCATGTTATGGAAAGCGAACTTAGCTTGCCACCTCTTTACTTACGACAACAATATCTTGCCTATAAATTTTGTCTGAAGTGCCAATCTTGGTTTATTAATTTGTAACCCTATGGTTATAAACAAATGTAAAATGTAAGCTTATAAACAAATTGAATAATTTATGTAGTTTAAGTTATTGGCGAAAGAAAAAAAGCCCTTAATCTAAATTGTATAAAATTAAATCCAAAATGTTGAAGTTTGATGAACTTCAACATTTTGGATTTAATTTTATCCTTATTTAATTTTAACTTATCCTTTACTCATGTTTTAACATAATATGTGGATTACAATTATAGATACCGATACATATAATAAAAATGTCACTAATCAATTTCTGTACATGGAAAATATAAAAAAACGTATCATGGGGCCTTTTATAAGAGAAAAAAAACCAAAACAACGTTTTTCATTTTGTCCATTTGTCTGTATGTTTGTGCACGCTTATCTCAGAAACGGCTTAACCAATTCGGATGCAATTTATCAGTCTTCACTTAACATTTAGTGTTTATTTCATTTCAATCGCTTAAGAAATAAAAAAGTTTTGTCAATTACATAATAGGCACCAAGCAAATCTTCTTCTATACATATAATAAATCTGTAGAGGAGTAGTCTCTATACATTCAAAATATTAAAAAATATACATGATGTAAAGGTATAACTAACAGAATCCATTTATAACATTAATCTTTTTTTGTTAACCGACTTCTTCAAAAAGGAGGAGGTTCTCCATTCGGCCGGTATATATATATTTTTTTTTATGTATGTACACCGATTTCTCCGAGGTTTCTGAACCGATTTATGTAATTCTTTTTTTGTTTGATAGTTTCGAATAGTTTCGAATTGGTCCTATAAAAAATTGATTCCTGTAGTTTTTGATTAGTTTTAATTTTATGAGCATTTTGGTCCAAGTTTTGTACTTTTGGAAGGAAATCAAAACGTGCTGTGACTAATGACATCTGTTGTTTTGGATATAATAATTTCTTACAGACTGTACATGGTACTTCTAGTACTGTACATGGTACTTAAAATTACACTCATTCATTGAACGAAGTCTTTGTGAAGTCTAACGCGCTGCTGCTAGCTGGTTCTCACGTTGCTGAGCAGACTCGGTTGCTGTACGGTTTCGTATAACTTCTAATCTATGAGCCCTCAGTCGACTCGTTTTCTAAGCGCTCATTAATGAGACCAAGTCTGTGAGTCCTCTGCTCAGCTGACTCGTTGGCCAGACGCTCATTAATGGGGCCAAGTCTGTTAGCTCTCTGCACAAAATATTAATTTGCAAGACGCTCTTGGATCTTACTGAGTCTAGAATTATGCTGGCCAACCAACGTTTTTCACGTTTTTTAATAGTCTTACAAGAACGTGAAAATATGTTTCGAAGAGCATTTTTATGGAGACGACTTCCTTTATCCGTTCCCGTTATTTGAGATCTTTATTTTTTAAGGCGCGCAGCACCTCTTGTAGGTCTTTTAGGTCTTGTGTTGGTTTGTAGGTCTACCCATGGCTAATTGCCAATGTAGCAATAAACTAAAAAGTATTAAATAAAAATAACTACGTAAAAAAAAAGATTTTAAAACTAAAAATTATAAAAAAAAAAAAATATTTATTATATACTACCTATTATTTATATGTGCTATTTTTACTAATAGGTTTTCACTCTATCAAAAGGTATATGTATTTAAAGTAGTACATCCGATCTCGATATTTGCGGGACTACAAATTTTCAATCCCGCGGGATCTCGGTATTTACGGGATTCCGCATACTAAAAATATTCATATTTATGTAAGGCAAATAAAAAAATTAATTAATCAAGAGATCAATAAAATTACACTGTTTATTTATAACAAAAAAAAAATAACAAATACTGGAAAAAACAAAAAAATCTATAAATAAATGCTGAGGCTTTGACGGCCGGAGTTAATATTATTAAAATTTTCCGGGCTGAGATGCCGTGGTCTAAGGGATCTTGTAGGTCCTGACGTTTCGACGGACACTGTGGTCGTCATCTTCAGAGGAACACGCCACCAGCCAAGACACTACTACAAACCTCTGAAGATGACGACTACAGTGTCCGTCGAAACGTCAGGACCTACAAGATCCGTTAGACCACGGCATCTCAGCCCGGCAAAAATTTTAATAATAAAAAAATCTATCTTTTAAAAAAAATAACAGAAAAATATTTAAAAAAAATCAATCAAAACCGATTTTTAACTCAAGACCATGATAATTATTAAAGACTTTATAAATATTTAGTTTGATCATTTGGTCAGCTTTCAATTGAAAATATTTGGGAAAGAAACACAACATATCTAAAATGTCGTCTGCCATACTACTGCGTATTTTGGAGACAATATAGCCGGCAGCAGAAAAAGCCCTTTCGGCTTCTTCGGGCTTTTCAATCCCGCAAATCCTGCGCGGATCCCGCCCCTAATCCCGCATCACGCGGGAGTGAAAAGCGACGCGGGAACCCGAAATAACGAGATCTCGAGATTCCGGGATTGGAAGCACTAATTTAAAGTCATAAAGAAATGTATGTGTATATGTCAGGCCCGAAGACCGAAAACGCTCAGTGGACGGAAAAAAAGGCCACATCGCGTTCTGGCTGCCTTTAAATTCACAGAACGCGTTCTGGCTACTTTTAAACGCTCACATCGCGTTTTGGTGATTGTCGAACGGCCAGAACGCGTTTTGTCAATTTATTCAAGTGTTATTTTAAATAAAATATCAAATTTTAATTTGTGGTATTATAAACATCTATATAATTTGGTTAGGTTATGTTAGGTTGTATAGATTATATTTAGGATAGTATAAAGAATATGATAATAAAAGATATCTATACTAATATTATAAAGCTGAAGAGTTTGTTTGTTTGAACGCGCTAATCTCTGGAAGTACTGGCCCAAATTGAAAAAATCTTTTTGTGTTGAATAGTCCGTTTATTGAGGAAGGCTATAGGGTATATGTTATCTCGCTGTGACTTATAGAAGTCAAGCAGCAATGAAAAATGCTGCAAAAACGGGAAAAGATTTCTATTTTGAGTGCTTTCCTCGCGTGCGCTGAGTAAACGGTGAAAGTTACCAAAAATAATGTATGATGAAATTGTTTCCCTTTAAAAGTTCTAAAAAGAAGTCCGCGGCAGCATATATCTAGCTTTTAAGGTTTTACGTAGTGATGTACTAGGAAAGGATTTTTAAATTCTACCCTTAAGAGTTTTAAATAGATGGATTTTGCATTTTTTATGAAACTCGGCGGCAATACTAAAAACTGCGCGGACGAAGTCGCAGGCGACGCCTAGTTATTAATAAATGTAAAATTTAGATAATTTATTCAAGTGTTATTTTAAATAAAATATCAAATTTTAATTTGTGGTATTATAAACATCTATATAATTTGGTTAGGTTATGTTAGGTTGTATAGATTATATTAAGGATAGTATAAAGAATATGATAATAGAAGATATTATTAATAAATGTAAAATTTAGATAATTTATTCAAGTGTTATTTTAAATAAAGTATCAAATTTTAATTTAATTTTAATTTGTGGTATTATTATACGAGTGAAATATCAAGAATGCGTTCTGACCGCTTGACAAATGACAAAACGCGTTCTGGCCGTTCGACAATCACCAAAACTCGTTGCGAGCGTTTAAAAGTAGCCAGAACGCGTTCTGTGCATTTGAAGGCAGCCAGAACGCGATGTGGCTGTTTTTTCCGTCCACTAAGCATTTTCGGTCTTCGGGCCTAACATATACATATAATAAAACTGTATCTAATCCCTGTCTGTGCATGGCAAATATTTTCAAAAATTCATAATGGGGGCCTTAATAGCAAGAGAACCCAAAACAATGTTTTTTCATTTGGTTTGTTCGTCCGTATGTTTGTATGTGCACACTAATCTCGAAAACGGATTAACAGGTCTGGATGAAGTTTTCGAAAATTTACTGTCATTGGCTTTACTTTACATTTAATGTTTTTTTATTTAAAACAGTTAACAAATAAAGAAGTTCATAATCTCTTATTTTTGTACCATTTGCGGTAAAACATTTTTTCAATTTTTTTTTAATATCGTGACAAATTACACAAATTAATCTAACCCCTAAGTAAGCAAATTATTTGCTTGTGTTAAGGGGGTTAGACAACGATACAAATACATAGAAATACACATATAAATACTGAGAATATATTTAATAAACGACCAAACCCAGAAACACAGACATCTATGCTCATCACATAAACGCTTGTCTCTGCCGGGAATCGAACCCGAGCCCAATTGCGCCGTGACACGTTAGGCGTCTGCGCTAACCACTCCCCCAACGGGGCGGTGGTTGAAATGGTGTTCCTCCCCTCAGGGAATAATAATATCCTTTCCAATAAAAAAATACGATATTGTTTTACTTCCTCTGTAAAAAATAAAATAAAAAATAAACTAGAAATACTCCAATACGCAAAAACTACTTGCCGGAGTGTGATGAAACTTGGAACGGGTACGCATAGAATTCAATTTTGATAAAAATTTAATTCTATGTGTACTAACTTGCAGGCACCGCTAGTGCATAATATATTGGAACTAAAAACATGAAGGGTGGCACAAAATATTTACGGATAGATCCAACACAAATGATAGCTTAGGAGAAAGAATTGTCTCTGAAGAACAGCAATTTAGAATTAAGACTTTAACCATTATGCTGCCATCTCAGAGACTAACATTAATAAGTGGTAAAAGTAAGAAAAAGTGTGTTATCTTTCAAGATAGTAAGAGCGTCTGTATGCTGTAGCATTTGGCTCGATGCGCTTCTGGTATAAGTGGTTTAT
The DNA here is from genome assembly GCA_959347405.1 of Napeogenes sylphis. Lineage (NCBI taxonomy): Eukaryota > Metazoa > Arthropoda > Insecta > Lepidoptera > Nymphalidae > Napeogenes > Napeogenes sylphis. The sequence continues at coordinate 46,944,290 of OY365777.1, read as the reverse complement.
CGATAGCCTATGCTATACTGAAACATATATCGCAATAGGGAATATGCATGAAATTTTAAATGGTCTGAAATATTTTTCTTTCAAATACTTTTGATCATCTTATTGGAACGTAGTTCCTTATCGCGCGTTGTGAAAGGGGGCTAGTCGGTAAAAATTCTTACCAAAAGTTGGCACGACATGTTTTGCTATCTCTCTCTCTCTTATAGAAAGCAAGCCAGATATTTTCATTTCTATCATTATTATTTTTTGTATTATATGAAATTGCTTAGTAATTCTTTATTATTTATTTGATATTGGAGTTTGTTCTTTTAGAATCAATTTGCAAATAAGACAGTTTAAATTAAAATAATAATACAAATTTGTGAACAAATATACTCGTAATGTTTTGTAACAACACCATCTATTTATACCTTAGGGAAACAACTACATCTGTTATATAAACATATCGTAAATACATACAATGAAAAGATTTTTTATTTACTAATTATTTAAGACCATAAAATAATTTGTGAAAAGTGTAAATGAAGGGAACGAAATATAAACTTCCAAAACGTGCCATCAAGTCGAAAGGAAATGTGACGTCATCCGACACGATATTAAAATTATCAGCGTCGAAGTTCATACTGTGGTATTAGTGTTTCCGACATAAATAAATAAATTAAACCTATATATTCGTGTTATAAACCTAGTTTCGTTTAAAAGTTTTATCAACTGATACGTTTGTTCAGGTGATCCCAAAAACATTTTCTTAATACTCAAACAACTCTAACAAAATAACTACAAAGCCTTTTTCAATAGCAGTTACAATGCTACTTGCTACACATTACATTTTTAAAATGTTTCTTCCTCTGAATCATTTTCCACTGAGTCAAGCTCAGATAAATAACTTGGTTAAAAATCTGCAGATTTAGAAGAATAAGATGCTATATAGAAGTACTATCAGCTGTGTTTTCAGCAAGTATTGATTGGCGTAACATTTCCAATCTGCTTAATGCAAAACTAGTTTCTATTTCATTTAATTTTAATTAGTTTGAAAATAATGTATTAACGAATTGTATGTTCTAATAATTTGGGTTTCTATTTTATTAAAGACATCTTTCTTAATTATTTCTGATAAATTATGTCTTAACTCTTGAATTTCTAAATTAATTGATATAATTTTGTCATTTAACTGAATTGTAGAATTCGTAATGGTCTGTATCATTTCAGTGATCAACGTCGCTATTATTATTATTGTTGATATTATTTGCCGTTCCTAAGTAAATTTCTATTTTGTACATTTCTAAAAGTTCTTTAAATAAGGCGTTATTAAATTCAGTACCTGGATCAGCACTAATTTTAATAGGTACACCGTAAAAAAAGAAATATTTAATTAAGGCTTTTACTATTACCGGTGTTGTTCTATTTGGAATCTCAAATGCTTGTCCAATTTTACTAAATGAGTCAATAATTGTTAGATAATACTTAGCTTCAATAGAAAATACGTCTATAAAGAGTTCTTGTAAAGGTTTAGTTTGAGTTTAGGTTAATTGTAATTTGGGTTTATTGGGTTTGATTGGGTTTGATTAGATTTATCGTACTCCATTTTTTTATAAATTTCACAAGAATTAATAACACTTGATACAGTTTCTTCCATATTATGCCAAAAATAATTTCTTTTAAAATGTCCTAAAGTTACTCTAATGCCTCTATGACAAGTTTTTCCTTCGTGATATTTTTGAACTATTTCTCGTTGATCAGTTTCATCTTCCATCAAACTTACGCGTTTTGTACATTCCCTAAATTGTACACATTCTTTTTTGAATAAGGATATAACTATTTCTGTAAATTGCTTGCGATGTATATCATCTTCAAAGTATATAAAATATTTAGATTTATTCTTAATATATTCCTTTAAAAATTGCTTAACTAAATCTGGTCTATTTTTAGGTAAATGAACTTCTAACTTCTTCTGTTTCGTATCTATCGCTTCTTGTAATATAATTATACCTTCTGATTTTGTGTCATGTGCGGAATGAATCGTGTCACTTTCAGAAGCCGTTACAGTAGAACTGGAAGAACATGGTATACAATAAGGGGAACCATTTCTAGACCTAACTGAAAGGGTTGTTTCTAAATCTGTATCTTGGATATTTATGGACTCTTCATATTCAATTTCAAATATAATAGATGGTCGGATGGATGGTCGATTCGGAGAAAGTAACTTTTTTTGACTTTTCTAAATCTCTCAATTGTACAGTTACTTTTCTAATTTCTTCAATTGGATCTACATTTACCATGTTTGAAACATTTTCTTCATCATCTACAGCGTTTAATCGGACTCGTGATAGTACATCAGCGTTACAATTGCTCTTACCTTTGCTCTTTTGTGTATGATTTCAAAATCATATTCAGAAAGTCCAACGGGTTAATCGACTATTAGTATCTTCTAGAGAGTTTAACCCGGCGTGAATGAGGTGAGCAATTATTACACCAGCTATTTGGTGGGTATGAGATACCCAAATCTTTAATGTTATTTTTTTCATACAAACGTTTAATTTGCATTAAATGTAATAAAACAATCAAAAGGCAATTTTAAACAAACAAGATTACAAAAAAGAAAAGAGGTTTAAGTACAAACAGTTTTGATGACTATTAAAATAACTATGTTAATAAATATTCTATAAAAAAAATACAAGTTTCGGTGGTTAATTAACTATTTGCATAAAAATCTAGCAAAATTATAACTTATTTGTTAAATCAACATAATAAGACTATTTTCTAATAATTCTAACTAAAAGAAGAACTGAACAATCTTATGAGATCATGTAACATATCGCTAAAGTTACACCTAAACATCAGCACAAAGTCCGCACACAAAATTCGCGTATTCTATAAATATTGGCTTTATACATTTAGAACAGCAATTTTTTATCTTTTTATTTCTTTTTTGAGGACAGCCACCATATCTAACATATTTGCTAACTATTTTTTTGGGAACTGCTGGTAAAGGTCCCCACAGGTGATCGGCAATTCTCTTCCCCTGGACGACGAACTTCCTTTGAATGTTGCAAAAACTATCTTTTATTAGGTTCAAACTTCAGACCTAAATTACGAATATAATCACGGTGCATAATGCGTTTTTTGCCGCTTAAGTGATTTTCCCTGTAGATTATGATAGTTTATAGAAGCCATATTGAGTATAGATACCATATAACTAAGGTGGTTATTTCGGTGCGTATAGCTTCCGTTTGAGAATGTAAAACTTTTTCGCCTATTGAGCTTGAAATTTGAGTCCACCTTTGCCCGGTTTGTTAGGAATTTATACATGAAACGATAGTTACATTTCAATAGTAAAGTTCTCGACAGGCACATAATGGTTACTAATATTGTCAACTAAATTATCCATAATATTCCTTATTGCAGCTAGATTGTCAACCTTCTTTGATTGTCAACTAACAATTCTTGAATCCGATGTTCATTTTTTTCGTAAAACATCTTGATAAATCTTAAAATAAATCACAAAATACTAAAAATAAGAATTAATTATAAACTTACTGTCACTCCAAATATGTGACACCAACTACGAGGTCGGGTATGTCATACCCTGGCGAACTTTGCAATCGTATATCTCTATTCGCAATTGGTGAATAACTAAACTCGATGCCGAACCTCACCCAACACACCCTTACCTCCAGCTACTGCAACAGCGGGACTTGCATTGCAACAATAACATTAAACAATTTACGTTTTAAAACTTCACGGGTATGAGATACCCCACCTCATTCACGCCGGGTTAATCATGCAAAGGGCTTATGATCGGTAATAATTTAAAATTTTCTACCATAAAGATAGGAGCGGAAATATTTTACAGCCCATACTATGGCTAGAAGTTCTTTTTCAGTAGTACTGTAACGGGTTTCAACATTGATTAATGTGCGACTCGCATAAGCAATAGGCTTATCGCTTCCTACCGGACCTTGTGATAATATAGCGGCGACAGCAAAGTCTAAGGCATCTGTAGTAAGAATATATGGTTTACTAGGGTGAGGATATTGAAGGATTGGGGCATTAATAAGGAGTTCCTTATATATTATTTTTTATTTTTCCATTCATTTTTTTCCTTTTTTTTTCATTTTCCAATGTCCTGAATTAGTCTAAATGATGTCTTCTGTCTATCTTCTGTTTTAACTTCAATTTGGTGATATCCACTTGCTAAATCAAAAATAGTAAAATAAGAGCTTCTTCCTAATTTATCAAACAAGTCAGTTATGTTAGGTAAAGGGTATTTGTCGTCGACAGTTATTTCATTTAATTTTCTGTAGTCAATTACTAAACGATATTTTCTCTCCTTACTAGTGTCAAGTTTTTTTTTGGGACTAGGTGGACAGGGGCACTTCAAGGAGAGTAGGAAAGAACAACTATATTATTTTCAATCATCTTTTCTACTTGTTTATTAATTTCGTCATTAATAACATGGAGTTGTCTGTAAGGTCGTAAATAAATGGGATCTTCGTTGTGAGTTCTAATTTGATATTTAACTTCATTAGTAAACGTTAAGAGTAGTTTATCGCAATGAAAAATATCTTTATATTCTATGTAGAGTTGTTGTATAGATTTCTTTTCTACGGAGTTCATGTGTTCTAACCTTAGTTTTGTCAAGTTTTCAGGCAGTATTTGGTCTATTTCTAAGTCACTAGTGTTATCTAATTTATTGATATGGCATTTGGGTTATTTTTTGTCACTATGAAAGGACTAGTGATAGTCAAAGTTAGTTCTGTCTCAAGAGTATTTTGAATAATTGTAGTAGCATATCCATTTTTACTGTTTACTAAAGAAATAGGCACTCTAACACCATCACAAAATTGTTTGAAATTTATTTTTTTCTTAAACTTGTTGGTAACTTTACTCTCTGTTCTCAACGTCGCTCTAAAAAGTCTAAATGAATAACGTTAGTAGGGTAGGGTATAAAGGATTTCATTTTTCATGTCTACTGTATCATCTAATTGTTTTAAAAGGTCACTTCCTATTAATCCGTCGTATCGTCCGTCTACGTCATATATACAAAATTTATGACTTTAGGGTTGTGAGGGTACTCGCTGTTTTTAATTTTTAAAGTTTCTAATTCTATAGCTATACATTCTTCTGCACGCGGATCACCGAAATGTTGTTCTAATGCTGATTTAAGACTGTTCCACGTAATTAAATCTTGTCGTTTACTAACTAAACTAGCCGCTCGACCTATTAGTTTAGAAGTTATAACGTGAAAAAAGATATAAATCTTGTGCTTGATTATCCTCTACTACACAACTTTAAATTACGTATTCACATTTACGAATAAAAAGGGATAATAATTTTTCGTCGCCATCAGACTTAGGGATAATGTTGCTTATTTCTACGGGAAGAAAGCAAATACCGGTTTCATTCGGAAAAGCCCTTTTTGTCCTCATTCCGAAAAACGACAATGTCAATAATCCTAAGGATACTAGACCAATAGCCCTAACAAATACAATTTCCAAAATATTTTTCTCTTTTTTACAAACAAAAATGACGCAATTCATGATTAACAATAGGTATTTCAGGCCTAATCACCAGAAAGGGTTTTTGCCCGGAGTTTCTGGATGCCTGGAACATAATACGTTAATATCGGAAAGCCTTAAAGATGCTAGAACTAGCGAGAGACAAATTACGGTTTGTTGGATAGCCTTAGAGAACGCCTTTGGGTCGGTACTACATGAACTGATGATGTTCGCGCTTGAATGGTATAACTTTCCTACGGTAATTCGCGACATTATTGCATCATATTATTCAAAATTAAAATTCTCCATAATTTTTAATGAAAACCATTCAAAACCACTTAATTATAACGTTGGTTTATTTCAGGGTTGTTGTATTTCTCCTATTATATTTAATATAGTTATTAACATTTTAATAGACAAATTAATTAGAAATGAAAAAAAATGGGGTTATCGGTTTAAGTTCAACAACAAATATACAGAATCCATACTAGCTTTTGCAGATGATCTCGTGATACTGACACGAAACAATGTCAGGTACTTCTAAATGTAGTTGAGGATTTCTGTACGTGGACGGGCGGATTGAGGACAAAACCAAGTAAATGTTTTAGTCTGTGTCTGGGTAGACGAATACCAAATATACCTCTTACGATCCGGGTCTTATAATAGGCGGTCAGTGCGTTAGTACGGTTACGGAAGCAGCTCCGTTTAAATTTTTAGGTAAAAAATCGTTTACCAAGGCCGTACTCCATCGTTGGATGTAATAGTCGATAGCTTTTTAAATGATCTCAAAAAGGTAGACAACCAACCAATAAGTAACGTCAAAAAAGCTTGGATTTACGATAATTTTTTAACATCACTTCTAAATTGGCCTTTCCTCGTTTATGATATTAATAAAACCCTTTTGTCAAAGTTAGATGCAAGCGTCATAAAGACATTGAAGTTATGGCTCGGGTTAGCGCACTCAGCGGACTCTTCAACCTTATTTAGAGACCGAAACAATTTTGGATTAAAATTAAAGAGACCATCGGAGCTCTACAAACATCTAAGAGTTACCAAAAGACATATCATCGGAAAATCTAAAGATGATACTGTAACTTCTCTCCCAAAAGACAAAGTTGCCTCAAAGCTCGAGTCACGACTTCAATTCCATAAAAAATTTATGATAGGTGCTCAAACGAATAAAGTAGGGCTAGGATCAAGTAGGAAAGTTCAAGACATAGACATAACAAAATCTTTTATTCGACAAGACGAAAACGATAATTACGGACTCCACGCGATGAGCCTAGAAATTCAAAACGAATGGGTGACCATAGGAGATTTTTGTATTCCACTAGCTTTGAAGTGGCGCACCTTAATTTATGATTGGTCCCCATCATTATTAAAATTCTATCTTAATGCATTCCAAATGACTCTCCCAGATCAAAGTAATTTAGTAAGATGGGGCAAAGCCACCGAAAAGTCTTGCAACATCTGTGGGAAGGCAATAGGAACCGCGAAACACCTATTAGTAGGGTGTAGGGTACTTCTAGATAAAGTTCTATACTCACGTCGCCACGACAAGGTATTAGAAATTATACGGGAAGCGGTTAGTCTTTCAGTAGCAAGAGCGCGGAAGGGTATAACAACCACCCAACGATCTGTAGAATTCGTCAAAGAAGGCTCCTCCAAAAAATCAAAAGCGAAGCCTTATTCAATATTAGGCGCGGCTCCTGATTGGACTCTCATGATGGACACGTATGAAAAGCATTACAAAATCCCTGGGGATGTTGGTGTTTCGTCATCCAGACCGGACTTATTCCTGTATTCGAAACATCTGAGGCGCGTGATACTTGTGGAGCTTACTGTACCTTGGGAAACAAACATCCCAAGTGATCACACATTCAAGCTCAATAAGTATTACGAACTGACCAACGAACTGATCAGGAATAAATTTATAGTTAGTTTGTACGCGGTAGAAGTGGGAGCGAGAGGTATAACAGCGAAATCTCTCTATAGCCTACTTAAAGACCTTGGCCTTTCTAGAACAAGCATCGGTTCATTTCTAGAACGTATTTCAAAGGCGGCATTAGTAGGTTCTTTCCAAATTTGGTTAGGTAGGGAGAGGAGTGTGGAGGGTGAAGGTGAGCGTTTTTGCGCATAATAAAGGGGCCCCTTAAAACTACTCCTGGGTCGCGGGTCCCAGGCACTGCTTGCACTCCTCTCCTTGCAACGCGATGGGCCCGGCACCCGCACGGTGAATCCATGGAATGCTAAGAAGCTTCGTCTTGTCTTTAATATAAATTATATCCTTTTACGATGCGTATCATTCGTATTATTCGATTTTTTTTTATATATTCAATTATAATATTAATTCAGATACGAATTATAACTTTATTTCACTTCGATATTATTTCATTACTTTATAAAAACACTTAAAACAAACGTCAAAGAAATCTCTAAGAACCTTTTTAATTTTTAAAAGGAATCTACAATTAAATTGACACATATAACTAGGCTTGATTAGGAAATGAATAGGTAGGAATAGTTTTAGGGTCTACTCACCAAATCATCTCCCTCGTGAGCCTGAAGGCAGCAGTGTCTTCAACAGCCAGACGCTCGTCCACGTAATATGACAAATTTATTTATCTGGTTCGGATTCCGTGAATAACACTTGAAAGCGTACGTCGCGGTAATTTTCTTTTATTTCCGGGACGCGGAATCCTACTGTCAGTCAAGTTCCCAGAGCAGCGAATGACTTTTTAAAAAATATATATTTTAAATAAGATGATATTTAATTAACAAGTTACCACTTAGACTACCTTAAACAGACTAAACTTAATATTAATATTATAAGCCAATCAGAGTGGGAGCAGACCACCCAGAAGAGTTATTCGCATCGTTCGGTTACTTAGAATATTGGCTTCCCATGGGTGGTAGACGCTAACTCAGCGGAGCCACATGGCTGGCGACTAATGAAATGTGTCAGCTCAGCGGTTTGGGACGACGTAACTAACTACTCACACACTACTATCTTAATATTTCTAATAAAACGTATTTTATTACGTATGCACATTAATTTCATAATCCACATTATATTGCTAACAAAACTAATGCGTTAGCTTATTGCATTTTTTTAAAAGACCTTAATTAGATATATTATGTCTGCCTCAAATTATTATAAAATATCCACATTTTGCCCAAAATGTTCGAAATATATATCAGATTATATTTCGAAACCTATTATGGTTCATATTATCACACATAGTATACACTTATTAAACATTTCACGATATTTTACAAAAATGAATTCATTCCATTGTTACTATTCTTTTAAAATATTGATTATTATTTGTCATAAAAGTAAATATATGATGTATATTTTCAAAACAAATGGAATAAATGTGATGACATTTAGTCGTTACTATAAAATTCAATGACAACATAGTTACTCAGGCCCTAGAGGTGGACGCTACAGTCCAGGCAGATTGTATATCTGTAGACGACACTCAACTTTGTTCTCGAGTACTGGAATATGACCATGATAGAAACTCATTATTAATATTTACTATGAATATAAGAAGCATTAAAAGTAATTTTGATTTTTTAGTTGCTTATATTTCTACTATAATATATATACGAGGGGAGGTCAAAAAGTTCGCGGAATGAGAGGAAAGGAGGTTGATATTAAACATCAAACTATTTTTCTTTTTCAATATATTCTCCCTTAACCCCAATACATTTTTCAGATATCTCAAATAAATAGTTTATGCCATCGAAAAAAAATTATTTCTCTTTGGTGTCAAAATAGGCCGAAATTGCAGACTTCATTTCTTCATCGTCGTCAATATTTTTCCACGCAGCATTTCATCATTTTTGGAAATAGATAATAGTCACTGGGTGCCAAGTTTTGACTGTAGGGAGGTGTGCCTTTTTTTTGCCACTGCATCTACTCTTGCTTCGATTCAGGTTCATTGTGATGAACCCAGGTTTCATCACCAGTAACGATTCGGGCCATAACTTCTTCCTTTCTCTCGCCACAGATTCCAAAAACAGAAGAGAATACTCGACACACTAACGTTTTTGAAGTGGCGTGAGAGTTCTGGGAACCCATCTTGCAGTCACTGAATAGTAATGCCAAGATGATGGTGTAGAATATTCAAAATACTTGTTTCCGATACTCTAATCATTGCTGCAAGCTGCTTCTCATTCAACCGGCCATCTTTCAATACAAGTTTTTCTACTTTTTCGAAGATTTCTGGAGTAGTGGTTTCAATTCGCCGTCCATAGCTGGTACTGTCTTCAACCGACTCTCTTTCTTGTTTGAAAAGACCATGCCACTTGTAAACCATGGTTTTAGAAAGGGCAGTCCGCGTAAAATAATCTGAGCGATTTTCTTTCTTGCTTGGTAAGGAACTTGTGTTCAATTTTCAACCAATTAGTTTTGACCCAATTAGGTTTAAACTTGGTATATATACTATTTATGAGGTGTTCTACTAGTGACTAACTGAATATCTATACACTAAAGAAAAAATACTTGGGTGGTTAAAGTACTTAGATTATAATGATACAGAAAGTCTTTTAATTATAGTCAAATAATAATCATAAGCGGGCGTGATATTTTCACACACAAACAAACAAACATACTTACGCGTACACACACGCATGCATACGCATTTACACGCACGCACGCACGCACACACACACACACACACACACACACACACACAAACACACACACACACACACAAACACCACACACACACACACACACATAAATAAAAAAAGAAGAAAACAAAACAGTGAAGTGAAGACGCTTATAAAATGTTTATTTTTGTCTGTGTCTTGTCGTTTTTGTTTAAATCTCACATTGTTAATTTTGTTGCATTACATGTATTTTATAATTAATTTACTAAGAACTCATTCCTAAGGGCATAATTTGTTGTAACTTTTAACTAAGGGCAGAATACTGGCTTCTGCAATACAGCACGGCTAGTGCAGGAGGCAGGGTAATCGGTTTAGTTCATGAACTGTGATCTGTTCAATAAAGATTATTATTATTACAATAAATTCCACCTCGACTCGATGCTCTCCAATATTTAAAACGTCTCATTTGGTTCGATGGTTTTACGCCACGGCGTTCACACCCCACGTTTACAATAATATCAATTAAGTTACTAATTATCTTTGAATTATCGTGATCTTCAACATATATTTAAATCTATTTATCTTGTATATTTATTGCCCAAAATAATAGAGGTAAAGTAATCGGACGCAATGCAACAAGGCATTTTCTACCAGTCAACAAGAAAAAATATATAAAGAATAAGGACGAAGTAACAGTAGTGAAAAACTTTTCATTTTATACAAAATAAATAACAGTTTTAATTTTTCTTTAAATATGTTAGCTGCATAACACTTGTTTATTACCAAAAAAATAATAATAATTGAGACTTTACTTTTTATTGCTAGATTAACCTCAATACGTTTATATGATAACAAATCAGAAAAACTGGTAGACATTAAAACTAATAGTGTTATTTTTTTCAGGTTCATAGGCGGCCACGCTGAGAGCAGAGCCTGCGTCACCGAGGCCCTCACGGTCGCTCTCTCGTGCCTCGAGGAACTGGGACGGACGGACATACCAATGCATATTATATTGTTATGTTGTTCTCCCCCATATTCTGCATATGCAGGTGGTTTGGTACCACCAGGTAATTGTGATGTTCAATTGAAAATATTAGTAATTAAATTGGAATGAAAAAGTCATCATCGCCATTGGGACATACCCGACCTTGTCTATGCTGTTATAATATTGGTATACGTCACAGTTTAATCAATAATCTCGTTCAGGGGCGCCATCGACAGTGGAGCAAGTTGCTCGTCAGATCGCCGAGCGCGGGGTGCAGCTATCGATAGCGGCGGCCAAGCGCTTGCCGGCGCTGTTAGCGCTGTACGAGCACGCCGGAGGGGAACTGCATAGTGCACAGCAGAGGAATTATGCTAAGGTTTTCCTTGTATTAAAAAGCTATTAGTTATTTAATGAAACATGAATAGATATATCTTTTGCGTTGTTGAAGTCATGTTTATTCACTGTCATTACCAAATGAGTTCAATCAATTCAAATATAACATTAATCCTGTACTATGATAAATTTTTCAATAACTATAAAACTATAAATATGACGAAATAAAAGCAATACTACTAGTGAAAGTATTCCTCATCCGTGTCCCTCCGTGTAGGATCCTCGCCACGTGGTGCTGCTCCGAGGGTACAGCCTGAAGGAGCGCCCGCCCAGTCCGGCGCCCCCGCCCGCCCCCGACATACAGACGGACGTGTACGGGTACGTGTACCTTACCACGGGAATGTTCTGTCTGAAATCATTTTACTTGGCTACCGTGGGTCATCTGGTGTTATAAGTTCTCTAAAATTAACAGGCAATATTTTTATATATACATATAATTCAAAAATTTGTGTTTAGTGACTTCGTTTTTCAAAATGAATATGAATGATGACATATGAAGGACATAATATATGATCTCAAAAAATGACATTTTCGGCTACCGACTCACCATTATAAGTATAGACCTCGTCGAGCCGCTCGACTCGAAGGATACGTCCCACCTGCAGCGTTACCTATAGCCACAAATATTAATGTTTACGTAATGGAAATCACTATTTAAAACGACGTCACCTCAAAATCAAAACGATCGCCTCCGTGAACCCCCAGACAGAGCCAGGTCCGCACGACGGTGGCTCCTCCCCGCCCCCCCGGGCCGCAGTATCGCGGGGGGGTGACCGCGGGGGTGTCGCCGGCGGCGGGAGCGGGGCGCGCTTGGCTGCCCCCCCCGCCCCGCCAGCCCTACGCCAACTCGGCCCTGCTGACGCAGCTGGCGCAGCCGTCCTACCCGCCGCCGCCCACGCAGGTCAGTGGGACCCTCCGCCGCGAGGAACGAACGCTCCGATGGAAAGTTATACAACACCGCGTCCGTCCAGGCGAACATCCAGCGCATGCAGCCGCTGCAGCCGGGCCCGTCGGCGCCGCCGCAGCGCACTTACATCTGGAGCGGGGTGCTGGAGTGGATGGAAAAGGGCAAGACGCCCGGCGACCAGCAGAAGGTCACCAAGCATCTGCCGTGCCAGGTGAGACGCCGGAGGACCCGTTCAAAATATACTCTTATATTATACGAGCCCGTGGATCATGTTTCATTAAATTAATATTATTGCTCGCTTTGCGGCGATCGAAACGTCGGTTTACATTCAAAGTAAAAAAATTGAATCCAATTATGCGCGAGCTAGTTAGCAATATACTAGAAGTACTAATACTAAAACTATTTAGATCCGCAGTTAGCGTAACTAATAGATGATCAAATAAACTTCACAAATGAAGTTCGATCATTATTATGTTTCGTAGCTTCATTCTTCAGATATAAATTAACAATGTAGATGTTTAGAGCATAAAGTTTTGTGTCTTGCTCATAACAGAGAAACATAGTAAACTTCGCAAATCATTTATTTTGTTTTATTCGTATGCATAATGTATGTAAATTATAATTTTCTGCTTAATCAATATGTATAGTAAATTATTATAATTGTAATTATCGTTAATAACAATTTCTTAATTATTCCTTCAAACAAACAAACTTTGCAAAATTCCCCTCATCGATAACCGAACGATGGCAAAATTTTGCAAAAGTTTTCGATATCTTTGTCCAGCCAGCAGTTTGTCGAATAGTATCGATGGAAACACCAGCAGCACTAGCAGCAGACGTGGCTGCGTGTGTTGTGCTGCGAGCGCTGCACACACTCACGTCTATATTACTATCCGCCAGTACTGCTGATTGTTTGGGCAGATGCCGGTCGGTGATTTAAAAGTTAACAAAAGATTCTGTGAGTTGTTACTTGTAAGATTTTTTGTAACAAACAAGTAGTCTTCGATGACTGTAACTTCGATAGCTGGACAAATATCTTTATTTTGTTCAAAATACGGTCAAAATAAAAACAGGTGATTACGACCTGCACCGGAAGTTTTAATAATATCCGAGATAACAATTCTGATTCCATTAGATCAGATTGAAATATTACTTCATTTAATTAAGGAAAGTGTTTGAACTCTATGCGCAGTAAGACATATAACAAGTACATAAAGCAAGTAAGATTACCAATTTCTGGGTTATTTTTTCAATACTAAGATTACGATTAGGTGTGCAGTTTGAAATATAATTTAAAACGACCTGAGGGTCCCAAGTTTGGACATATTTTGGGGTGGAAGGCCTTAGCTTGTAAACCCCTTTGAGTAATCTTTTTAACAGATCATTTGATACAAAATCACTTCCTAAAAGTAAAGATAGCGCAGATCGGTGACTATTAATAGTGCCGTATGCAGCTCCTTTACTAAATTGTTCAGTAATAAATAAAATAATAGAAGATACTGAACCCTGATAAAAATTTAAATTATTATCTTGACGAAACTTCCACCATATCTTAAAAGTAACATTATATTGATCTATCGTATTTTTAGAAAGCGACGCTTCCATTAAGGTCAACGCAGCCTCTGGTGTTCCTCCCTTTAAGAATGCGCGCCTGATAGCTTCACGAAGGCCAGGGTATGTTGCCAAAGTAGGCGGGGAGTCCTGGAAATAGAGTGAAACAGGCAGATATCAGATGGCTTCAAAAATATAATGTCTGATATTAATAACCTTACAAGAAGAGGAAACCAGTGCTGGGAAGGCCAGTACGGAAAAATAAGAATACCAGATGCTTGCTCAGAATTATTTTTTTCTAAGAATTTTAAAATTAACGGGAAAGGGGAAAAAGCGTAAAAATAGATTTTTTTCCAATTTAAAGTAAAAGCATCTACTATTAAAGCATCGGGATCTGGTTTCCAAGAGGCATATGTTTTACACTTGGCATTGATGCGAGAAGCGAATAAGCGATTTCAGGAAATCCAAAGAATTTTGTAATTGTTTGAAAAGCTTGTTGAGTTGGTTGCCATTCAATATCAGGATTATTTTCCTTGATTGCTCATCAGCTTCAATATTATCTCTTGTGTTAATATATGAAGCGAAAGGCCAAATCGCGTCAGTGAAAATCTCTATATCAGTATTTGACGTACATTTTATGTTGTCTAACCACCACTGTAAGTCAGGTAAAACTTTGTTTGACGGTTTAAATTTAGCTTCATAAGATCCATACTGTTGGAGTGCAATGTATTTTTCTCTCTCCAGCTGCTTTGTGTATAGCCAGCCGTAACGCCCAGCTGGACAAGCAGCAGTAAGCTGACCTATCAAACGTGAAAAATCTCGTATTGAACAGGCTGGTAATGATATAAACTTGTGGACTGTCTGTGCGTTTGTGGACTGTCTGTTGCGTTTTTCTATAGGTAGCAATAAGCGCAAATTTACGGAATTGAACATAAATCGTAGAAAGCGACAAACTTGTTGAGGTTCTAGACAGCTTTTTTCATAATTAATTATGAAACCTAGACATTTCAATAAATTTGTAGTTTCTCTTACGTTTTGCAAGCATTCCTCATAATTTTTGCCAATACACAAAATATCATCTAAATAAACAACTGATGTAAAGCCGCAAGATCTTAAAACTGTTATTACCTCCTTCATAATTTTTGTGAAAGTACGAGGTGCCACGGAGAGGCCATAAGGCATTGCTGTGAATTCGTAGGAGTGTGAATTACCGTTTTCATCATCATCATGTCTCCTTAAATTAAGGGGTTCCAACCGACTAGAGACCCTGGGATTATTTATATTCCGGACGCCGCGTACGGTCGCTCAGAAAGAAAGTTTACTACTCATTTGCACAACCCCTCGGGGAGATCGTAGGATGGTAGCTTCGGGGGAAATGCCTTGAGAGTGGGGAAAAGAAAAGAATTGTGGTACTCCATCACCGCCCCAAGGTCAAGGCACGCCCCGGTGTCACCGTGCATGCAGGGGTAGTGTGATTTGCTGGCGCGGAGGATGGAAGGGCTCCCGGGCCTCCCCCGTGTATGATTACTGAACCCCACTGGTCTCTGTCTGTCTGTCTCGGCTTCGATTTTATTATACATACATAAATAATAACTTGAAGTCTGAAATATGCTTTTGATAGTGTGACCATCGACCCGATTATAAAATTCCAGGTGTCAGCCAATTCCAAGGACATAGAACCCGAGCTCAAAGTAGACACATGGCCTAGCAAGCTTCTGATGCAGCTGATGCCGAAGCAGTTGATCAGCAATATCGGGGGCCAGTACCTCAAGGACAGCAAATCGGTGCTGTTCCACCTACAGCAGAACGAGGCCCTCGACGCCCTGACAAAGGTCATGGTTAATGGTTTTGTAAGTGATTGTCGTCATTCCTTATTAGATCTTGGGAGACCATACCCACAGGTCGGCCCTCGGCGCCTGTACTGTACTCTACTGTACCGCCGCCGTGCTGATGATGTTTCACACGTTGTATAGAGAATGTTAAATTTGGTAGAGCGACGGGGACGCCATTGCTGAGGTCGCAGGTTCGAATTCTCAATCGATAAATTTCACAGTCTATAGTTATTTTAAAATTGTGCTATAAATGAAAGACATTTTATTATCATTCAGAAATTAATAAAGAAAAGAATTTTATTTTAGTCCATCGCAACGTACTGCGCCTGATATGTCAATCGCATTAGTAAGTACATATAATAATCTGTTTCTGCAGGCCGGCTGCGTCCACTTCTCCCCGATGTCTTCTCCTCCCCAGTGCGACATCAAGGTCCTCATACTGTTGTACACGTCCGATAAGAAGGCCTACCTGGGCTTCATACCTAACAATCAAGCTACTTTCGTGGACAGACTGAGGAAGGTTAGTAAAGATACTAATAAAATAATTATATACTATTATGTATTTTTATACAACAACACAGATACATGACTCGCACTAAAGATCTTGATCACGAAATGTGGTCTGTTTGTTATCGACCTTTTTTTTTGCGTTGGAAAAATGCGTTACGCATCATCCCATCGGCCAGGAAGGTGATGGCCGTGGGGGTATGTGGGACTCCCGGCAGCATAGAAGACGCTATTTTTAAGGTTACCCACTAAAACACCAACGGTTGACCTCTGCTCGCCTTAATGAGACGCCACGGGATCGCTTTCGCACTCACCGTGACGCCCCGGCGGAAACCCACCTTATGAAGAAACAACCCCTATGAGGAAACAGGCGGTGCTGCGATCCTTCTCGGAAGGGCAATTGGCACGGATGTGCCCGAGCTCCTGACACTTAAAGCAGCGCATAGGCCGCTCCGCCAGGAGCTCTAACCTCACCGAGCTCCACCCCACAAGGACTCCCTGAGGCCACCAACGATGTCGCCGCATCGATAGGGAGTCGGGCAAAGGTAGCGCCCATACCCCCGGAGCCCCGTCGAATCTCCCCAACATGGAGAGACTCGCCAGGACAGTCGGTGATGCGGCGAATCGCATCCACGACGTCGTCTTTCATAGCGTTGTGGTCCAGTCCGCCAAGCCGCAACGATACCCACTTAACGGGCCTGGTGACATCCGCCACCCCATCCAGCACTGGGCGAAGCTTCGCCACCAGTGCGTCCGCCTGTTCTGGAGCACCCTTGGGCAACTCCAGCAGCCTGTCCCGCCCTGCAGTTTTATTAAAACCGCAGGAGACCGCGGAGACGGCAGCTTCGAGGGACTCGCACCCGGGTTTTTGGGCGCCTTCTTGGTCGAAGACAACGCTTTACCACCACTGACCTTCGTTTTTGAGGCCTGCTTTTGGGGAAGGCCCTTCTTTTTCCCCATGCCTTTCCTCCTCAGCACAACCGTGGACCACTCGTCCTCCACGGTTGGCCGAGAGGCAGTCGCCGCGACTGCGACCGACTGCCTCCTCTCTGCCGTCGCGAGTGGCGGCCGATTGACCGGCGCCGGGAGAAGACGCTCTTCAAGTCCTGCAAAGCGGGAGTTAATCAAAACTCCCACCGAGGACAATACGGAGCGTCTCAACTCCACAGCCACGCATGGTTCCACCGTCCGCAACTCCGCCGACCCCCTGTCAGCCATGGACCGGGCACTGACACCCCCATGACCGACCCCCAGCAGGGTAATTTTTTATAGAGGTTTTCTTCGTCGCAGCCAGACGAACAAAGCAAGCTCCGTCCGTCCAGCTCTCGTTCCCACTCAGTTCCCACACATGCTAGTAGCTGTCCGCGCCGGCCGAAGCCGGTGCCCCCCATATCTGGGGGGACCTTCCCTATCCGCCAGATGGCGGCACTAGCGACCGCACACTGGTTATGTTATCGACCTACCTTATATATTTGATTAATTAAATATTTTATAATATTTTGAAAGGTAATCCAGCAACAAAAGATGAACAAGCAGTTACCGGTGCCGGCGAGCGCGGCCGCCATGCCAGCCGCCGCCATGACAGCCGCCGCCATGACGGGTGAACTCACATCAATTACTATTAGTTCTAAGGTATTATTTAACCGTTTACCGAACTTCATCAAAGTGGGTTCGGCCTCTTTGGAAGTAATAGACATCAGACAGCACGGAGCGTAAAATTGTTTATGTTTCTATTATGGCTTCATTTTTTTGGTCTCTCGCTTATTCGTGACATGCTTTAATCTACATCGTAGGCGGCGGCATGGGAGCAGGCATGTCGTCGAGCCTGGGGCTGGGGGGCGCAGGCCTGGGGGGCGCCGGCCTGGGGGGCTCCGGTCTGGGGAACTCGCTGGCCTCCGTAACCAATATGGCCGCCCAGCAGCCGCAACAACACCAACAAGTAAAGAATATTAAATTGTATTAAATCGAACAGATTTTATTATCCGATATATATTAATTATTATTTTATTCAGGGCATGGTCATGGGCGGAGGAATGACCGGTCAGGTCGGTCAAGTCGGTCAGGTCAGCCAGGTGGGCCAGGTCAATCAAGTCGGCCAAGTCGGCCAAGTGAACCAAGTCGGCCAGGTCGGGGGTAAGGGCCCTCGGGGAGTGCCTCTGGACGGTCTGGAGGCGGCCAGGCAGCAAAACTTGGAGAAGATCCAACACTTGCAGCAAACATTGGAAGCCGCACATCAACAGGAAGCTCAGTTCAAATCTCAAATGGATATTATGTCTCATCTACACGCCGCCCAGCAGCAGGAGCAGCACTACAAGCATCTAGAGGTGAGTGAGTGAGGGAGTAAGTCACATAGACAGCCCACACATTGATGTCAATGTTGCTAACAATTCTGAACCAAACCATTGAACTAACTAATAACATACTTGAAAAATTAATGAAAAATTAAAACCCATCCTAGAAGAAAACGAAATACTGAAAGTAAATATCCTAGAAAAAAAAAGGTGAAGATTCTAGAGAGAGATAGAAAAGGCAACAATATAATTATTAATGTATTAGTGAAACAGGATCCAGTCGGCACTGGATCTAATCTGAAATCATCAGGAACAAAGGAATCAACAGAAATATAAAGGAATTATATATTACAGGTGAATTCTTAAGAAATTTTTAGAAAATAGAAACTCACTACAACTAAAACTAATAAAAGAAAGGAAAAAGGAAACTTCTCGTGCATAAGTATATGACAAACTTATCCTAAAACAAAACTCAAGGTAGCTAAGAGGAAGAGGGAGATCAGAAAGCAAACCAAAACGAAAAACGTAAAGAAACGGACAAAGTCCCTTTCCCCCAAACCGGCTGGTCCCCGTTACCGAAAAAGAGCACAACCCTTCAGTAAACTCTAAAGACAACAACAACAATAATAAAAAAACACAACACACTCTCAAGGTCGTAACTTTAAACGTAAGATCACTAGCTATAACAAAAAGATTTATAGATCTTGTAATATGCACATATAACAAATCCCAAATTAATATATATGAGTATATGTAAAACTAAAATACATATAATAATATAACACAGGAAAAGAGCACAAGAGAAGGAAGACCTACTACATTATTATACTTAGTCTGGCCATAGCTACTGTTACAATCAAAAATAAAAAATATTACATTTGCATTTAGACATTAAAATGGAGAGAAGAGAATCGCTTTGATTGCATTACACAAAGTAGGTATGGAGCCAAATGCAATTTTTAAACCTCTCCATACCTTTGGTATTAGTCAAATGTTTGTGTACTGAGCTATTAATAGGTACAATGAGACTTCCTCTGTTTGAGACAGAGAAAGATCTAGCCGTCCACGTAGTGTTCGTACGAAAAAGGTGGTAAAAGCAGTAAGGGAAAGAATTTGAAGAAATCCTGTCCGAAAGCAAAAAGTTTTATCTCGGGAAATGAAGATAGCAGCTAGCTTTGCTTTTACTAAAATGAGTCATATTCCGTGTGCGTTGTGATTTGTAAGTGTAAAGTGTCCGTTTCTTAGTGTATATCAAGGGACAGAAATATACAAAATAATAAAATATTTAAACAAGGACCAGAGTTGCTTAAGGTTTTAATATGTTTCGTTCGCCGAACAAGCAACATAGTTCTAACGCCGACATCAGTACTTTATCCGAACTAAGCACTGTTACAATTCGGAAGCGTAAGCATACTGATGATTATACGGAGGATTTAAAGCACCTAACATCGAATATAATTAACAAATTAGATACTTGGAAAGCTGAAATCCAGAGTAATATTTCTGAGGTAAAAAGGGCTTAGAATCGATTTTTAAGACAGATTTTGATAAGCTTGACACTTTCTTTCTCGGAAATAAAATCTGAAATAAGTTATATTCGTCAAGAGTATCAACAGATTAAAAAGTGTATTCAATCCATTCAGTCGAAACACGAAGAAACGATTGTAAAGGTTGAAAAGGTTGCTCTGGAAAAATCGGTGCAGCTTCATAGTGACAAATACGAGAAACTAAATAACAAAGTGAAGTTACTTGAAAACCATAATAAAAACATACAAACCCTTGAATCTAGAATTTATTTGTTAAAGAGTGAGCAAAAACTAATACAAATGGAGCTGAACTCCAATTATCAAAGAGATCGTCTTCTGAATCTGGAGGTATTCGGTGTCGTTGAGTCAAGGAGTGAAAATTTATTAGATCTAATGCTTGCTATTGACAAGCATGCCTGCGTAACATTCAACTCCGAAGACATTTTAGAAGTGAACCGCATTACTCCCAAAAACAAAGTTCAAGGACGCCCTAAAAATATTATAGTTAAGGTGAAATCCCGTCTACTGAAGGAAAATATAATCTCCGGTATCCGCAAAAACCATATAAGGAATCAAGATCTTGGTATAAGTGGTAATACCAGTAGGGTGTACGTTAATGAGCATCTTACTCAACTTAATAAAATATTACTTAAAAAATGCAGAGAGGCAGCAAACCTCAAAAACTATCAATACGTGTGGACAAAAAACGGAAGGATTTATATGAGACGAAATGACACCTCAGCTGCTGTACAAATAAAGCAAGAGGATATTGCAAAATTTGTGTAATTTCTAGTAAGACAAGTTACTGTGTTAACCTTTTATATCTTAAATTTCCTGTAATAATACTTGTAGTTTTCTTAATTGTAAAGATTTTTTGGCACAACCAGTTAGATACATATTCTTTGGTACTTTACAAATATACTCGTAGTTCTTTAATTGCAATGACTTGCATTCTGTATACATTGGAAATGCACGAAACACAGGAGCGCCTTTTTGTTCGCAGCATTAGAGATTGCAACCTTAACCATCATTGATTAATAATTACTTTTTTTAACTTATATTTGGTATTTACTATATTTTATTTACTTTGATATATTATGTATGAAATAACAACAGTAGATAATTTAAAAACCGAATGTACTGAGTTAGTGAATGTACAATACTATATTTTTATACACTTAATTATATTTATATATATATATCAATACAAGACACATGCACTATAATAATTACGCAATAATGCTGATACTAATGGATTTTAATAACGCACTATTTTTTGTTAAACGTACCATTGTTGAAGAGTCCGATATAAGTTTTCACACTACCCTTTACATTTTTATAACTTGTATCTATTTCTTATTTGCGGTCGTCGACGATGTCCTTTTTTGTTATATATTTTTTATGCATTGAAATACCTGTATGATAGCTATGATATCCGTATTCTTAAAATGTTCTATCGTTGTAACCCATTACATATATTATTATGCTTTAAAATAAAAATATTTAAGAACGCTTTATCAATTAAATTAGGCAATTATTTTGAGATATTATATATTAGGTGTATAAGCGACCGTGATATTTTTTTTTTGTTTGACATAATTGTATTGTGTTTTTCTTTTAGAAATGGCTACTAAAAACTTGAATATCTATTACCAGAATGTTCGTGGTCTTAGAACTAAGTGTAATGACTTACGACTAAGTGTTTTGAATAGTGATTATGACGTAATAATACTGACAGAATCGTGGCTACATAATGGTATTTTTGACGCAGAATTGTGTGATGATAGATATGACGTTTTTAGGGCGGATCGTAATCTTAATATTAGTGGCAAGTGTACCGGTGGAGGAGTAGTAATTTTAATTCGACGTTCGCTCGGTGCTTACGACGTTCACGTGTCACTCGCAAGTACAGAGATATTGTGGGTTACTGTACCGTCCCGCGCTTGCAAATCGGGATTTAACTTGCATTTTTGCGCCGTTTACATCCCTCCCGACCCGCGTGAAATACCCACACATTTGAAAACATTCACAAATGTATTTAAAACGTCAATTGAGCTTTAACCTCAAGATAATTACATACTGGTAGGTGATTTCAATTTGCCTTGCCTATCGTGGAATACAAATAGTTATACATTGATAAAAAAGGGTTCAATTGAAGTTCAGAGGGAGGGTTTAGAGCTAGTAGAAAATTTAAGCTTTTATGCATTGAAACAATGTAACTTTTTTAAAAACTATGCTGGGAATACTTTAGATCTCGTTTTTTCAAATTGACCTGTAATTAATTGTAAAACCAGAATCCATACCACTTCTTAAAGAAGATTGCGCACATCCTCCGTTTACCTTTAGTGTTTTTGACTTAAATATTATTCCTTTACAAGATGCCCCTACATTAAAACAGAAATTTAAAAAGGCGTATTATGAGGATATTAACAAATACTTTCTTCAACACGACTGGTACACTCTCTTGAGAAAAGGTACCATTGATGAAGCGAGTGGTATCATGTACCGAATTATTGAAAGGTCTATAGATATGTCTAACAAAGAGGTATGGAGAACATTGTGTCGTTTAGATGTGAATAAAGCCAGTGGTCCTGATGGTATACCAGCCATTCTGCTCAAGACATGCGCAGCTGAGTTGTCTCCTGTACTGACACGTCTGTATCGCCTCTCTTTCATGACTGGAATAGTGCCGAAATCCTGGAAGCTTGCTAATGTGCAACCCGTGCCCAAAAAAGGCAGCCGTGCCGACCCTGTCAATTACAGACCGATTTCAATCACCTCCATACTCTGTAAGATTATGGAGTGTGTATTGAACTCGCGCCTACTAGCATACCTAGAAGGTAACGATCTCCTCAGTGACCGACAGTACGGGTTTCGCCGTAATAGGTCTACTGGGGACCTCCTAGTGTATGCTACTCACATTTTAGGCGAGGCCATCGAGAAGAACGGAGAAGCGGTCGCCGTCTCTCTGGACGTCTCGAGGGCATTTGACAGGGTCTGGCATGCGAGCCTTATATGCAAGCTTTCAGCGTACGGTATATCTCCTGGTCTGATCGGCTGGGTAACGGACTTTCTGAGCCACAGATCTCTCCGAGTAGTTGTCGATGGGTGTTCCTCGGAACCCTTGACAATAAATGCCGGAGTGCCTCAGGGGTCCGTTCTTTCTGCAACTCTGTTTCTGCTGCACATTAATGATCTGTTGAAGCCCGGTATCTATGGGTATGCAGACGACAGCACAGTTGTAGAAAGATATCTGCCGAGTCCTCGGGCTAGTCGAGATCAAGTACAGTCTGAAAGAGAAGCCATGGTGCAACGTTTGAATGACAAACTTCAGGCAGTCTCCGCATGGAGCAATGCCAATCTTGTCAAGTTCAACGCCACCAAAACGCAGACGTGTCTATTCACCGCCAAAAGGAGCCCTTTCACCTTGGCTCCTACTTTCCAGAATGTATCCTTGGAATACAGTGACCGGCTTCAGTTGTTAGGCTTAGAGATTTCCTCGAACCTCAACTTTGGTCGGTTCATTGAGTCCAGAGCAAGAGCAGCAGCAGCAAAGCTTGCCGTTCTTGCGAAGGTTCGGCAGTACTTTACACCGGGACAGCTTCTTGTTTTATACAAAGCACAGATCCGGTCGTGTGTAGAGTACTGTGGACACATATTTGCTGGTGCCGCAAAGTCTCATCTTGTGGTTCTGGACTCAATTGAGAGGCGAGCAAAGAGGCTTATAGGCGATCCCGAATTGGTCGAAGCCGACCTCCAAAGCCTTGAACACAGGCGTAAAATTGCTAGCCTCTCAGTATTCTATAGGATACATTTTGGTGAGTGTGCGCAGGAATTACACGAGTTAATTCCCCCGTCCCCCTTCCATCACCGGACGTCCCGACGCACGGCAGGTATCCATCCTTTTGTTGTGGACATTCCACCTGTCCGAACGAAGCGCTTTGCTTCCTCATTTTTAGTGCGTACAGCGAAGGACTGGAACAATTTGCCTGCGTCGGTATTTCCGGCCAAATATAATGTGGGTGTCTTCAAGAGAAGAGTGAATAGGTTGCTAGGGCAATGCGACTTACCATCTAAGACTACATTCCACTTACCATCAGGTGGAATGTAGTCAAGCATTGCCTTAGATCATATAAAAAAAAAAAAAAAAAAAAAAAAGATTTGTATGTTCCGTGTAGTCGTAGATCAGGTAACGGTTTCTATCCCAAATGGTATTCCCCTGCATTAATACGGATAATTAAAGACAAGACAAAAGCTCACTCACGATGGAAAAAATATGGAAATAGATTGGACTATGATGAATTTTCATTATTAAGAAAAAGAGAAGGACGCATACAAAAAGATTGCCTTAAAAACTTTACATCAAAATGCGAGAGTAACATTAAAAATAATCCCAAAATGTTTTGGACCTTTGTAAAAGCTACGAGGGGTGGTTCAGCTTATCCTAGGAAGTTTTATTTGGAAGGAGTCGAATATACTGAAGGTAAGGACATATGTAACGCATTTGGTAGGTTTTTTCAGAATCTTTTTGGTAAGCCTTCTAAAAATTATCTGCCCGCAACTGAATATCCCTTATACATTAACAACCTCGCCTCCAGAGCTCAAATATCTTTCATTTCTACTAAAAAAATGTTAAAATCCTTATATGTCAATGACGGAGCCGGCAGTGATGGCTTGCCTCCAATTTTTTTGGTCACGTTGCGCTGAATCATTTACTCTGCCGTTAAATATCGTTTTTAATCGTTCTCTTCGCCAGGGGGTTTTTACGAACATATGGAAATCTGGTCATATAGTTCCAGTACATAAGAAAGGTTCGCGTAAGGATATTAAAACCTATAGAGGCATTTCTATTCTAAATACTGCAGCAAAACTACTTGAAAAAATTGTTTATAATTCTATCTATAGTACGTTGTCTCAATCTATTCCTGTACAGCAACATGGTTTTATGATAGGACGTTCCACTACTACTAATTTAGCTTGTTTTTCAAATTTTGTTTTCGAAAAAATGGACAAGGGGGGTCAGGTTGACGTGATCTACACTAATTTTGAGAAAGCTTTTGATCGTGTGGATCACGTGATCCTGTTAAATAAATTACAAACTCTAGGTATCCATGTGGACTTACTTCGGTGGATAAAGTCATACTTAACTAATCGTTCGCAGGCGGTTGTCATGGCAGGATATCGCTCCAATTATGTTGACAATCCCACAGGTGTTCCACAGGGCTTACATTTAGGACCACTCTTCTACAATGCTTATTTGTATGACATTGGTTCAAGTTTGAAGTATTCTAACTATCTTATGTACGCTGATGATAAAAATATTTTTTACGTAATTAATACCACACAAGACTGTTTGTCATTGCAATGTGACCTTAATAGCTTATTTAACTTTTATACTATAAACAACATAGCAGTCAACACAGGAAAGTGTGAATGCATTTCATTCACAAACCTAGGCCTATATTACATAACTATCATTTTAATGGTGAACATATTACCAGAAAACAAAACTTAATTGATTTGGGGGTTCACTTTGATCAGAAAATGATAATGTCAAATCATATAGAAACTACACTAATTAAGGTATATAAAAATTTAGGTTTTGTCCTTCGCGTTTGTAAACCGTTTACTGATATATCAGTCATTAAGACCGTTTATTTTGCTTACGTACGGAGCATTTTAGAGTATGCTAGTCCGATATGGTCACCTCAATATCGCATTTATTAGAATCGCTTAGAGCGTATACAGAAGATTTTTATTACTTCGTCGAACTTTCGTTGTCGTAAATTTTGTAAGACTTGTGAAGATGGTTGCGCAGAACATAATATGTTTTCGTTAGAGCAGAGACGTACTCTTATGGATATGAGTCTGCTTTTTGACATAATAAATAGCAAAATTAATTGTCCCCAATTAGTATCCAAAATATTTTTTCAAACTCCTAAATGTCGAACCCGTAATACATTAATGTTAGATATCCCACAACATAATTCAAATTATTTAAAAAAATCACTATTAATGGGACTACCTCATACGTACAACGCATTGTTTAAAAACGTCGACATTTTCAATAACTGTAAAAGGAAATTTAAGAGCAATGTTATAAAAGTGCTATCAGAATCACCATAATATAGAATATAGTATAAATATGTATTTATTGTGTTATTGTTTATACCTGTCAAAAAAAGTATTTTTTTATATTTATGTATGGTTATTCTAAAGTATTAGTACAGTGTATCGACACTAAAACTTGGCTGCAGGCATTTTTGTGTATCGGAGTGTACTTCTTGTGACTATTGCTTTCTCGATTTTATTTTTTCAACGATATTTCCATAATAACATTTCTTGGTGGTAGACCATAACATCGGGTCGCCGGCAAAGTTACCACCCATCGGGCAAAGTCGTGCCGCAAAGCGACCTAGTCGTGTTCCGGCACGTTGCTCGATGAAGCCGTTTATGGGAAATGGGTCTGAACAGCTGCGGTACGTTGGCGAACCGGTTGACGTCGAGTTGGTGTGTGTTTTGTCGGGTGTTTAGTCGAGGAGGGTAGCGGGATCCGAAGCGACGGCTTTCCGCTGGCCGCCCGCAGATAGTTGGGGGCCCAATTAGTGGGTTAGCCACCCACGAAAGGCTGCCCCGCCAGCTGCGAAAAATCCCAGTGTGGCTCCATCGTGCTAGTTGGCGACCAGACGAGGAGGCCCGATGGCGATCCCTGGGGGGGTTCGGGCGTCCCCGCATTCTCCAGGCTAGCCTCCCAGTGGCATAACTTAACCAACTTCGACGTCGGGTTCGATACGTACCGCCTCGTTTAACCTCCATTTCCCATCCCTATTCACTTTTATTTTTTTTATTATGAAAAAGTTAAAAAAAAGGAACAAGTTGACACAGCGGTTGCACTCCTCCTCATATAAAGTGCACCTTACTAATATAAGGGGTTTGCACTCAAATCTTTTAGCTGTCCACCCCCACCTGGAGACAGAGCAGCCGCACTTGCTCTGACGGAGATGCAGATTCAATGTCCTTTGAGCGCTACATACTTGGATTATCCCGGTTACTCGTTAGAGCACAACTTTCGCTCACGGGCCGGAGTCAGTGTGTACGCGCGGAACGACCTCTGTATTCAGCGTCTCCGTCACCTTGAAGACCCCACTTTTTCTTCCCTATGGGTTTTAGTGGACACAGGAAACGAAAAAATCCTGTATTCCTGTGTCTACCGTTCGCAGAGCGGTGACCAGGAGACAACTCGTTATTTTGAGTATCTCAGTGAGGCTGCAGATATGGCTCTGTATCAGTACCCTTCGGCGCAGCTCGTCTTTCTGGGGGACTTTAATGCCTGTCATCAGAACTGGCTGTTCCCGTACCAGAAATTCGACCATGCTGGAAGAGAAGCGCGGAACTTTGTTTTGTCCTTGGACCTCTTTCAGCTGGTGAGGCAAGCGACAAGGGTACCAGATGTGGTAGGCCATACAGCCAATTGCCTGGACCTTCTGCTGACAACTGATCCGGACAGGTATCGTGTAGAGGTCACGTCCCCCTTGGGAACCTCCGATCACTGTCTGGTGAAATCTGTATTGACATATTCCCCACCAGCTTTCGAACCATCTGGGCGAGTTAGGCGAGTTAGGCGAGTATGGAAATACAAGTCAGCAGATTGGGATGAGATGCGGCACTTTTTTGCGTCTTATCCTTGGCGGCAAGTCTGCTTCTCTTCTTTGGATCCGTCGAGTTGCGCGGATGCTATAACCGATGTGGTGCATCAGGCAATGGAGTATTTTATTCCTTTTGCTGACGTACCCATCGGTGGCAAAGCTCGCCCATGGTTTAATGCCGAATGTCGTCATGCACATGACCAAAAACATTCGGCATACCTCATTTGGGCTGATGCTCGAAGCCGAAAAACTCCGGATGTAAGTACAAAGAAGAGAGCCTTTAACCAAGCTACCAAGTCCTACAAAAAGGCATTGCGGAAGGCTCGTCTCGATCGAATCGCTAAGAATGGCGAAAATCTCTCTGTCGGACAACTGGCAGTCGAGCTTTCTGGTCTCTTGCGAAAGCGATCGAGTCGAATTTCTGCCAACCCTCACTGCCTGCTCTTCTGAAGCCGGATGGATCCCTGGCCCACACAGCAACAAAGAAAGCAAATGTATTTGCTTCTCTGTTTGCTGATAATTCGCATCTAGACACTGGCAATGCTTCTCCAGCACATCTTCCTCACTGCGGTATTTCGATGCTTGAAATCCGCATCACTAACAAAGCGGTATGGAGAACATTGTGTCGTTTAGATGTGAATAAAGCCAGTGGTCCTGATGGTATACCAGCCATTCTGCTCAAGACATGCGCAGCTGAGTTGTCTCCTGTACTGACACGTCTGTATCGTCTCTCTTTCATGACTGGAATAGTGAATCCTGGAAGCTTGCTAATGTGCAACCCGTGCCCAAGAAAGGCAGCCTTGCCGATCCTGTCAATTATAGACCGATTTCAATCACCTCCATATTCTGTAAGATTATGGAGCGTGTATTGAACTCGCGCCTACTAGCATACCTAGAAGGTAACGATCTCCTCAGTGACCGACAATACGGGTTTCGACGTAATAGGTCTACTGGGGACCTCCTAGTGTATGCTACACACATTTTAGGCGAGGCCATCGAGAAGAACGGAGAACGGTCGCCGTCTCTCTGGACGTCTCGAGGGCATTTGACAGGGTCTGGCATAACCTTATAAGCAAGCTTTCAGCGTACGGTATATCTCCTGGTCTAATCGGCTGGGTAACGGACTTTTTGAGCCAGAGATCTCTCCGGGTAGTTGTCGACGGGTGTTCCTCGGAACCCTTAAAAATAAATGCCGGAGTGCCTCAGGGGTCCGTTCTTTCTGCAACTCTTTTTTTGTTGCACATTAATGATCTGTTGAAGCCCGGTATCTATGGCAGAGGACAGCACAGTTGTAGAAAGATATCTGCCGAGTACTCGGGCTAGTCGAGATCAAGTACAGTCTGAAAGAGAAGCCATGGTGCAACGTTTGAATGACAAACTTCAGGCAGTCTCCGCATGGAGCAATGCCAATCTTGTCAAGTTCAACGCCACCAAAACGCAGACGTGTCTGCTCACCGCCAAAAAGAGCCCTTTCACCTTGGCTCCTACTTTCCAGAATGTATCCTTGGAATACAGTGACCGGCTTCAGTTGTTAGGTTTAGAGATTTCCTCGAACCTCAACTTTGGTCGGTTCATTGAGTCCAGAGCAAGAGCAGCAGCAGCAAAGCTTGCCGTTCTTGCGAAGGTTCGGCAGTACTTTACACCGGGACAGTTTCTTGTTCTATACAAAGCACAGATCCGGTCGTGTGTAGAGTACTGTGGTCACATATTTGCTGGTGCCGCAAAGTCTCATCTTGCGGTTCTGGACTCAATTGAGAGGCGAGCAAAGAGGCTCATAGGCGATCCCGAATTGGTCGAAACTGACCTCCAAAGCCTATAACACAGGCGTAGAATTGCTAACCTCTCAGTATTCTATAGGATACATTTTGGTGAGTGTGCGCAGGAATTACACGATATAATTCCCCCATCCCCCTTCCATCACCGGACGTCTCGACGCACGGCAGGTATCCATCCTTTTGTTGTGGACATTCCACCTGTCCGAACGAAGCGCTTTGCTTCCTCATTTTTAGTGCGTACAGCGAAGGACTGTATTACTATATTATTTGTTGTGTAATATATGATAAAACTGTATGTATAAAATGTTGGTTTTGTAAATAAATAAATAAACAAAATGACCGTATTTATGCTCAAAGCTCTAAGGAAGCTTCCCAATAGTCGACAGAGTGCAACGTGGACATCAGTGATGGTTCGGTGGGGTGTTGGCTATGAAGGAGTGACTGAGCCATACTTTAAAAGTTATCAAAACATCGATACAAGTGTATACCGGTCAAGGTATCGGTACAAGTGTATGTATAGTTCAAGATACCATTCCTGAGAAGATAGTTAAGCCCTTAATAACACCATGTTCAATAACCAAGTATAGTCCATCATCAATACTCGGCGCCGGGTCATAAAGCTCGGTCCACGCAGTCTCGGACTTCATCAGAGCTGCAGACTGGCCGTCGTCTAGTCCCGATCTTAACTTGCTGGATTATGATTTATGGTCAGTTTTAGAGAGTACAGCTTATTTTAAACGCCATGATAATTTGGAGTCCCTAAAACAATCCACACTATTGGCAGTGAAGAATTTCCCCATGAAACGAGCTCGTGCTTCCATTTATAACTGACCTCAACGTTTAAAGAACTGTATTGCGCTAATTGAGACCACTTCGAATAAGTTTTTATACAAGGTGGGCCACGGAGGCGTACGAATTTAAAATCGCTATAGCGTTGGAACGGGGTAAGGGAGCAGAGAGTGCCGGAGGTGGGGATCTGTTGCTCGGTTCTCGGAAATTTAGTGGCGATGGAGCACTTCACGGGTTAACAGCGTGCGTTCTGTGTTAAAAATTATTACAAAAATGCCGATTCGTGCGTTATTGTTCGACGTTTATTTCGCTCTCACTATGGATTGGGATTGGATTCAGAAAGTTCGAGGCTACCGGTCCGATCCTCAATCAGAAACCTAAGGGACCCAAAAGGACAACAAGGTCAGAGGAAAACATAAACGAAGTCGGAGCTTCCGTACTACGCAATCCTGGGCAATCATCTCGCAAGCGATCAGCAGAGCTCTCTGTATCAAGAACGACTTTGCGTCGAATTTTGAAGAAAGATTTAAAGTTGCACCCCTATAAACTTCAACTAATGCAAGCTTTGAAGCCGAATGCCCAGTTGAAGGCCAATATCCACGGAGAAATGGCCGCAATTCCGCGCGCCATGTGCGAACGAGTTTTCGGCAATTTGAAGTCGAGATTCGAAGAATGTTTGCAGCGGGATAGTGTGCATCTGGATGATGTTATTAAAAAAAATGATTTTTCCCAAATGTTTACTTTAATTTAAAAATAAATTTATTTTAGTATTACTTTTGTTTTATTTTTTATGAATTTTACAAATTCGCAAAACTCCGAGGCCCACCCTGTATTTTAATAGTTTTATATTTGTGTATTAAACTAACACTGGAAAAGTAGTAAGTGTTATTTAAAATATATATTTTTTTACAATATTTATGGCAACACTAGGTATAATATAATGTATAAAAGCGTTGAGCAATAATTTTATTTAAATGTTAATTCAGCCAAAGACTGTGCATCTCTGATAACTATTGACAATTTATTCCAGACCAAAATTACTTGAACAGTAAAATCTTTATTGAAAAAGCGAAAAGAGTGAAATGGCAAAAAAAAAGCGCCTAGATATTGTTTTTTTCTAATTAAATAAAGCAAAGGGGGTGGATAGAACAAGATACAGTACAGAAGCGAGAAGATATGTAGAACACGACGAAATCGAATAGGTAACCACTTGAGTTTAGTACGGAATTCAGAAACGTGGTCATACTTGCGTAAGCCAAATATTAAACGGAAAACTAAGGTTTTGAAGTTTTCCCACTTTATTCAGTTGTGCCTCTGTAAGATCAAGATAACTTGCATCGGCGTAGTGAAGGATAGAAAGGAGGAGAGATAGGACTAGCATAACTTTGGTGAAAATGGAAAAAAAATTCAAACGTCGCTGTGAACCCTTAACGGCAAAGGTTTTCCTTCTAACCTTTTTTATTTAGCAAGACCATGATAGAATGTTTTCTAACTGCATTCCCATATTTTCTACTTTGTTGCTATAAGGTATTGCGACACCATCAAATTAAATAGGCGGCAAGTTCGACCAATCAACTCTAGCAACTTGGACAACCTGGCATTTGGTAGCATTGAGCTTTATTATTAAAGTCATTGGTTAAAGTCGAGCAAGTGTCAGTTGATTACCATCCAATACTAGTAACTTTAATTAAAGTATCGGTGGTTCTGTGGCCACTACAAAATGCAAATTGAAATGAGTTCAAGAGTTGGTTTTGATCAATAAAAGTTGAGTTGAATTTATTGGAAACGATTTTGTTCTAATACATTAGCAAGCAGTGATAAAATAGAAATAGGGAAACGAGGATGAATTGATCTTTTAGGAAGGAGAATAACATCAGCGTCTTTCCACAAAGTAGGAAAATCACCAGTTGAAATTGAGTTGTTAAGGATATGGGTCATTACTGGATTCTTTACCAATAGCATTCGATAAGATGGATAGTATAATTTTCTTAACATCACGTTTAGAAAACTGATTGAAAGTGAACGGTGTAAAGTTAGGAGTCAGAATCGTTAAGATAGAATTAATGTATTGATCTTTGGGATGGTATCCAAAGTATTGCCTGATATAGAGAAAGAAGCATTTTAAAGTTCAAGATCAATGTTGTTAGAGATAACTTTATTATGATTGAAGAAACTTCCATATTAGAGGTGCTGTGTCGCCGTTATCGACTAATGTATAGATTTATGGATATGGCGTCGTTGTGCATCCCTACACAATGGATTACGTATTTCGTATTTTTCTTAAACTTGAGACGTTTCGTCTTTATCATATTTAATAGATCATATTAGATAGATATTCTAGTCTGTTCTTTAACATTAATGATTTTAAATCATCTGTTAACCGCGACGCTGGTAAATACTTCATATTAAGTAACTTAAACTACATATCTGTTACAAAGAACACTCGGACTATAATGAATTGGGTTTTTTATAAGAAAAGAACATAAGAATAATATTGTCAGTTTTTAGCTTTCTCAGACCAACTTGCGCTATTAATAATGAAACAACCAACAGTTCACAATATATACTGTTCACAATAATAATGCAATTATACGCACCTACTGAAACAGCTACAGACGATGAAATCAATCCATGCTATAAAACTCTGCAGGTAGCTAGGTAGAAAAAAATTAAATGAAAAAACGATTACTTTTAATATTTCCGAAGAAAGGTAGTGCTCCTTAACTCTTAGCTTAAAAGAGTTAAGGGAAGAATTATCATTCAGAATACTATGGGAAAGAGAGTTCCAAAGAGGAGCTGCAACGACGGTAAAGGGTTTTTATAGAAAATAAAATTGGAAAAAGAAACTTCGAGGGATTTCAAATTGACACACGCACGAGAAGGTCTTTTCCTCGGTGGTGGGACATGGAAACACTCTTTCAAGTAAAGAAGAGCAGAGTTATTTAAAATGTTCAAAACAAGCGATAGAATGTGCGCATTCCGGCGAAGTCAGATAGGGAGCCACTATAATAGATGTCGATATTTATTTAATAAATATCGAGATATGTGATCAAATTTGCGTAATCCGTATATAAAACGAATGCACAAATTTTGACGTCGTTCAAGTTTGTCAAGATCTCCTCAGATGCATCTAAATAGCAGACGTCGGCGTAGTTAAGAAGTGGAAGGAGAAGGGTTTGTGCTAGCATTTTAGTTTGTAAATGTACTCTTCTACCAACTTCATCAATTTGTGGTGCCCAAGAGAGATAAGAGTCTATGATAATGCCTAAGTTTTTCGATTTCTCAGTCAGTGGTAAAAATGAAGCATCATAAAAAACTTTTGGTGTACTATCAAATACTTTATTTGACGTACTACTTTATCGAGCGTAACGCAATCCCCCAGGAGCAGCAACGCAAACACCAGCTGCAGCACCAGCTTCAGCAGCAGCTGCGAGGAGCCCAGCGCGGGCTGCGGCCCGTCATGACCACCAAC
Organism: Napeogenes sylphis; assembly: GCA_959347405.1. NCBI lineage: Eukaryota > Metazoa > Arthropoda > Insecta > Lepidoptera > Nymphalidae > Napeogenes > Napeogenes sylphis. Next base: position 46,910,495 of record OY365777.1, on the reverse strand, counting down.
CCCGGCCTCAGGCATCTACTGCAGCAGGTACCACCCGCCACCGTCCGACCGACAGACTCCGGCCATACTCTTTAGTCATCGACCTCATCTAGCCCGCATCGATCTCCACGACCTATTAGATCGTCTAGATTTAACCGCACGTCTCAGTTCTTTGAGTAGTTTTCAAAATAACTATAAAGTAACGAAATTAAAAGTTGATTTAATAAATGTTTTGAAAATTACTTAAAATAATTTTTATACCTTTTTATCACTTTGGTTAAAAATATTGAATTATTCACTAAAATTCTTCTGTAAATAATTTAGCTTTTAACATTAGCACGCTTCGTATACTTCACTATATTTTGCCAAACTGTAGCACTGGCTCGGTACCGACACGAGCTTTGCAATTTAAACACTCGTCGCCACCGAGCTCAATAGAGCCGCGAGCGCACCTGAGCATGCACAAGTATACCCGAGCATGGCCGGGAATACCCGAGCATGCCCGAGCATACACTCGCATGGCCTCACCCTCAATGCTCAGTCCTGCAGTGTGTGCCATGTGTTCTAGCAACAGCAGGCGGCGCGCGGCGGCCGACCTCACTTGTGACACTGCACTGACCGCACTAAGTAATGCTTCCACTAATATTATCTGTTCCTAACTCTCAATATAGATTACATCTTATACGCCTCGTGTTATATCTATATTTTGAGTTAGTTCTTACCTTGTGTCGTCCGAGGCTTGATAATTATTCAATCAATAATAACATAAATTATTTAAATTATCTAATAAAAATTGCATTTAATTATTAACCTATAAGAGTTTATTTCGCTTAACAATTTTTTTTGGCATTAAAGTAGTAATGATATAAAATTCAAATACTTTTGAAACCTAAGCTTTTGCATGTGCGTCATCCCCATTCTTGTTTATTTTTCATTATAAATTAATGTTGTAATTGTATTTGACACTTCATATCTCCCCCTCCCCCCTCCAGCAGCCACAGTACCGCGCAGGAGGGGGCCGTGCTCCCGGACCGCAGCAGTTCGACGATGTCGCCAACTACGACTTTCTTTAATAATATACTATTTTAATAAAACAAGGTTTTTATTTTATTCTGACCTGTTATATCATCTGACGAACCCCACCGAATTGAGATTTTTTTTTACGTCAAGTACTTAGTGAGTGTGATTGTGTTTAGGTTATGTATGTGAAATGTAAATATACAGTTCAACTTACTTACGTGTGCATTATTATAAATAAATTTATTTAAACAGTTTGTCAAATCAACTGATCCAATTCAAGCGAAGGTGACATTTAGTTTCTAATAATTTCTATTAAGTACATACGAAGTGAACCACTACGAAACAACGACATTTAGTGAGTATCAGAAACTCCAAGAATGTTACCTCACTTAGTTTGGTTAACCTCATCGTAGTTCGGTCATCCACCAATAGAGGACATTACTGTACCAAAATAAAAACGAAATATTAAAATTTAATTATGGAGTAAGTATTGTCCGCATTTCGTAAATTTCAAAATGAAATAGACGACCAGAAGAAAGTTTAAAATCTATATGCAGTATTAACAAAATTACAAAAAGGCACTACATAATTATCGATGAAACAAGAAACCTTATAAAAAGAAGAAACGAACTATTAAACAAAAAGCAATTGACAATAGAAGAGAAAAAAGAGAAACGTTTCTTATTTTAAAATATTCATAAAATTATCAGAAAAGAATATCAAGAACGCAGGCTAACAATAATTGTAAAACACCTGAAGAAATCAGGGAGTGTGAAAAAGAGTTAGAAAGAGTTATCAACAACTAAAAATGGATATCCTCTTTGAAAAAGAAATCTTCTTCCACCAAGAATACATCGTCTAGAACAGAAATAATAAAAGTTGCTACTGAATTTTACAAAGACCTTTACACTTGCAAAATACCGTCGAGTGTAGAGACTCTTCCCCTACAACAAAATAATACAATATTATCTAGATTCAAAAATTTTTCTCAAAAATAATGACGTTAAAAAAAGAAAAAAGCAACGACTCGGACAGCATCTCAAATGAAGTGATTTTAACGGGAATAACTCTTCTGGTTTAACCTCTAATAACATTATTCAATAAAATTTTAGACGATAGACAAATTCGTAGAACAAGCAGTATTTAGAAGTACATAGTCAACTATAGTCCACATACATTCATTCGATCTCATTATTGAGAAATACGAAGAAATGAAACGCCCACTCTACCTAGCTTTCATTGACTATTCAAAAGCATTTGACTCTATATCCCATACCAGCATGAGGTGAGCTTTACAAGAATGTGATGTACCAACAGTGATGTATCATACAAGATATATATAAGAAAAGCAAAAGCAGAGTAATATTGGACAGAGCAGGAACTAAAATTGATATATGCAGAGGCGTTTGTCAAGGTGACCCACTCTCACCCAGAATTTTTATCACCGTTCTACAAAATATAATGAAGACACTAAAATGGAAAAACAAAGGTATAGACATCAACAGGCATTTTATAAACAATCTCAGATTCGCCGACGACCTTATACTCTTCGCAGAAACCGCATCCGGGCTAGAGTCTATGATTAACGAAATTAACTGTATCAGTAAAATAATAAAATTGGTCTAGAACTAAATACAAGCAAAACAAAAATCATTACAAACAGCACAAAATTACCAATATATAATAAAAATGTCTTACTAGAATATGTACAAGAATACACATATTTAGGGAAACAAGTATCATTTACAAAATCTGGACACCAAGACGAGTTAATGCAACGTGTAATGTTTACACGCTTGAAATAAATTTTGAAGTGTCAAAAAAAATCTTAAATCAAAAATACCTATTAAGATAAAGAAAATTATATTAGACTCTTGTATTTTGCCATCTTTCACATATGCATCCCAAACATGGATTTTTTAACATGAAAACTAGAGCAAAAATCTTAACAACACAAAGAGCCACGGAACAGAGTATACTAAATCTAAAACTTATACATAAAAAAAGAAGCTCAACCATAAGAAAAACAACAAAGTTGATTGATGCACTGGAACACTGTAGAAGGTTAAAATGGAAGTGGGCCGGACATGTTATTCGAATGAATACGGACAGACGGGCAAGAAAAATAACATTATGGAAGAGTCCTAGTGATGGCAAGAGAACTCGAGGCAGACCGACAGAGAGATGGAGAGATGAAATTACAAAAATAGCAGGAAAAAATGGATTGAAAAAGCAAATGACAGATCTAAATGGAGAAATCTGGAGGAGGCATTGCTTCTACAGAGGTCCTTAACTTAAAAATGTGTTTTGTATAAACCGAATAATTACCTAGCTAATTATATAACTGTAAAAAATCAACTAACATTTTCTTGATATTTGTAAACTTTTACTAAGGAAATAAAAGGCTTATATATTTTATTATTTATTTACATGTGAAGTGAATTCGGAAAAATCATATTTATTTTGTGTCTGACTCATAACTACTTTGTCTCCTGCGCTCCTCACCCCTTCGAGTGAAGACCACAGTTGCAATTTTTTAACTCCTTCGCACTACACCGAAACGAATCGCCTTGACCTACTTGCTGATTATAAACTTGGCCACATGGCAAACCATTATTAGATCGATTTTGTTCTATATTTAAGGAACTAACTAACCCTACAAAGATATCTAAAAGTTAGAGTGTTAATATATCTAAAATTGTGTGTGTGTGTGTGTGAGTGTTAATATAATAAAGATATCTAAAAGTTAGAAAGTTAATAATAGTATGTTACAATCGTTATGTACATAACATTTTACAACAAAATTTACAGTTTATAATGGAATTTTATTGCGTATATGTAAACACAAGTGATTAATTTTATTAAAAAATATCGTTATCTTCTCATAATGTTTGGTGATAAAATATGTTGACGGTAGTATAATTAAACATTGCTGCTTCTGTATATAATAACTTAATAATAACCGACCATCCCGTGTTCAATGGCAAATGCAGAGTTAGTGTAACTAATTGTTGTTAAACGAATTTTGACGACGACGTTGCGCGTTCTATCCTGTCGAGAACTTTTAGCTTTTAATTTAGTTTTTATTTTTTTTAATATTATTAACATACATGATTTTTTTGGGTTGTTTTGAATCTTCACTATTTTTATAATATATATATAATATTATCTACCTATCATATTACAATGTAATTTTAAATTTTGGCATTGCTTACATACAGATATTTATATTTAATTAAACATTGCATATTAAAAATAAAAGAACAATGAATTTTGCTTGTTGTAAATCCACTGTGGAATGCACCAAAGGAATTATGAAATGTTCCAAATTCAAAACGAATTATCATTTTGTATGTTTATTCTCAAACAAAAAGAATAAGCAGAATATTTTAATAGAAACTAAAAAATATTGGATTTGTCCTGATTGCTCATTAATTCAACCTCGTCAATACCCCAATAAGATGCAACGCCGCACAGCAATCTCGGTATTCACCTGAAAATATTACTTTTGAACGTGGTAAGTATTCCCGTATCCCACAAAAAATAATTTTCCCGATCAACACAAATAAATGTAGTAATATAGATTTTATACTCGGGTATAAAATATATATCACTATGTGTGTTAATCGGGAATATTATTTTATACCCCTAAGGACACTAAATAATTAAAATATATTCTTTTTTTTTTTATACAAAACTAGGTTAATGCTTGACTACATTCCACCTGATGGAAAGTGAAATGTAGTCTTAGGTGGTAAAGCGCATTAACCTAGCAGCCTATTTACTCTCCTCTTGAAGACACCCACATTATATTTTGCCGGAAATACCGACGCAGGCAGATTGTTCCAGTCCTTCGCTGTACGCAGTAAAAAAAATGAAGCATAGCGCTTCGTTCGGACAGGTGGAGTGTCCACAACGTAGGGATGGATACCCGCCGTGCGTCGGGACGTCCGGGAAAGGAACGGGGATGGGGGAATTAGGTCGTGCAATTCCTGCGCACACTCACCAAAATGTATCCTGTAGAATACTGAGAGGCTAGCAATTCTACGCCTGTGTTCAAGGCTGTGGAGTTTGGCGTCAACCAATTTAGGGTCGCCAATAAGCCTCTTTGCTCGCCTCTCAATTGAGTCCAGAACCGCAAGATGAGTCTTTGCGGCACCAGCAAATATGTGGCCACAGTACTCTACACACGACCGGATCTGTGCTTTGTATAATACAAGAAGCTGTCCCGGTGTAAAGTACTGTCGCACCTTCGTAAGTACGGCAAGCCTGATCGCGGTTAATGTTATCAGCCGGCTATTGTTATCGAAAATGGTCGGTCTCAAATTTCTCCTTAAAAATACATTTGAAAAAAGCCGATGATCAAAAGTCGCTTATTGTTATCGATTTAGAAGGGTACAAATGCTATTTATAGAAATATTTATTACTAAGGTAATCCTCATTCAAAAGTCCTTTTGTTTGAGTTTACAATCTTTACCTATTGTACAAATTCCGACCTTCCGATTAAAAGTTTCTCACTTTTCAAAAAGAAAAGAACACCTGGTCCCTTTCGTTAATTACCTTTTTGAAAACAATTAAGCGATGGTCCTGCATTTGTCTATAAAAGGCTTGAAAATTCAAATTTCCCTTAGTTCTCCTCAAACTACCGATAGAGTTGAAGTAATCGTATCTGAGACAGTTTTTGAAACATTTTTTGAGGTTCATTTTTTGACGTTTCGAATTGTTATTTTTTTATGTCAGTGTAACTCTCATTATTAATTATAAATTAATACTACATAATAATAACTCTCTTAAATTAATCATACAATTAATTCAATCGTATCGAACAAATTAAAAATGGGTTAGTACGCTATTTGCCTTTGATGAAAAATTCAAACCCCAATATTATGTATAATGACTTTTTTAGTACTTTCACTAAATTATTTAACTCTATATTTACTCCTAAAACAGTGGTTGTTAATGATAAATTAGTGTTTAGTGATTGGGCATCTGCTGAGTTACACAAAAATAGAGAAAAATTATATAATATGTATGCGGAATTGATGTTTAATACTAGTGATGAGTTTAGGGATGAGGTAAAATTATTTTCCAAATCTTTTAAAAAACAATGTAAAATAGCAAAAAATCAACATATTCAAAATAAAATAGGAAATAGCATTAATAAAATAAAAACAACTTGGAAAATAATTAATGAGGAAACTGGAAGAGCTAAATCCCAGAGGATCGACTATAAATTAAATATAGATAATAAATATGTCACGTCTGACCTCGAGGTTGCTACTGCTTTTGAAACCTTTTTTACTAATATTCCAGTGACTACAACGTTATCTTTAAATTCTTCTACCGCTGCAGCTATGGGTTTACTTAGAGAGAATGTAGATCAATGTGTTAGTAGTTTTAAGTTTGAAAAAGTTAATGCTCAAGAAGTAATCAAAGTATTTAGATCAATTAGCGTTAAAAAGACTAGTGATCTTTGGGGGTTTTCTGTTGACATACTTAAGTCCATAATTGACATTGTAGCGCCAGACTTAGCATTAATATTTAATAATTGTTTAGAATATGGTATATTTCCTGATCTAATGAAACAAAGTAAAATAACTCCATTATTCAAATCCGGCTGTTCATTAGATCCTAGTAACTATAGACCTATTTCAGTCTTACCCACTTTTAGTAAGATTTTTGAGAAAATAATTCTTAATCAACTTGTGGCATATTTCAGTAAAAACAATCTCTTACACAAAAACCAGTTTGGTTTCAGTGCCGGTCGCTCTACAACAGATGCTGGTGTAGAGCTATTACTAAACATATTTGAAGCCTGGGAAGGATCACAGGATGCACTTGGCATTTTCTGTGATCTATCTAAGGCGTTTGACTGCGTTCAACATGAAATCCTTATAAAAAAGTTAGAACATTATGGAGTTAAAAATAAGTCCCTAGATTTAATTAGTTCATATCTTAATGATAGAATTCAAAAAGTTGATGTAAATGGAAAACGTTCCCCTGGTTCTTTGGTAAAAATAGGTGTGCCACAGGGCTCTATATTAGGGCCTTTCTTGTTCCTCATTTACATAAATGACTTACCTCACCTAGTGAGGGAAAAACATGGGATAGTGTTGTTTGCTGATGATACTTCTCTTACTTTTAAAGTTAATAGACGGCAATCTGTTATTGACGATGTAAACAATGCTCTCTCAAATGTTGTACATTGGTTTAACGCCAATAATTTGTTGCTTAATAAAAAAAAGGCAAAATGTGTCAAATTTAGTTTACCAAATGTTAAAAATGTTAGAACCAATGTACAATTAAATAATGAGGATTTGGACTTGGTCAAATCTACTACTTTCTTGGGCATTACTTTAGATGAAAAATTGCAATGGGGTCCTCATATATTTGATTTGTCAAGCAGACTAAGTTCTGCTGCATACGCGGTTAAAAAAATACGTCGTTTAACAAATATGGAAACTGCTCGATTAGTTTACTTTAGTTACTTTCATAGCTTAATGTCATACGGTATACTCTTATGGGGCAATGCGACTGACATTGATACCATATTTACATTACAGAAGAGGGCTGTTCGCGCAATATATAATATGAGACCAAGAGACTCGTTAAGAAATAAATTTAAAGAATTTAAAATTATGACTGTTTACAATCAATATATTTATGAAAATTTAACTTACGTTCATAAAAATATTTCAAAGTTCAAGAAAAATTGTGATTTACATAAAATTAATACAAGAAATAAAAATAAACTCACTATGCCCGGCACTAGGCTCCATAAAATAGGTAAATCCTTTAAGGGTAATTGTATACGTTTTTATAATAAGCTCCCAAATGAAGCCTTAAGCCTCTCATTAAATAAATTTAAATTATATGTTAAAAATAATTTAATAAAAAAATCCTACTATAGTGTAAAGGATTACATCGACGACGGTATGGCCTGGGAATGAATCTGTATTGTATTGCGAATAACTAGTAATATCCGCAATTTGTTTTTTGTTGTAAATTAATTTTGCTTTATCGACCTTCTGCATCACACCGATTCCTTAGAAGTCACTACTTGCGGTAGCATCGGGAGTCGGGTTGCCTCCCTCCCTCAAATATGTGCGAAGGGGGTGATGGCTGGCTCTTGTGTTATGCTCGTGAACGGGTGCTGCTTGCGGTGACTGGTTGTGTGGCAGGCCGAAGATTTATATATATATATTTTTTCTGTTATTATTATTTAATTTTCGTTGCCTGAAATCATTAGGCTTCTTTTCCGATTGATTGCGACGGTTCTAGTTGTTCTAAATTTGCATTTAAGTTTGACGTTTGTGAAACAGTGATCACAATAACAAAAAATATATCCGGCTGAGTTTGTTGTGTGGTTCTTCTCAGACCAGGACGCGTTTGGAACCCTCATAGCTTTAACATTAAGATGGAAAGTGCTTTTTCAGAAGGGCTTATTACGATAAATCTAGTATCGTAATAGGCCCTCCTGACACTTCCATGTTGACGTACACAAGTGATCACTGATTATGATTCTAAGTGGAAAAGATATAAATAAATAAATAAAATAAATAAATAAATTAATGAATAGTAAATTAATAATATAAGATAATATTAATAATGTCTGTTATTATTAATTATAACCTAAAAATACTCAACGCGTGTCAGGGGCTCCTACCAACAACGACTTTTGTGTTGTTGTAAGTATATTTTTTTTTATACTCAAATTGTTGTTAATAACAATATAATTACGATGTTTTTCACTCTAAAGTAATTTTGTTAGTTCTAATTATGTGTATTTTGTACAGCGAACAATGCCACGAAAACGCAAAGGGGCTAATTTGAGCCGTAATACAAGTGAAACCAGAAGCAAGAGAAATTTAAGATCCGAAAGAACTGAAGAAGAAATCCAGCAAGAAAATACTGATGCACGTGTGAGCATGGCGCAATTGCGTCAAGAACAATCTGAAGATACACGAGCTGAACGCAATAAAGTGATAAGATTACAACAACGACAATCACGCCGATTCACAGCCAATAGACGCAGAACAAACAACCAGCAACGCCAACAGATACACCGAGCATTTACATATGATTCATTCCTGCGGCTAGCATTCCAGTATGAGCCTGATGTGGAATATTATGCCCATACAAAAGTGGTGATTGGTGCTATGGACAACGAATGTTCAAATTGTCATGCTTTTAAATTTAAAAACGAGCCAGCTGGGATGTGTTGCGCGTCAGGAAAAGTTCAACTACCCGACATTGAAACACCACCGGAACCATTGAACGGTTTACTTATCGGCACGGATCCAGATTCTAACGTGTTCTTGAAGTCCATTCGAACATTCAATTCATGCTTTCAAATGACATCGTTCGGAGCAACAGAAATAGTTCGAAATACTAATTCACTTGGTCAACAATACAATTCTACATTTAAAATTAGAGGCCAAGTTTATCATAAAATAGGCTCATTACTGCCAATGCCAAACGAAGCACATAAATTTTTACAAATATACTTTATGGGCGGCGAGGATTCCGGAAGCGCACTTGCCAATCGTGTAAATGCACGTTGTGACTATAACAACCTTGATTCATTTTTTGCCAAACGCATCGTGAGCGAACTGGACGCTTTACTGAATGAGCACAATGAATTGTTGAAAATATTCAAATCACACATGCATAAATTACAAAACGATAACCACGCTATTGTCATTAATCCTGATAAAACACCCGCTGGAGAGCATATTCGTAAATTTAATGCACCTGTTGTTGACGACGTTGCGGGAATCATGGTTGGCGATTGTACAGGCGCACGAGAAATTGTGGTTCGTAGAAGGAGTAATAATCTTCAGTTCATTGCTGATACACATCGTTCATATGATGCTCTCCAATATCCGCTAATGTTCTGGAAGGGACAAGACGGATACTGCATAAATATCAAACAACGCGATCCCGTATCAGGTACTTCATTCATTTTAAACTTGATTACTAATTAAAAAAAAAAATATATTATTTATCGTAATTGATTTAATCTAATATTTAAAAATATATTATTACAGGAGCCGAAACAAACAAGAACGTTAGCTCGAAAGATTATTATGCGTACCGATTGATGATTCGACGCGGCCGGGACAACGTCATTCTACGATGTCGCGAGCTTTGTCAACAATTCATGGTCGACATGTACGCCAAGATAGAAGGCGAACGACTACGATACTTACGATATAATCAACTCAAGCTGCGTGCGGAAGAGTACATTCACTTGCGGGACGCTATTAACAACAACGCTGACGCTGCCGAAATTGGTAACTCTGTCATTCTACCATCATCGTATGTGGGCAGTCCACGTCATATGCAAGAATATATACAGGATGCTCTGACTTTCGTGCGCGAATATGGACGACCGTGTTTATTTATCACGTTTACATGTAATCCAAAATGGCCAGAGATTGAATCTTTGCTATTGCCTGGCCAAAATTCAATCCATCGTCATGACGTTACAGCACGTGTGTTCAAACAAAAGTTGAAGTCTTTAATAAGTTTCATTACTAAATTACATGTATTCGGCCGCACACGTTGCTGGCTGTATTCAGTTGAGTGGCAAAAGCGAGGATTACCTCATGCTCACATTTTGGTTTGGTTAATCGATAAAATCCGTCCTGAAGAAATCGATAGTATCATTTCTGCAGAACTTCCAGATCAGTCTACTGACCAACTGCTGTTTGATATTGTTACAGCGAACATGATTCATGGTCCATGCGGTACTCTTAATCGTACATCGCCTTGCATGGCAGATGGAAAATGCACTAAAAATTTCCCTAAAGATTTCACGAACGATACGATCACAAATGTCGACGGATATCCAATATATCGTCGAAGAAGTCCCGATAACGGCGGACGATCATTTATTAAAAACATCAACAACACAGACATTGACATTGATAATCGTTGGGTGGTACCATATTCACCTCTGTTGAGCAAGACATACAATGATATGAGCATTGTATGTCTTGCTCAACAGAGGTGAGACATACAATGTTGAGTTCTGCAGTTCTGTGAAGAGCATCAAATACATTTGCAAGTATGTCCATAAAGGCAGTGATATGGCTGTGTTTAGAGTGGAAAATACTAACGTGAATGCTTAACCAGTGAATAAAAACGATGAAATAACACTTTATCAAATTGGTCGGTACATCAGCTCCAATGAAGCTGCTTGGCGTATCTTTGGTTTCCCGATTCATGAACGGGATCCAGCAGTTGTTCAGTTAGCCGTCCATCTCGAAAACGGCCAGCGTGTATTTTTCACGAACGAGACAGCAATTGATCGTGCTGTAAATCCACCTAAAACTACACTCACTGAATTTTTCGAATTGTGTAATCGTGCGGATGATTTTGGTGCCTTTGCACGAACGTTACTCTATTCACAAGTACCATGCTATTTCACATGGGCTCAAACAAAAAAATGGATGCCCCGCAAGCAAGGCTCCCCAGTTGATGCATGTCCCAATTTATTTAAATCAAACGCTTTGGGGCGAGTATTTACAGTCAATCCAAAGCAAACTGAATGCTTTTATCTTCGATTGTTGTTGGTTAATGTTACTGGCCCATTGTCATTTCAAGATATACGGAAAGTGAATGGGCAACAGTATTCAACGTATAAAGATGCGTGCCTTGCACTCGGCTTGCTGGAAGACGACAACCAGTGGGAATGTATGTTTGCTGAAGCAGCATTGAATTGTACAGCAATACAAATTCGTCTACTATTCGCTATAGTGTTAACTACATGTTTTCCAGCTCGAGCACAGATATTGTGGGATAATCACAAAGACTCAATGACTGATGATATATTGCATCAACATCGTACACGATGCAACGATGTAACGATAACGTTCAGCGACGCTATGTACAATGAAGCATTGATTGCTATTGAAGATCTCTGCATTATAATTGCTAATTTATCACTCAGTCATTTCGGTATGAATTCGCCAGATCGAGCTGTATCTGATTTCATGAACACGGAAATGAATCGTGAAATGCAGTACAACACTGTAGAAATGGCGGCGATTGTTACTCGCAATGTCCCATTAATGAATGAGGAACAAAAAATCATTTACGACCGCATTATGCTCGCAGTTTCAGCAGGACAAGGTGGATTCTTCTTTTTGGATGCACCAGGTGGAACTGGAAATACATTCCTTATTTCGCTAATTATTGCTGAAATACGATCAAATAATGGCATCGCATTGGCCGTTGCATCGTCAGGCATTGCTGCAACTTTATTGGATGGAGGCAGAACAGCTCATTCAGTATTTAAGCTGCCATTAAATATTCAAAATAACGCTGACGGAGTGTGCAACATAAAAAAACAATCGTCCATGGCCACCGTGCTGAAACAATGTAAAATTATCATCTGGGATGAATGTACTATGGCGCACAAACATTCACTTGAGACGTTGAACAGGACGTTAAAAGATATCAAAAACAACGACAAACTATTTGGCGGCACTCTGTTAGTCCTTTCAGGTGATTTCAGGCAAACACTTCCCGTCATTCCACGTTCAACATACGCTGATGAGATTAATGCTTGCTTAAAATCATCTACACTGTGGCGTAATGTTGAAAAAGTACAGCAGAAAGTAAATATGCGCGTTCCAATGCTTCAAGATCCATCCGCTGAAACATTCTCAAAACAACTCCTAGATATCGGTGATGGAAAAGTAACTATAGATGAGACTGGATGCGTAAAATTACCGACAGATTTTTGAACAATCGTTGACTCGCAAGACAATCTCATTGAAAAAATATTTCCTGATGTACACACACAGTACTTAAATCATGAGTGGCTTGCAGAAAGAGCAATTTTAGCGGCAAAAAATGTAGACGTTGACAATTTGAATCTGAAGATACAACAGTTATTGCCAGGGAACTTGGAATCATATAAATCTATTAACACAGTTTGTGATGCGAGCGAAACTGTAAATTTTTCGACAGAGTTTTTGAACTCACTGGATTTGCCAGGTGTGCCACCGCATAATTTACAATTAAAGGTTGGATCTCCGATTATCATGCTTCGCAATTTGAACCCGCCACGGCTGTGCAACGGTACCCGATTGGTCATTCGAAAATTAATGAAGAACGTCATCGAAGCTAGCATTTTAAATGGAAAGTTCCGAGGTGAAAACATATTAATACCACGGATTCCTATAATACCTACGGATGTGCCAATTCAATTAAAACGTGTTCAGTTTCCAATTCGATTGGCATTTGCCATGACCATCAATAAATCCCAAGGCCAAACGATGTCGGTTTGTGGCTTAGATTTAAGCACGCCATATTTTCACACGGACAATTATACGTGGCATGCTCTCGAGTGGGTAAACCATCAAGTTTGTTTGTGTTAGCTAAAGATGGGCTAACAAAAAATATTGTTCACGCTGTAGCATTAAGAGACTGATATTTTTTGATAGTGTTGCCGTTCTTATCAAATAATGATACGTATACATATATTTATATTACAGAAATAAATTATAATGAATTATTAATAAATATAGTGCTTGGCGTTTGTTATTTCTATATTCCCTTATCGTTCACAGCATTACACACCTATTTCGTGCATATACCACATCCTTACACACTTAAAATAGGTTAGTCATTTTCTGTCGGCACTAGAAAGTACATAGAAATTATTTATATGGCAAAACAACCTTTGCCGGGTCAGCTAGTATTTTATAAATATGAAGTGGACGATATTTTATTTACAATACGTACGATATTTTATATATAAATAAATGACTTCAATTTTTTACGAAATATATTTTTTTAATAATTTAATTTAAATTTTTAGCGGCCACGTTTAAATGAGCAAGGTGGTATAATATGTATATTCTCCTAATCATAAATATACGTTGGTACCTACAATATTGGTTTTTGCTACACATGCAACGGTTTCACTAATTTGCAGTCGGATCTCATACTATAACAATTCATAATAATAAAAAATAACAATAATAATAATTAAAAATAATAATAATCGATTAGTTTATAAAATAATACTGGGTTATTATAATGAATGAAAAATAATTACAATAATGTACTTAAATGTATGCAGAGTTGTAATATTACATTCCTAGATCTAATAAGAAGCTTCTATGACGTCAGCGCATCCGAAATAAGCTGCGCGGCGGTGCTTTTCTTCCGATTTACGTATTTCCTGTAGAAATGAGATATTTTCCCGCTTTAAAAAGTAGCTTGTCCTTGCTCAACGTCTTATCTATGTTCATGAAATTTCATAAAAATCGGTTCAGTGGTTTAAGTGTTATAGCGTTACAGACAGACAGAGTTACTTTCGTGTTTATAATATTAGTATGAATTACCGCTTTTCAATGAACATAGTACAATGAGAACTGTTTTAAAACTCGACCATATTCAATCAAATTTGTCAATTCTAGTTGGAACGTACCAACTACCATTATAAAAAATATTAACCGACCCAAAATACCTTTTCCTTAAGGATTTTCATGTTAGAAAAAAATGAATCGGTCTTTTATCCTTATCAATTAAAATTATTATATGGCCCATTTGCACATAAGAAATGACCGTAAAATGTTACGTAAGTAACTTGTAAGTTGGGTTGTAGGATAAAAAAAGAAATCAATATGGAAATATATATATTTCCTCATACACTAGATTATTTTGATTAAATTGAAAAAATACATAAATCTAGAACTTACATAGAGCTCTGCTTTATAAAAAAATATTATAAAATTTTGACACATACAAAGCACACCGGTACACTTAAAGACATCTTTAACAAGTGGTTGGAAAATATAGTAATTATTATCACAATTAACACAGCGGAGATGTAACCAATTTAAAACCAACACTTAATAGTAAAATAAATAAACAATATTGTATTGATGTTTTACACATTTGTAAGCAAGCAGTTTTTATATGATATCTTACTAAACAAAGAAAAGGTTAAGTAAATAGTAGGTAAGTATTAGAAATGTAATTATAATCGAATAGACATTACCTCACCACCTCATCACCTTATAAGTAACCTCTATAATATTGGTAATCATAACTTCACTTATATTTATTGAAATGATATTTGTGGTCTTTATATATAGTACGTACAAAAATAAAATGTATTGTCTAATGCCGGTTAAACATTAGTTAAACTTAATAATTAAGTCGAAAGTAAACATACAGTGTTTACTTACGCAGTATTTATTCAACTCGCAAGACAAACCTGAAATTTGTTCATAAATATTCGATATTTATAAAAAAAAAAAGATAAGCTTTACATGCCTATACATGTTTAAAGATATTTTTAAAATGTTATATGTCATGTTTAATTATTATTTTTAATACATATCTACATATTAAAATAAATTCGATATCATTGCAGGAATGTTTAATAAATTGGAACTCATCTATCTACGGAACCGACTCTGAGTTGTGACTAAACGAACAATTGGATTGAACATTGAACTAAATACCTACTCTATATAACTATGGCTGGATTATACAAACTAATACTAATAGTTGGATTTGGAAAAAAGAAACTGCCATTTTCTACACAGAAGCCTAAATAATAAAACTTCAGCTAACATCGTAGGAGAAGGATTTGCAAAGTTTTAGCGCCTAATTTATCCTTTCAGAGATAGATTTTTCTTTAAGTACGCTCAAAAGAAAATTTCCTTAAGAAACTTCATATTACAGTAAAATGGCCTCGGCGACGATAAATGATTCAGTCAGTTTGGACAACTCTCTTATATCTTAGTTAGTCATATCCACTAGGATTAGATCGAGTTACCTAATTAATATCTGTAACTACATTGAATGAAGCAGGCGACACACTTCGGCATAGACTTCTATGGAATTGAGAGAATTTTATGAAGAATTAAAAATTAATAAAATTATAGAACAGTTTGTGTTTTAGGAAAAATTGATAACGAATATTGTACCTTATTCATTGTGTTTTGTTAAATGAAAAGTATCTATTGAAGGCGTTAGGACGGCGTCTTACGCAACATTCCTTTTAATGTATTTCACATAAAACAAACATTATTATAGGGTTAATTGTCTATTTATCTTGAACCAAATAATTGTTATAAAAACAAAAAACACATATATATTAAATGCTACATTTGTACATAAAACATTGCCGGTACAAAAAAAATGCCTACAGTTACCACAGATGAGTATTTAATATATTATGACACTTTCCTGTCACTGTCACTGTCACACTTGTCACTTACACTATTTTCTTTATTGGCTACGCCATTATGGCAAGTGCCGTTTGTGTGCACTTTTTTGTTATTTTTCTTCGGCATCTCGTAGATTCTCTCTATGAGCGCTCTTAAAATACTGCCGGGGACTCTTTGGTGCTCGTCAACTAACTTCTCTATCGCAGTGGCGACCTAAAATAAATAACTTTCAACCTTTAATAATATTCATGACTAGTATCTCGGGTCAAAAGAAATCTAAAATAAAGTAGAACAAATGTTGTTGGGATTGATGTAGAGAGACTGCCGCCTAGAGGTTACAATTAATTACAAATAAGTCTGTAAATACAGATTTATTTGTAAATAATTGGCCATTAACAACATTTGTTCTACGACTTTTTAAAATTAATAGTCAGTAGGTGGCCAATTAATTACATATATATTGTTACATGTCAGTTTCTATAAATTAGTAACCAAGTGTTAAGTTTATAAATTATTGTGTCATAATCATTTGAGAGCGGAAGCTCTGTAGATTGTGAATAGTGATCTTTGAATACCTTTTCTAGTATTTTATTACTGTGTTAGATTTGTCGTTTCATGTAGTAGTTTTGTTACTCAATTAGTTTTATCTTCAATTTTAAAATCTGTCCAGTTTCATACTTGACTTTGGCATTTTTGACATTGTAGCAGCACGTGTTGTACGGTCTCCTCGGAGCTACAGTCACACACACAGTCACAGAAGGTGCTGGGTTTGTGCTTAAATCTGTATAAGTATCCGCCAAAAGCTCCATGACCGGTGACGACCTGGACCGTAATCGGTGGTAAGAACAGGTTTCGAAGCATCTTCCTTGCCCCTTTGACTGACGAAAAGAATAGTTTGTTAAGCAGCTCCATCACCTCCGCAATAATGAGCCTCTCACTACTCGATTGTGCAGCTCCTAATATGTTTCTTGACGTAAGAGATGGGGCACTTTTCGTAGTCCAAGACAGTCTTGAGAGCCGCTTCCTTAGCTAAGAAATCTGCCCGTTCGTTGCCCACAAAACCTACACGTGCCCGTATCAAGTGCATCTTGCTCGCGTTACCTGCGCTGTGGAGAGCAAGAAGGTTCCCGCGTATTTCATTGCTATTGCTATATCAATGTACATGCATTTACTACGTAAATAAATTATTATTATCAGTTTTTCATTCACCTTAACGGCTTTTATCAAAATAACATCGGCATATAAAGGCAAGATGTTAGTTTTTAGGGATGGGGATATTAAAGGGATAGATGTCTACGCACAATTGCTGTCGTGTGGAGGATAACAGCTTTTTGCGGACTGTGACCGGTAATCCCAGTTGTAACAGATTGCATAGTGGAGAGGATAACAGGGATAATAGTGACCTCAACTTGTCCCCAACTCCTCACTTGCGTGACCTCACCTCACCTCATTAACTTTTAGAGGTGTAAGACTGAATATTATGAGAGTCAGGCACACCAATATCCAGTAGTAGTCTAGTAGTTTCGGATGCTGGTGCCCGTACACTAGCAGCGTACAAAATAATGGGTTCAATCACGGCAGTATACATAATCCTAATAATCTCCGATCTTCGCTGTACGTAAAAGTATTTCTATCTACTGAGATCCCTATCTACTTAGACACCCGGCGGTAGATAGTTTGCAGCTGAACTACGGGTCAGCTGCTAAGATCAGGGTACTACGGGACCCCGGTACCTAAGCCCTTTCGATGCATGCGCTTGCGTGTGTAAACTGCCGGGTTACCGGTTTTGTTGTTGGATTCGTAGTGGTAATGTTAGTTACAGAGATTCGGCGCTGTTCGTCTGGGTCCCCACAGTTGTCAGGGGCTCGTCGGATCTTGTGCGCAGCGAGAGGTGATTGACCAGCCTAAGGGGAAGGGCTGCTGCGGTCTTTTACTTCGGGGCTTGGAACGACCCTCGAGCAGAGATCTCTTCGGGGGTCACTGCAGTTCGGGTAGCCCCCTGCTTAGAGGTTAGATGGATGTGCTAGCATCTATCCGGTCACCCGACTGTATAGTAGGGTAGGCTTGCAGCCTGACTGCCTGTCGGGAAGTGAGCGCGCCTTACAGCTCCGGCGCCAGCTGGAAACTGGTAATTGGCCTCTCTGACGTTCTCAGCAAGTGAATTGCAAATGTGAGAAATCACACGAAGTGAGCGTGCTTTACAGCTCCGAAACCTTTCATGGAGAAAAGGTAGCTTGTTGGACTTGTCTATGACCGATAGCCTTGCGAGCTTACTAGTCTTATAGTGCCGTTGTCGGACGACTTCGGAGGTCAGACTTGCCGTATAAGGGTCAATGTGACAGGGGTAAACCTTGACCACAGGAGTAGTGGCTCAATCTCTAAAATCGGAGGGTTGGTGGGGTTGAGATTCTATAATCATAAGTATTAGGACTGAAGGAGGCGAGGGCGGTGGATGTAAAAGTGTATTATAAATGTGTATTATATGATACATCGGTTAGTTTCTTGTCTATTATTAAGCCTAAGATCTTCATTTCGTCCACCATAGTTATAGGTATGCCTTCTATATATATGCGAGGGTTGTCAAACTTGAGTTTTCTTGTTACAGCCATTGCATTTGTTTTCTGCGACGTGAAGCGAGGCTTGTTAAGAACACCACACGTACACCTAATTAAGCAATCTCAACTCTATTTCCTGCACGGTTTTTTCAGAAAAAAACAGGACAATATCATCCGCAAAAGTTTGCCTTACCACTTTTTTCCAATACATTCAGCAAGGGGTCAAGGAGTATATTTCAAAAGACGGGGCCATCCTTTTGTCGAACATGTTGCATACTTATTACCCGCATAACTTATGTGCACCTTTCTATCATGAAAATAGGTAGCGACCATTCTTCTGAGGATATATGGACACCTCTTCTTTGTTTTATCTGTTTTGGTTCCATTTATTTTAAAAATAACACTCCTTAACTTTCGCGTCTGTACTTCTCGCACAACTGGAGGAGAGTAAATATGGCTTCCGTCTGACCTCGACCGGGAATAAAACCGGACTGATTCTCCGCGACATCACATCCTCTGGCATCGTGATCATCATCCTCCCGCACCATCACTCTATGCAACGGTTATTGTTATAATAATAGTATACAGTCGGTGGTACCTGCACCTGCAGCGCCTCCGGCGTGAGCGAGTCGTCGTGGGCGAGGGCGGGTCCCAGGTGCGTCACCAGCTTGACGGGGAAGCCGCCGTACACCGGCGCCAGCGGGACGCGCGTGGCGGCGTACAGCCGGAGACACACCGCGCGCAGCCAGCCCACCGTGCGGAACGCCTCGCGCACGTTCTGAGTGAACATCGGCACCACGGGCTGCGATTGACGGTTTACATGGAGAGGTATTGTTAGCATTTTTAAAACGATATAAATTACTTTATGACGAAACGGTATATTCACCACTCTAGCTTCGAGGGCCACCTTCGCGAACCCGATCCTGGACTTCCAGTTCAGTTTGTAGTAGTGATCCCCGAACTGCGCCTCGTAGACGCCCCCGGGCGAGATGGCCAGGGGGTTCCCGGAGCGCAGTACGCCGGCGCACGTCTGCACCGTGCCCGGGATCACGCACAGTCCCTCCAGGAGGGACGACCAGCCTGCGACGATAACCGTTCGAACGACCCATCTCGAACATAACTCCCGCATCGGCGCATGAGTGTGGGTTCCGAATCCACAACCTCCAGTCCGGCGGTCAGTCACCCCGACCGAGGTTGTGGATTCTTTCCAATTAAAAAAGTAAGACAGTTAACAGACGTTAGTACGGCTCGACTCGTTTATTTTAATTATTTTCAAAGTATTTTAAAACCGAAATTAATTATATATTTATTTTACAAAAAAAGAGCTATACGGGCTATTTGTAACTTAAAAGCTAGAGACTCACTAAGAGATGTTTTTAAAGAAATCGGTATTCTTACGTCGCTTCTTTTTAAAAATATTAAAAATATAGACAAATATACGATCAATACAAGAAAAAAAATTGTAACGCCTAAATTCCGACTTCAAAAAGTTAACAAATCCTTCATGGACTTGAGTTTAGCATATATAATAATGTTCTACAAGATATCTTAGATCTTCCTTTTCTTAGCTTTTAATCTAATTTTAAAAGCATTTTATTAAACTAATGTTATTATAACATTTAAGAGTCTTTGGTTAATCAAAATGTGTGGAACTTGGGTGATTGACTCATCTCAGGGGCCAGGGTTGATGTTATAATGTATAAGTCAGACATTGTTACATTTCATTTAAAAAGAGCATTTAACTATTGAGTTTCTGGCCAGCTCTTCTCAGCAGAACAGCATTCCGAGCTGGTGGTAGCTTACTCACAGACTGACTATACTGACCAATTATATGTAATTGAAGATTCCAAAGTGCGTGTAAATGCCTTCTTGAATAAAGTTATTTTGAATTTGAATTTGATACTGGAGTAATGATCATAAGAAAAATGCTTGTGCTATTTACTAGAGAAGAGTAAACTATATTCAAAGCCATCATGAACGGTAACACTAGTTGCACGGATATATTGATATATTGAACCGATCCACGAAGAACATACACTGTTCATTGATCTCAGGCAAGCTTGAGCTAAAGGCACAACCTTAGTTTAATGTTATCGATATAGGTAAATGTTAATAACAGATTTGGGCGAGTTAAGTTCGTAAACAGAATGTAGGAAGACGTTGCTACCGATTTAGGTGATGATACCTGGTATCTTGAACATGAACCGGTCTGCCACGGTGTGGATGTGACGTCTCTTGAACAGCAACATGCGGGCGATGAAGTAGTACATATCTATGGGTAGTGCTCCGTGGTAGTAAATTAAAAGGAACGGTCCGTCTGGAATGTTCTCTAGGCCTCTTATCTCGTAACCTGCGAAATTAATGACCTCACAAATTACAGATATCGAAAGCTTTATCCTCCTTTTCATAGGTATATAAATAGATTGGATGAAATGTTTATCTCATATTATTTCTACCATCTCGTAGTCATTATTGTTTGTTGTAGTAGTTAATAGTAGTAGTTAGCGTCGGTAGTAGAGTACGTGCCATGCCACAGCCAGCCGTGGGCGTCCCACAGCGCGCAGACGGCCAGTCGCGCCGCGTGGCGCCAGTCGCTGTGAACGCCATCTACCACCCTGAGTCTGAAATATAAAACATTATGTTTTGTGTATTAATATTATTATGTTAGCCTCACCTCCTGCTTGCCGCATATATTTGCTATTGAAAATTAAAGTTTACATTTAAACTTTAATTTAAATACAGAAACAGACCTGTCTCAGGATAGGATGCTGGTAACGCTATATTATTAAGTAGAGATGCGCCGAATAGAAATTGCACCGAATAACCGAATACTATTAGGTTTAACCTTTACCGAACCGAATATTCGGTGAAATTATTTGATTTACCATTTCATTGTCTTATTGTCGCAAACAAGTTCTAACAAGCATGTTACATGTTGTTATAAGCATGTTGCTTCTGACTAGATAAATAATATTAATATTTCGATTTTTGGATTCTAAATATTGTTTTCAAACTTAAAAATCAATTCTAACTTAAGTTTCAAAATAAATGTTGACTATACTAAATACTAATTGTAGGTTAGCAATAATAAAATAAATATGTTGACTTAATATCTTTCGAAATAAATGTTGACTTGAAGCTAAATTATATTATTAAGCTTTATTCAACACATTATTATTGGATTTCTATGACTTACCTACCTGTAACATAAATCTTAGTTTTCTTTAGTATGTCGTGTAGCCAAGAAAATAGGAATACTTGAACCGAATATATTTGGCACCAATGCCGAATAATTCGGCCGAATACGAATAGTGAAAAAGTTTCCGAATATGCTGAATACTTACCGAATATTCGGCGCATCTCTAATATTGAGAGTACCTACCTAAGTTTTACCGAAGGAGTTCTAATTAGCAATAGTACCTACAATACAAGATCATGAGTTAAAATTAAATTAAAAATATTAAAATGTTAATATTTTTAATTTAAATTTAAACTTTGTATTGAGAGGTCCTTTTTATTGGGTTTTTTCAAATCAGATTTGTTTCTGCTTTTTAAAGTTATGTTACTTGCTTATAATTTTAACATGTTTAGGTTTTTACAATCAAATTGCATAAGAGCCTTACACCAGCACTAATAAAAGCTTAATATCTTGGAAACGAGTGTTTCTATTTCGACCAAACATAGCTAAGAACCATCTCGACGAACCAGGCTTTCGATAAAAACCCCAATGAAATCCATTCGCTCGTTTGGCTGCTACGATGCCACAGACAGACACACAGATACCCACATCAAACTTATAATACCCCTCTTTTTGGGTGGGGGTTAAAAAAAGAAATTTGAAACTAACAATAATATTTACAATGAAAGTTTTGAATGTAGAAGATCGTGTATTCTAAGCGTGTTGGACATCGTACTAGTATCATCGATAAGGATATGCAAAAAGTATCGATACTAAGTAGTACTCAATACTTTTAGTTCGATACCAAGTACTTTCGATAAAAGAAATACCTAAAAAAAGTACATTTTTTCGGCATCGATACTGCTTTTGAAATTTTGCGTATCCCTAATAATCGATCTAGTTCTTTGCTACGTAGGTATATAACTTAATCATAATTTCATTTCAATATTTAATAGACTCCGTTATTTCTGAGGTACCATATTAATAATGTCTATTACAACTATTTTAAAGTAGAAAAAACTTACTTTTGTGTTTAAAATTATTGTGAAGGTTTATAAAAAGTTCAAGCTCAAGGCGCTGGCGGAAGTTTGGTTCATTAACTAACTAAAATATAACAGCACCACTCGCGGTACTTACACGCGGCCATACTTACCACTCCTCTAATTACCTGTTCCATAAGCAATTATAAAATATATGTTATCTCGTCCGTGTCTGTGTAGCACAATAAAGTTTCAAATAACTAATTGGCTAACACGATTTATATAAAATCATAATTAAATATTAAGTACATAAATCATCTGTAAACCATTGATGTTTCATTGCAATACGGAATGCTACTTAACGTCGGTACACTTCGGTGAAATATAGTAATAAGTGTTTGAAACAATGAGTACCTACTATTTACTATTTAAGTTTTTGTTATCTGATATATCTGTAAAAGTTTTGAAACAGACCTGTAAAGTCTATAAAGATGGAAGATGACACTGCTGACATAAATCAGCACGATAATGACCGCCGGTAATAGGAAGGTCACGATGACAGGAGTCAGGAACCATGTCAGCCACAGACTATATTCTGTGTCTACGTACTCCACTGAAACAAAAGAGGTAAAACTAATATAGTTATAAACAAGCATTTAGATTTGAAAAAAGCCTATAACCTTCGACGACACGAAATCGCCATAAGAACCTTTAAACCGATGTACCGTATAGTATAAAACCGTATAGTATAACAATATATCAAAGTTTTGGAAGTTCACTACAACTTTATCTGTCTTCCGAGCAGAACGTTCACTCCCTTTGTAGCCCACGCGAATAGACCTAGTATATAAATGATCTATATCTTAGATGACAAATTACAGCTAACTTCTTCTAAAAGGGATGTCCACCCGGATCCCATCTGACAACAGTCAGTTATCTTTTTATTATCTCATGGAAGACATTATGAAAAATATAATTTCATCGGACATTAGTATCCGGTACATCCGGGCGATACGGTCTACCCGCCGTCTAGAGCTGTGACCTTTGTGACCTCTGTACGCGCATTCATTGGACCTCGGTCAAGGGTGGTTCTCGTTACTTCAGACCAAAGTTTATAGTAATATAGAACATTTATTTTATATCAGAACTGAGAATAGCACACATACGTTACATACATCTGTTGAGCTTACTTAAGGAAATATACATACCTATGTAGGTATATCTAAAATTTAATGTCATTTTCAGTATATATTCGTATAAAGATTATAATTGTCTAAAGATTGGTTTTATATTTAAAATATTTTCAAAGATGCATAAGATATAAAGAAATATTTTCCATTATATAATAAAATGATTTCTAGTAAAAGATTTCTTTATATATTTATGCACTACACCATACTTGATGATAGCGAGAGCAGTAAGGAGAGATGGTTAGGTCTCACTCATACGTCAGGTATCATTTTACTTGACAGTCGATTCTTATAGTTCGTTTAAATACTTCATCTCATTGGCTTGTATATTAAATAAATGTAAATAAAAAAAATATGTTAAATAATTTTAAATTAGTTTTAGTTCTATATAAGATTACGAAAGGTGTCGTTCTTCTGACGGTTGAGTTGACATGTGCAGTTGTGCTAGTACTTATATTGTTTTATATTTCATGTAGGTAGGTTATGCATCTTAACGAAATGGCAGGGACATAACAAGATCAATTTAGTTTTTTATTGGTGGCATTTGGTTGCGTGGCAACTAATGGATTATTATAATTATTCCTTATTATATAACATCCATTAGTCCAGGCTACCTGTATTTTCCTTGTTACACCTAAACGGCTTAATGGATTTCAACGTATGAGGTATTGTTAGATAGGTTTCGATAGCGCAAGAGACACTGGGTACTTTAAGAAATATATATTGACATTTCTTGGACGCCATACTGTGTGGTTTAAAACATTATGTTTACAGCCAACCCCATCGAGGAGCTGAACAAGATGAAGGGTAACGTGTTATACAATAACTTGGTCCGTGTTTATTATATATGTAACAATGTAATGTAATTACCTAATAATTACATAGTACCTGTAGGTATAAGACATAAGGTAGGTCGAAAGATCGTCATACCGTCGCTATTGAAATCTTGGGTCGAATATTGCTTCAATTTTTATTTAATAAACACTTCAATGAGTTTGATCACCTTTGATAAGCACATTTACATTGAAAAATATTATCAGACCATGCATTATACATATTTATTTTTTTCTACAGATAAAGAAATTATGTTATTGATATTATTAAAAACCGGCCAACTGCGAGTTGGAATCGAAGAGATCACGAAGAGATCAGCGCCATTACACATAAATGTCGTTTGCTGTATTCCCAGGCCCCCGCCGAATATTTATTTTATATTTATTTATTTATTTAGAGTTAAAGTGAATATATAACAAAATATTCAGTGAATATTTCTAGCGACTACCTGCTGCTGTTACTGAAATCGATCAATAGAAATTCGTTTATTGTATGGGAGCCCCATTAAATATTAATTTATTTTTAGTATTTGTTGTTATAGTATATATAGTGATTTTTTTAACTGCCTAGCTACCACGGACCATATTGTCTGGAGACAGACAGACGGACAGCGAAATCTCAGTCATAGGTTTGCGTTTTTACCTTTTTGGGTACGGAACCCTAAGAATGGAGTTTCTTTAGTACATATATATTTAAAGAAATCTTTCGATAGTTAAATGCTAATCATATTTCGTAAACACGTGTTATCGGATCGCAAAACAAACTCATTGTTTCTCCTTGAACTTGAACGAACGTCTTCAATGTCAACGCTTATCAAGTAGTGTGTGTTTTTAATAAAATATAGAACCCTACCTACCTCATGTTATATTACTGTATACTGTTATATACTGTTATATACTGTTATAATACTACCCTTAAAAGTATCTTACAGAACACACTTATGAAAAGGACATAAATGTTAAGTTATTTGTTCAACTGCACTGTGGCTTAAAAAATCCAAAATTAAAACAAAATATATTATATTTTTATTATAATATATTTTTTGTATAATATATTTTTTGTATGTTCTAGATGTTACAGAGCGTAGAGGTGGCCGAAGATCAACTAAACTAAACTTCTCAGGCGATCATTTTAAAACAGACTCTAGTAATAATATTTAATTAATATAAGTATGCTTTTTATTTTGAAATATATTTCGGCCACTTTCATAAAACGATTGATTTGTGCTGTCGGTCGTCCTCATCACTCAACATACTCGTGGAATATAAATAATTAAGATAACAATATAGATGCACAATTAAGAAAAGAAACTTTAAGTAAGAAGTAAACATTATCAAAGTTACAAGGTAAATAACATTTCCTAACTTTTACCGCCTCGTTGGTCGAGTGGTTACCTCAGACGCCTTACGTATAGAGACGCAACGGGGCTCGGGTTCGATCCTGTATTTCTGGGTTTGGTCATTTATTAAATATATTCTCTTATTATTTCTATGTATTTGTATCATGTTGTGTAAGATCCTTAACATAAGCAAATAAATTGCTTACTTAGAGGGTAGATCAATGTGTGTAATTTGTCCCGTATTATTATTATTATTCTTTTTCGGTCTCTACATCTCTCTGTTTCTACTATATAAAACAAAGGTATATAATCATCAATAGTGGCTTTATTCACTTATGTATTTTTTTAAATCGTTACTGTAATAATATGTTTTACAAGTAGCGAAAATGCTTAAGCACTTTTCACCATTTAATCAATTAGACTTACAAAGGAACGCCAACGAGGTGACACTACATACAACAGAGACAAAGCATAAACCATAACAGCTAATAGACAATATTAATACACGTAAATAAACATGTGGGTCTTATTACATTATTACTAATAAGAGTCATTCTAACGCCACACTGCTGACTCGGCTGATCCACTGACACACTTCACGAAGGGATGGTAATTCGTAATAAGACATTCGATTACTGGTCCCACATACACCAGTAACCAGTAGCTTACGTAAATCAGATTCATATTTATTGATTATAAAACAATTAAAATATTAATATTCTTTTAAATTTAATGATATTAAATGATAATAATTTATTCCAAAATTTTTATTACCTTATATTAGCTCAAATTAAGAGATTAAACGAAATAGAAATGTAAATCTTTTATATTATTTAGTTAGTTACTGCTCGGATACTAGCACACTAACTATCTAGCCTCGGGGGATAAGGTGAGAAGAATAAGCAGCAAAAGCTTTCCTCACAGCAGTACGTCTATGTTTGATTCATATATTTAATTAAAGATGGCTGTGAAACTTTTATGTTATGTTGTAAAATAAAGAAGGCATCTTTCAATCGTTTGTTTAAAGCTCTGTGTTATGATGATTACCAGACTGTCAGCAGCTCATTGTCTATTTAAGAACAGGACAGACAATAAAGTTTAAAATCAAGCATGTCTTTTTATTTTTAACAATAAGGGATTAAAGATTTTTAAATGTTAGGAAGGAATTAGAATTAGACGAAAATTCATATTTTTATATCAACATTAAACACGCAGATTTTTGTCAATGGACGGATTAATTAAAAATATATTATTATATGCAAAAGTAACGCATAAAATGAACTTGATCTTTATAGGAAAAAACAACCTTAGTTTGTTATATTACGAAATAATTTTAATACTATAAAACAAAACAGGTTAAATAACTGATTTGAATAATGAATGAGTAAGGAAGTATTATAAATTAAAGAACTTACAATAGAAGAGGCCGATGTAAAACCCGGCGACGGCAACACCAAGCTTGACGACGTCGCTGGTGGCTTCAGAGTGAAACCTTTTTAAGAGGTCACTCATTATGTAAGCCTTCACGGGTCTAGCCTCGCACTGATTCTCCACCATCATTATATATTTTTTATTTTATTAAAAACTGATAACACGTCAGGTCAGGCCACCAAAGATAATATAATACTTTCAAAATGTAAGCGTATGATTCACGCGGCGTCTTGTTCAAGAATGATTTTCATGGCACGGACATGTGATGACTGAACTAACACAGACAAATAGATAGACAGACATATGGTATATAGTAAATGTTTTAATTTTATAAGCAGCGTGTTAACAAGATAGCGTATTTTATAAGAATGGATGCATCTTTCCTGTTGTTCGATGCTGTTATGTTTTATGGACGTACATAAATGTCAGGCAGACTGTCAGGTCGTAGGTAGACCAACCAGTTGGCAGCTGAACCGTGGACGAGCAATTGACTAGTTTTTGTGCCACCGTGTAATTATATTTTTAGATATATTTTCTTGTGCGGTCTATAGGGTAGGCTCGTTAAGGCTATTCCTGTTCTTCTCAAACTTTCTGATAATAAATTGTTTTTGTCTGTACATAATAAAATATTGTAGAGTATTAATTGATGTCTGTATATATATGGTCGCTGTTGTCGATCTAAGGTCTCATTACTATACTACTATATTAACTTTTACCCAAAAAAACACAATATAATATCATATTAAACGGTGGGAATTAATTCATCTTTACACGAACATATAATAATATATTGGTTAAAGCTTTGAATATATCTCGACCTGAGAATGTGCCGGTCAATCGATTGTTTATAAATACCATCACGAAGGAACCACAACAGCGACACCAACCACAGATTACAACACACATAAATTACTAAATCTGTAATAGGTATGTGTATTAACAAACACACTCAGTTACACACTAAAACATTTGCGAGGCTCGTATTTTGTTTTCTACGATTAAAAATTGTTAATTGTACTTGTACATTTGCAACCTTATATATTTAGCAGAAAAAGCGAAATAAAAAAATTGTCAACACTATATACGGTTACCTTATTCAATGCAAATAAAGATTATTATTATTATTATTATTACTACAATTGAATCAATGGATCAATCATAATGTAGTTATAATGTCTACAAGATCAGATTACAATCGGTTTGTTTAGTGGTTTATGCATGTGGCATGAACACATAGACAGATACACACAGACATACAAGGTTAAAAAATTGCGTATACACACTACCTAGAATGTGGTAAACCTCCAGAAATTGATGTGAGCTATAACCGGGGATAGAAAATTCGGTAAACCTTATAAATAATGATATTCAAGAAGAGATGCAAAAGTAACATTAGTATAAAGAAGCTTCAAAGTCCTCTGTACGGACGGACAGGTGATTGGTCTTTGTGATGAACAAACACTTGGTCGCTGCTCCGGCGGACCGTTTATATATTTAGGGTGGGTATGTAGTACCCGCTGGAGATGAGTTAGTGAGTTAGTTAGTTAGGTACTGGTTTTGGACAAATATGACCGTGCTATTTATGCAAGAGAGAGAAAGATTATATTATTCTTAGCGTTTAAATTAAATACTATGTTTCCGGGGATGTTGTTGTAACTATATGGGCAGTTCCTACATTGATTCTTAAGCGACAAGTACACTATGAGAGCCAAATAATTGTAGGGCATATTTTAGGAACCAAAGAGAACCATTCCACCCCTCCTTTATTTATTCCTGGTGTTGTTGTCCCAGGGATGGCCACGACTAAAACAAAATAGGTACTGCTTAAGAATATCATTGCCGCTTCACAATAATACAGACTTTATACCTTGCCTTCAATTAAAATGAAATAATCTGTAATTTTGATAGGAGGGCCAAATGGTAACAGTTTGTGATAGTGAATGAAAAATTTTTTAATGACAAATAGAAATTATGTCCTTCGTAATTACCTATTATAGTTATTGTAAGCTGACAAAATTAAATTGCTATTTTTCATATACGCAAAGACTTATTATACTTTAGGGAGCGCTGGTTTCATTCATAATGATGGCCCCGGGAGACTACAATTTGCCGCATTCTGCGTCTTAGCGTCTTAGCAGTCAGCTCGTTCAACCTTCGAGAAACAACTTTTAAAACAATCTTACAATTATGGGTTGAGGATCACACAAAAATAAGCAGAACAAAGTAACTCCACCGATTCTCACATATTAATATGTGGGTCACATTCGCACAGCGTAATAGTTGTTATTTGATTATTAAAAACGTAAAAAAAAAGTATTTATAATGAATATCTCACTAAGCTATTTAATATGTATTATATAACATATAAAATATAAAAAAATATAACGTGAGGGTAGTTCCAAAATTTTGCGGAGTTTTTCACTGGTTTACTCAATAAGCACAAATCAATAATTGCGTGATTAACTTTCGGTTTCTCAGTAACATTAAAATAAACCAAATCAAGGGTTCCTTCCCAACTTACTGATTGGTTGTGATGGATAGATAGACAACCAAAACACAACTATTGACAGTGTTGTCAAATCACGATTACGACTGCAAAATATTTTCATAACAAATCGATTTGATAGTTTTTAAGTTTTAACTAGCAGCACAAGATGCGAATGTCAAAAGATGCGAATGCCGGAGCTTTTTAAAAACATTTTGATACAATTTCAGTAAATTATTTTGCGCATAATACGGAAGAAATCAAATAGATTTTGATCTTTTTCAGATAAAAACAGATTTTTCCGAAATAAAAAGTACTCCAAGTATAGAATAATGGTGCAGGATGATTATCTACTAGTGAGGCTGCGGTATCGCTACAGTCTCCAAACAATAAGCATTCGTCGGGTAAAAAATCTGTTAGCATACAGTATTTTTGAACTGGTAATTAAAAAATCATTGGCTGTACTGTTTGTATCTGGCTGGTTTTACTGACATTAAAACTTTTTCATTTTAAAAGGAAACAATTAGGTAAAATGTTGTTTCCTTTTAACCATTTTTCGTTTGTTTTTCTTTCTGTCAATATCTCAATGAGTGAATCTAATGAAGAAATTCTAGTTCAATGATACATTCTAAAGTTCTTTAAAAAAAAAGAAAATGATGCTTACATAATTTTCGTGCGAAAATAATTGTAACGTTTATGGACCTCATGCAATGTTAAAATAAGACTAGCACAAAGTTTGATGATTTTGATGTCAAACATGCACCTCGC
Source organism: Napeogenes sylphis (assembly GCA_959347405.1). Taxonomy (NCBI): domain Eukaryota; kingdom Metazoa; phylum Arthropoda; class Insecta; order Lepidoptera; family Nymphalidae; genus Napeogenes; species Napeogenes sylphis. Next base: position 46,879,533 of record OY365777.1, on the reverse strand, counting down.
TCTGTTCGCGTTGTTACAAATAAAATGAACGTATTTTTTTTAAAGTAGATAAGACTCGGCATCTCAGTAGTTACGACGTAGTTGAAGATCTAGAGATTGATCACAAAACAGTTTTGACCCATTCGAAAAAAAACTGGGTACACAAAAAAAGTTTCATATTTGGGTACAATGAACCACCTATTAACTCATTGTAAGGAACCTAATGAACCGTGTACTTATTTGCGATTCTTTACTGAGACTTAATAAAACCGACCCGTTTTTGAAGAGATTGATAACTGGTGATAAAAAGTAGATCACATTCGATAAGAACGTACGAAAAATTTCGTGGTCAAAGGTGATGATGCTGTGTATCACCAGTGTGTATGGTGGGACTTGAAGAGCATTGTTCATTATGAGCTTTTACCGCCAAGCAGAGATATGGATTCGGACCTTTGCTGCCAACAGATGGTAAAATAAAAGCAAGGACTGGAAAGAAAGCTGCCGGAGTTAATCAATAGAAAGGGTGTAGTCTTTCATCTTGATAACGCTAGACCACACACATGTTTAGCCACTCAGTAAAAAATAATATAGTTTGTCTGGGAGGTATTAATGCAGCAGCCGTATAGCCCTGACCCTCAAATTTCTACCTATTTCGGTCTCTACAGAGTTTTTAGGCTCTATCAGGTTACCATCAAGATAGGATTGTCAAAACTACTTGTCTCGTTTTTTTTATCAGAAGTTTATGATGAACGGGTTTATGTCACTACCTGCAAGATGGCAAAAAGTTTTTTTTTTTTTTTTTTAATCTTTATTTTAAATTTGGGTTTTTTTCCTTGTTAGGATATGTCAACCCATTGTGACCATCATACATATAAAACTCTTAATCTATTAAACAATCGCTGCGGAGACAAGACGCCAATCAAAACATAACAATTTAGGCTTAAGGCTTTGAGCATTCCAAGGAAGTATATTTATAACAGAACTCTTTCTTCTACTATCCATTACAAAATGATATTAAATTTTGTAACAATTCTCCTTTTGCACAACAATTACGTACAAAATCTTTAACCTCCTCATAAATCAAATTTACACACATAACAATTTTCTCTTCAAAACTTTTTTCAGACCACAATATTGTATAAAACTTTAACAGCATTTTCTTAAACTCAAATTTGTAATGACATCCTTTCACAGAGCGTGTTTCCTCTGTATCGTCATGGTTGGAATCTTCTTGTGATGACATTGATATATCTACTAAAGAACTCGTCTTCTCCTTTTTTTTTTTCTTTCCAAGTTGTCTTTTAGGTGTAGGTTTATGATTTTTTTTTTCTTTCATAGCAAGATGTGTTCCACTTGTTACACTACTATATGTCTCCTTATCTGCTACTAAGTTTTGTGATGATTTAGAGGTTGATGGTTGATTTTCAATAATATTAATAACCTTACTCTTTAGTTCTTTTGTATTTGGCAAAAAGTTATTAAACAAAATGGTACATACATACTATAAATAAATGTAACCATAACAACGGGTCGCCGGCAAGATTACCACCCATCGGGCAATGTCGTGCCGCAAGAGCAACTCAGTCGTGTTCGGCACGTTGCTCGACGAAGCTATATATGGGAAATGAGCCTGAACAGCTGCGCTGCATTGGCGAACCGGTTTGGCTTCGAGTTGGTGTTTATTCTGTCGGGTGCCTAATCGAGGAGGGTAGCGGGATTCGAAGCGACGGATTTCCGCTGGCGACTCTACTGATATACCCGGCAGTAGATAGTTTGCAGCTAAACTACGGGTCAGCTGCTAAGATCAGAGTACCACGGGACCCCGGTGTCTATACCGTCTGGCAGCAATGCATGCGTATGCGCGTGTAAACTGTCGGGTTACTGGTTTTACTGTTGGATTCGTGGTGTTAATGTGGTTAGCTGTAGAGATTCGGCGCTGTTCGTCTGGTTTCTCACAGTTGTCGGGGGCTCGTCGGATCTTGTGCGCAGCGAGAACAGCCCTTGAGCAGAGATCCCTTCGGGGGTCACTTTTTAATATTTTACCTGTCCACCACCACCTGGAGACAGAGCAGCCACACTTGCTCTTTTTGACACTTGGATTATCCCGGTTACTAGTTGGAGCACAACTTTCGCTCCCGGGCCAGAGACTGTGTGTACGCGTGGACCAACCTCTGTACTTAGCATGTCCGTCACCTTGAAGATCCAAATTTTTCTTACCTATGGGTTTTAGTAGACACAGGAACCTAAAAAAATCCTGTATTCCTGTGTCTACCATTCGCACAGCGGTGACCAGAGGGCCTACCATTAACTTTAAGTGAGCGATTTTGTTCCGATGCCGTTCAGTTCAGATTCAAAAACTGAATCGCTGGTTTTCGTACCATCACTTATTACTTAGCTGGGTCGAAGGTGAATCCGCTTTTGTTTTAAGTTGTTTAAGCAGTTTTATGTTAAGTCTTTAAGAGCGGTTGTTATGACTGTGAATAAGTATTAAACTATTAAAACTACCACTGGTTAGTTGAAGGTCAAAGGGAATATAATAAATATTTATAATGGCTTGAGTGATGTTTCAAATCCTTGATTTCTATTTTAAATGTTACTCATGTTATATTTTAACTTGATATTGTTAAAAATTTACACAATTATACAATATTAATATTGTCATAAAAAATTTAAAAAGACTGAAAAGGATGATGAAAGGCAAGTATTAATAGGGAACATTCACGTATTTTTTTTTTGACGTAAATTAATCATTTACCTCTCTATATCGTAGAAAAAAATATTAATAGGCTTGAAAAGATTCTAGTTTTTTTTCAAAGTGAAAATTAAAACATTGAGTAAATTTGACCCGTTTAAACACCGCCATTTTGCGCGCGCTTTGCGTGACGTCAAATGATACATCCAGTCAATGTTTACTATGAACTTTTTAGCAATTTCATAGATATTTCAAGTTTTAATTGCTTTACAAGTCATGGAAGAAGATAAAAATCATCTTACGAGTATTGTATAGTACCGGAGTGCAAAAATAGTATTAGAAAAACACCCGACAAAGTGTTTTTTGTATTCCAAGAGATGCGAAAATACAAAAACAATGGTGTACGGTAATTAAAAGGGATAATATATGTCCTAAATCGTGTTTATATGGTTGTGAAGATCAATTTAACGTAAGTATACTTTATTTATAATAAGTTTAATCTAATAGTTTAAATTTATAGTAAGTATTAAACATTAGAAAATTTGAGTTTAAAATTAACCTAACCTATCTTACCAATTTCAGTATAACTTTCTATAAAAACCGTAATCTTATTTTGTTTTACGCAATTTTTATGGTCTGTCGATTTATTTCAGGTTAAGGAAGATACAGCAAATTGTATTGAATATAATATGTGTAACGAAACAACAAGGAGAAAGATGTAATCTAAGTTTGAAGAAAGGAGTTGTTCCTTATATATTTTAGTGGCAAAAACAACAGCTGATAGAATGAGAATGTGCATAGTCAAAAGGCAAAGATTGACATTGGTTAATGAAGCCTTTTTCAGAGTTAGCTATCAAAAGTAGTGTTTAAAAAAATTGGTGACCTTTCCGAAGAAGTGATATAGGTAGTAAGTCCTAGTACTGCTCATACAAATGTCTGTGATATTAATCAGCCAAGACTCAGTACTTCTCCTATTGAATGTGATGATCATAAGGCAGAGCCTTGCTTTTCGCATATTAAAGATAAATTACCAAGTGACTAAGCTGTGCAAGTTAATATTAAACCGAAGTATGGAAGTAAAGGTGTCAATGTAAATATACCTGCTAAAAACAAAATGTAGCATTGTCACCATTTCCTCATTTAACACACAACATTGTTACACAACAGTTTTAAAAGTAAAACTATCTGTTTTAAAAAGAAAATTGTTTACTGAAAACACAGCTGATAATACTTCTATAGCATCTTATATCTTCTATATCTGCTGATTATCAACCAAGTTATTTATCTGAGTCCAGTGAAGTGAAAAATGATTCAGAGGCAGAAACATTTTAAAAATGTATTGTGTAGTAGCATGCTAACTGCTATTCAAAAAGAGTTTGTAGGTATTTGTTTTGTTAGAGTTGTTTGAGTATTTAGAAAATGTTTTTAAGATTACCTAAACAATTGTATCATTTAATAAAACCTTTAAGCACGAAAATATAGGTTTAAATTATTTATTTTTCTCAGTCACACTGATACCACAGTATGAACTTAAACGCCGATATATTGAATGGTGTGTCAAATGACGTCACATTTCCTTTCGACCAATGGTGGCGCGTTTTGGAATTTTGAATTTCGCTCCCTAAAGTTACACTTTTCATAAATTATTTTATGGCCTTAAATGATTAGTAAATTTAAAAAAAATGATTTTATTATAATAAGATGATAAAAAGTAATCGAAAAAAAAATATTTGAGACCATTTAAATTTTTTTGCATGTTCCCTATTGGCTATAAAATGAACTTTAAATTAAATAGGTTTAGAAATAGTGTCAGTTCTATATATAATATATTAAATATAGATAATAATTGATAACCATTGCATTGCATACACTATTTTTATTATTGGAATAACCACAAATCGAAATTAAAAAGTTAGTTGTAGCCAGTAGAAGATCCCATCAGTTTAATAAAGAAGGTACCTCATTAATAAAAAATATATAGATATGTTTTAAAAATAAAGCTCTAATTGTAAGATGGTCACAAATTATTGTTCTGTCTTTGTGAAACATTTTCTTCATAGTCATAGTCACAGCTCGGAAAAGAGAACTTCGTCGGTTTACAACTTTATAGTGTAGGTATACTTATTTACAACAAATTAAAGTTTATACTCATACTTATCTAATTTTAAAACTAATATTGTAATTATCTTTAACTTTAATTACTACTATATACGGGTTAATATCAAGCCTCTACAATATATATAACTCGTAACAATTTTGTTTTATTGAATCGCTAGTTTTGACAGTCAAGCGGTTCAGTTTAGGTCGCAATGACAGTTCATGGTACGAATTGAATGAACGAATTAACGATGATGGTAGGCCTGTAGGAAACAAGTAGATTATTTGAGTAGTCATCGCTTAAAAGAACATTTGTTTTTTTTTAAGTTTAATATAACATAAAGACTGCTTTTATTTTTAGGAGCTATTATTTAAAGCACTAACGACATTTTGATACAACCGGTCTATAAAGATTGTGCAATTTAGATAAGTGATTAATACCAGATATCATTATTATATCACCAGGATGTAAACAAGTTGATACTACAGCACAAAACAATATTTAATGTATACGGCTACGACCTTCGTATGCACGAAAACTTCACCAAACATTATTTATAAGCTACTAATTATTGTTTGATGTTATAACAAATTGCTACCTTTGTTAATATTCTTATCTTATAAGTAACATACACCTAAGTAGGTCTCTTTTAAACCCCCCACTAAAAAGAGGGGTGTTATAAGTGTGACCTGTCGATCTGTGAGACCGTTTAATAAAGGAAGAAATTAAAATGCAACTAAGTTAACAAGGCAAATAAAGAAATAACGATATCGAATCGTATAGTCTAAGTCCTTAATGATTAACTTCGTAAAATAGACACCATCGTCAACGTACGTGCAACGGTCCCCCGACGCAACGACTTCAATAAGTACATAATAATATTATTTTTATTCTTTTTAGAGGTCTTTTTGTATCAGGGGTTTTTTTTAATTTTTATTTTTAACACGCTTTTATTAGCTTCGGATGTATCTATTTATCTAGCTTCGTGCTATTACTTTTGTGGCATTCTTTAAGTCATTGTAGTGATTCATTATTTTCAAAAATGATTTTTTAAATAAAATTTATTATATTTTTAAAAATAAATATAAATATTAATTTCGAATTAATAGATTCTTCATGATTCACGGACTTTATTTTATTCTCACTCAAAATATTTGTAAAAATTATTAACTCTTGTGATCTTAATGAGGATAATGAATTAATCTTACCTAGTTATTGTATTGTCAATTGTATTTTACAAATTTTAATGTTTCAATGGATCTGACCACCTAAAGTAAGTCAAAATCGAGTTCAAAAATGAAACAAGATATATGGCACACAGCGCCCCACTCTTTTTTCCGCAATAATTTTATTATATTTTGCCCATTATTCTCATATTACGAATTATTTTTTGGTTATTTTTAGTTCGATTCATTTTTAAGCGTGTTTTTTAGTTTTTTTTAAACTATATTCTTTTTATCATAATTTAGGATTATTTGCTTTAACCAGTTAAACTTCTTTAAACATCTTTAAACAAATGAGTTTAAAATTTATAAGTTTCTGAATTTTATTCATATAATATATAACTATATAAACTTTCAACTATATCAAAATTGATGATACTAAGTCATTAAATCCAACTGACTTATGTATTGAAGGCAGATTTTATCAGTAGGTACATAATTTAATATTAAATCAGGATTAGCATATCAACGACACAATTAGTATTCGCTGATTGTGGGAACAACTAAATATATAATCTGGTTTTACAACTTGTCTAAAACATTTGTAATAATAGTTCAAAAAAATATTTTTATTGATATTTTTGTCTTAAGCCGTCAAGTTAACATCAAGATTACTCTAAATATTTATCATGTAGTGCAACTTATAAATAGCAAAGTATATTTATTACCAAACTGTACAAACAGATTGTTTTTAAAGTACACACAAACATACACAGACTGGTTCCAAAAGGTCTGAGATGGAATTATATATTAGTATTTTTTTATAATCCTTGTATGTGCTATATACAACTTATATATCGTATCTACTCAGTTTGGTTATTGTCGGCGACAATTTATAATACTAATATTAATGCATAATTCATGATTTAATTGTTTTTATATATAATTCATTGTAAAATTAGAATAACTTGAAAAATTATATATAGTAAACATTTGTCGCACTCGCTGCAAAGCATTCTTTTGTGGAACAATAAGAAAGAGAGAGATAGCATTCGAAGGCTATCTCTTTCATTCCTAATATACCCCCGAGAAAATGTAGAATTAATAAAACTTGTTAATAATAGATTGTATACATAATATAGAACATAATATTGTATGACACCTCATAGGGGTGAAGGATAATTTGTAAGTTAAGGGACTTTAAACGTGTTGAAAAATGTATAGAATTTCTTATATTTTTACCATTTAATTTCTTATAACTTTGAATTTTGTGTAACATTTAGTGATTATTATATATGTACGTAAAGGTAATTGTATTACCCTTGATGATGATATTGTTATATTCGTGTATATAATGACAATAAAGATATGTTAAGCTCAGTCACGAAGGCATGGATAAAAATAAACGAAAAACGCGTTGCTATTCAGTGGCTCTCATTACAGTAAATCAGGCTGCCTATAACCCGCTAGTATGGGGCTATGCGGTATTCCATTCGCCTCGGATCGCCACAGCAAGATTGAAGAAAGAGAATAATCGTAGAAGAGCCCTGAATAGCAACAGTGTATGGGATTATCGTAGAAGAGCCCACTTATTATAAGGGATTATCGTAGAAGAGCCCTATTATTGTACGGGAGGATCGTAGAAGAGCCCGATCGAAAGCTGCTCGTGACTGGGTTTACTGAATGTTTGTACATTCTCGTTTTAATTACCCCTCCGAGTAGAGACCCTTTTATCCTTTGAGAGACGGATCACCGGCGCCCGTTAGGAGTGATCATTGGTCACCCGACCTTGTCGTCACTCCTGCGGACAGGGTCCGTTTCGCCTACAAGCGGAAGGGTGCGGTAGTTGAGGTCGAATACAGCGACCTCAGCGTAACGCCGCTCCGGTCTTTTAAGACCGCAGACCCCCGACCGCGATAGTTTTGTTATGAACTAACGGTATGAACCACTAAATTGTTATCGGTATGAACCACTAAATTGCTATGAGATGTGTTCCGAAACATACACTAGTATATAGACAATAGTCGATACTCAACAGGCAATATTGTATATATGACGATATAACTAGTCTTTCCATAAATATTCTTAAAAAGAAAAAAATATTCTTTTAATAGCAAATAACATTTATTACTTCTACAGTGTGTTAGTTTAATACACAAATATAAAACAATTGAAATTATAAAAAGCTTATTCGAAGTGGTGTCCATTGGCGCAATTCAGTCCTTTAAACGTTGAGGCCGGTTATCAATAGAAGGACGCGCTCTTTCCATGGGGTAATTCTTCAATGCCAATCGTATGGATTGTTTTAGGGACTTCAAATTATCATAGCGTTTAGAGCAAGCTGTACTTTCTAAAACTGACCATAAATCATAATCCACCGGATTAAGATCGGGACTAGACGACGGCCAGTCTTCAGCTCTGATGAAGTCCGAGACGTTTGCTTCCAACCAAGACTGCGTAGACCGAGCTTTATGACCCGGAGCCGAGTCTGGCTGGAAGGACCATACTTGGTTATTGAACATGGTGTTATTAAGGACTTAACTACCTTCTCAAGAATGGTATCTTGATACACTTGTACCGATGTTTTGATACCTTTTTCACAAAAATATTGCTCAGTCACTTCTTTATAGCTAACACCCCACCAAACCATCACTGAAGTCGGATAATGCCCACGTTTCATTCTGTCGACTAATTGGGAAGCTTCCTTAGAGCTTTGAGCATAAATATGATCATTTTGTTGGTTAAAATGTTGTTCAATTGTAAAAAACATTCTCCTATTCTCATTCGTTAACATTCGTAAACATTCGTTTTTTTCTGTGACCTCCCTTTGCGTACCGTTTCAGAAGTTTTCAGAAGTTCAGAAGATTTTACCACCTTATTCATCTTTAATTTATCAGTTAAGACATGACCAGTGCGTCTCTTATAGGCTGCAAGTCCTAAGTCATCTTTAAAATACGAGATATAGTGCTATCTTACTTTCCCGAGATGAAATCTTTTGGTTTCGGAGAGGATTTCTTCGAATTATTTCCATAAATGCTTTGACCACCTTTTTCGTAAGACCACTAAGTGGACAAGACCTTTGTCTGTCACAAACAGAGGAAGTCTCATTGTACCTATTAATAGCCCGGTAAAAAAACATTTGACTAATACCAAAGGTATGGAGAGGTTTAAAAATTGCATTTGGCTCCATACCTACTTTGTGTAATGCAATCAAAGCGATTCTCTTCTTTCCATTTTTAAGGTGGTAGACCATAACATCGGGCCGCCGGCAAAGTTACTACCCATCGGGCAAAGTCGTGCCGCAAAGCGACCTACTCGTGTTCCGGCACGTTGCTCGATGAAGCCGTTAATGGGAAATGGGTCTGAACAGCTGCGGTGCGTTGGCGAACCGGTTTGACGTCGAGTTGGTGTTTGTTTTGTCGGGTGTCTAGTCGAGGAGGGTAGCGGGATCCGAAGCAACGGCTTTCCGCTGGCCACCCGCAGATAGTTGGGGGCCCAATTAGTGGGTTAGCCACCCACGAAAGGCTGCCCCGCCAGCTGCGAAAAATCCCAGGATGGCTCCATCGTGCTGGTTGGCGACCAGACGAGGAGGCCCGATGGCGATCCCTGGGGGGATTCGGGCGTCCCCACAGTCTCCAGACTAGCCTCACAGTGGCAAGACATCACCAATTTCAACGTCGGGTTCGATACGTACCGCCTCGTTCAACCGCCATTTCCCATCCCTATTCACTTTTATTTTATTTTTTTTATGAGAAAAGTTAAAAAGAAGAAAATGTTTTTACAGCGGTTGCACTGCTCCTCATTTAAAGTGCACCTCACTAATATCAGGGGTTGGCACTCTAATATCCTAGCTGTCCATCACCACCTGGAGACAGAGCAGCCGCACCTCTTCTTTTTGACGGAGACGCAGATACAATGTCCTTTGAGCGCTGTGCACCTGAATTATCCCGGATACACGTTAGAGCACAACTTTCGCTCACGTGCCGGAGTCTGCGTGTACGCGCGGAACGACCTCTGTATCCAGCGTCTCCGTCACCTTGAAGACCCCACTTTTTCTTCTATATGGGTTTTAGTGGACACAGGAAACGAAAAATCCTGTATTCCTGTGTCTACCGTTCGCACAGCGGTGACCAGGAGACAACTCGATTATTTGAGTATCTCGGTGAGGCTGCTGATATGGCTTTGCGTCAGTACCCTTCAGCGCAGCTCGTCTTTCTGGGGGACTTCAATGCTTGTCATCAGGACTGGCTGTTCCCGTACCAGAAGACCGACTATGCTGGAAGAGAAGCGCGGAACTTTGCATTGTCCTTAGACCTCTTTCAGCTGGTGAGGCAAGCGACAAGAGTACCAGATGTGGATGGCCATACAGCCAATTGCCTGGACCTTCTGCTGACAACTGATCCGGACAGGTATCGTGTTGAGGTCACCTCCCCCTTGGGAACCTCCGATCACTGTCTGGTGAAATCTGTGTTTACATATTCCCCACCAGCTCTCGAACCACATGGTGTTAGGCGAGTATAGAAATACAAGTCAGCAGATTGGGATGAGATGCGGCACTTTTTTGCGTCTTATCCCTGGCGGCAGGTCTGCTTCTCTTCTTTGGATCTGTCGAGTTGCGCGGATGCTATAACCGATGTGGTGCATCAGGCAATGGAGTATTTTATTCCTTTTGCTGAAGTTCCCGTCGGTGGCAAAGCTCGCCCATGGTTTAATGCCGAATGTGGTCATGCTCAAGACCGAAAACATTCGGCATACCTCATTTGGGCTGATGCTCGAAGCCGCAAAACTCCGGATGTAAGTACAAAGAAGAGAGCCTTTACCCTAGCTGCCAAGTCCTACAAAAAGGCATTGCGGAAGGCTCGTCTCGATCGAATCGCTAAGAATGGGGAAAGGCTCTCTGTCAGACCAACTGGCAGTCGAGTTTTCCGGTCTCTTGCGAAAGCGATCGAGTCCAACTTCTGCCAACCCTCACTGCCTGCTCTGCTGAAGCCGGATGGATCCCTGGCCCACACAGCAACAGAGAAAGCGAATGTATTTGCTTCTCTGTTTGCTGATAATTCGCATCTAGACACTGGCAATGCTTCTCCAGCACATCTTCCTCACTGCGGTATTTCGATGCTTGAAATCCGCATCACTAACAAAGAGGTATGGAGAACATTGTGTCGTTTAGATGTGAAAAAAGCCAGTGGTCCTGGTGGTATACCAGCCATTCTGCTCAAGACATGTGCAGCTGAGTTGTCTCCTGTACTGACACGTCTGTATCGCCTCTCTTTCAAGACTGGAATAGTGCCGAAATCCTGGAAGCTTGCCAACGTGCAACCCGTGCCCAAAAAAGGCAGCCGTGCTGATCCTGTAAACTACAGACCGATTTCAATCACCTCCATACTCTACAAGATTATGGAGCGTGTATTGAACTCGCGCCTTCTAGCATACCTAGAAGGTAACGATCTCTTTAGCGACCGACAGTACGGGTTTCGCCGTAATAGGTCTACTGGGGACCTCCTAGTGTATGCTACACACATTCTAGGCGAGGCCATCGAGAAGAACGGAGAAGCGGTCGCCGTCTCTCTGGACGTCTCGAGGGCATTTGACAGGGTCTGGCATGCGAGCCTTATAAGCAAGCTTTCAGCGTACGGTATATCTCCTGGTCTGATCGGCTGGGTAACGGACTTTCTGAGCCAAAGATCTCTCCGAGTAGTTGTCGATGGGTGTTCCTCGGAACCCTTGACAATAAATGCCGGAGTGCCTCAGGGGTCCGTTCTTTCTGCAACTCTTTTTCTGCTGCACATTAACGATCTGTTGAAGCCCGGTATCTATGGGTACGCAGACGACAGCACAGTTGTAGAAAGATATCTGCCGAGTACTCGGGCTAGTCGAGATCAAGTACAGTCTGAAAGAGAAGCCATGGTGCAACGTTTGAATGACAAACTTCAGGCAGTCTCCGCATGGAGCAATGCCAAACTTGTCAAATTTAACGCCACCAAAACGCAGACCAACGTTCACCGCCAAAAGGAGCCCTTTCACCTTGGCTCCTACTTTCCAGAATGTATTCTTGGAATACAGTGACCGGCTTCAGTTGTTAGGCTTAGAGATTTCCTCGAACCTCAACTTTGGTCGGTTCATTGAGTCCAGAGCAAGAGCAGCAGCAGCAAAGCTTGCCGTTCTTGCGAAAGTTCGGCAGTACTTTACACCGGGACAGCTTTTTGTTTTATACAAAGCACAGATCCGGTCGTGTGTAGAGTACTGTGGCCACATATTTGCTGGTGCCGCAAAGTCTCATCTTGCGGTTCTGGACTCAATTGAGAGGCGAGCAAAAAGGCTCATAGGCGATCCCGAATTGGTCGAAGGCGACCTCCAAAGCCTTGAATACAGGCGTAGAATTGCTAGCCTCTTAGTATTCTACAGGATACATTTTGGTGAGTGTGCGCAGGAATTACACGATCTAATTCCCCCGGCCTCCTTACATCATCGGACTTTCCGACGCACGGCAGGAATCCATCCTTTTGTTGTGGACATTCCACCTGTCCGAACGAAGCGCTTTGCTTCGTCTTTTTTACTGCGTACAGCAAAGGATTGGAACAGCTTGCCTGCGTCGGTATTTCCGACCGAATACAACGTGGATACATTCAAGAGAAGAGTGAATAGGCTATTAGGGTAATGCGCCTTACCACCTAAGAATACATTCCACTTACCATCAGGTGGAATGTAGTCAAGCATTGCCCTAGATTATATAAAAAAAAATAAATAAAATAATGTCGCAAAATATGGTTCCTACCATGTATTGGCGCCAAAATGAGAAAACACAATGTACAATCGTATAAAAATGACAGATTCCAAATTGAAATGTAATATTTTTTATTTATTTATTTATGGGCACTAAGTATATAAATATAACGCCATATTGATGATACGTTCCGTTATATAACGTTCATTATAATCACGCCATAAATCGACCCCATTGGCTTGGTCGTTTCACAGAGCACTATAATAATATGCACTTAGTAATACAGATTGATTATATATTAGTTATTAGTCCGTGTTTGTTTTCAGGGTTATTATATTTTATAACATTCTTAGCTATTACAAAGATAGAACATGATATTATAGGAACAAAAGTACACGCACCCAGTGATTCTGATTAATTTTGATAACAATAACCGAATGATAACATTATGCGGATGGTACTTTTTCATGCTTATTGGGGGATTTTAGTGCACATAATAAATGATCATAATGATAAAATATGAATTGTAATAATTTAGAATTGATTTAAGTACTCTATAGTATATTTCGATCTCAGATCTGTTTTTTAGAAATTTACACAGGAGTGGTTGAGAAATTACCAGTTGAATCGCAGCATCACGTTGACTTATTTTCGTTAATTGATCGTACTTTTCGAGAATTTGTTGTTTTTCCTCATTCGTATAATCTCGGCGTTTACGCATGACACTTCGAACGATGAAACTCAAAAAATGTTTCAAAAACTGTCTCAGATACGATTACTTCAACTCTATCGGTAGTTTGAGGAGAACTGAGGGAAATTTGAATTTTCAAGCCTTTTATAGACAAATGCAGGACCATCGCTTAATTGTTTTCAAAAAGGTAATTAACGAAAGGGACCAGGTGTTCTTTTCCTTTTGAAAAGTGAGAAACTTTTAATCAAAGATACAATAGGCAAAGATTGTAAACTCAAACAAAAGGATTTTTGAATGAGGATTATCTTAGTAATATATATTTCTATAAATAGCATTTGTACCCTTCTAAATCTTCGACTTTTGATCACAATAAGCGGCTTTTTTCAAATGTATTTTTAAGGAGAAATTTGAGACCGACCATTTTCGATAACAATAGCCGGCTGATTACATTAACCGCGATCACAATAAGCGGCGTCCACTGTATAATGAAATTATCTGTTTGTTTGACATCAAAATGCCAGAAAAAAAATTCCACGAATTAACAATTCTATCATCTACATTCTACTGTTCTACAAATATCCGAAACGACATTTGAGTCATTTTAGGTACTTAATTTATTGTTATATCTGAAACATAGAAAATATTTAAAAAATATTTAAAGTCATTATTACACTTTTGACGTTTTTTGTAATTTTTTACTTCTCTTTTATTGTAAAAAACTAGGTGGCCACCCTAGTTGCAGTACTGAGCAGATGACCAGTGCTATGAGACCTGACAGGAGACTTTTGGAGACATTACTACGAGTACTGTTTGAACACTATTTTTAATAATATATTAAAACGTATGTATTTGGGCTGTGTATTTATCGTTTGTTTATTAAATTGTTGGTTTTTTTTTTGTTTGTGTAATATGTAGTCGAGATTATTTTTAAGTAACAGTATGAACGCTAAAGATCCTTTTGATACCTCCGGACTAGTGTACCTCAGTTAACTCGTTAAATCTTCTAGTCCCCTACTAGCCCCCTAGCCCAAGAGGGGATTGCGGGATTTACTCGAGCGCGGCAGATTACCAAACAGGAAAATACTTACATCCAGTGGACTGAACTTCTACCAAATAGCGCAATATATATCGCCGCGCGTCAGATATAAGGGATTAAAATAGTAAGAAGAAATTGATCATCAGAAATTCTCGAGCGCTTTAAATTAAGAAAAGGGTTAATTATATGTTATAAAGTCTATATATTACCTATCTGACAATTTAGGAGTGACGTAAAGAAGGGGGATGGCTACAAACTTGAAAAAAACATTATCTTAACATTCTCGATCGTGGCAACTTTTTATTATTTTTAATTTAATGATAACGAAAAGTATATAATCTGACGATTTCCATAAGCTAAAATAACGAAAATTTGTCGACAAAGTTTAATGTATGAAGCTGCACTATGCCTACATTCTCTTCTTGTTTCTATTCTTCTCTCACTTCTTCAATATCTATTATTCTTTCACTCCGTTCCCTCTCTGGTTTCGGCCAGTGTTGTCAACTTAGGGGTTTTCGCCCTAAATTAAGGTGCTTTTGTTAGGAGGAAAAATCTTTAAAGGGTTTATAAAAAATAGTTTTATATTTTTTTAAATAGTATCATCAGTATTTTTCTATGGCTACTCGCTATTTGAACAAAGGATACTCGAATGCATCTATTTTAATTCTATTAATACATAGTTCATAAGCATATTAGAGCTATCTTACCGCAAAGAATCGCCAACGACAGTCGTTCTATTCTTTAAAGCACTTTATGACACTGTTCACAAATACACTAAACTGTTTACCATTTAAACACTTAATTATCACTGTTACACAACTTAGTTTCTCGATCTCACACTCAGCGGTTTAATATAACTGTTACACTTTTATCACAATATTACCCCACAACTTGTACTCCCTATTTCACACAATGCCCTCTCTTAACCGAGTTGCGATTTATATACTTCTTATTCTTAGTCAAATCAGTATCCAATATTACATTTATTTTATCAATTAAACTTCTATACAGACATTCAATTGTTTTAGTCAAATCAACAAATTATATCTTTATTTTTAGTCAAAACCAAACTACTACATGTATAAAAGCTAACAAGCATTAGACATGAAACAGTTTTTTTTATTGTACCTCTTTTTATTTCTTTGCCGACCCTACCTTTTCAATTAATTAAGTTGTATGATTTTAAAAAATCAAGAAATAAACTTTTAATTGTCAGATTAGGCGAATCCTTCCAAAAAATCATCAGATTAAGAGAAAGTACGTCTAGGACGTCAAGTTGAACTAATATATCTTAATCTGACGCTATTAAGTATGTCAAAATGACTATTTTTTTTTTTGGCATTTCAATGATGGCTACGAGCTTGCGTCAATCAAATATCAAAATCGTGAGATTATTAAACGAGAGCTTCTTTGAGGTTCACTTAACATCCCCTTGGAAAATCTGAACGCTCAATATTTTTTTTATCTTCATTTTCAACCATTTCGTATGACCGCCCCCACTATGTAAACGATCATATTGACGTACAGACTTTATTCAAAATATACAAGACATGGATGGTGTCAATATTTATGACAATTATTATATATTATCAATGGTATTTTTTTAATTTTTGAGGAAATCTAAATCTAGACTGGTATTTTTTGAATTTTTGAGGAGATCTAATCTAGACGCTTCCCCCGGTGGAAAGGTATACATTACTATTTAACTTTTTTTCTTTTTAACATCTAAGCTTTGCAACCTAATTGATCTCTATGACGCTCGAGTAAATCCCCATTTAGCTCCCCGGCTATTTGGATCATGACTATGTTATGTACTTCTCGACTTGTGATCTTAGACATAATATTAAAAGAAGATAAGACTAATACTTTTTTTTTAATTTTTCCGGTTCCGGTTCTCAAACCTGAACTACACAATTACGAATCTCCCGCATTAAAGAGTAATTAAAAATAGTCTCACAGTTATAATTATCCTAAGTGGCACAAATTGTGAAGAATAGATAAAAAAAATGCAGAAACATCACACCACGAAAACGTACATCAAAAACTTTCCGATAAATAGATCCAACTATTTGGAGGTTTCTGCTTAACAACAACTGACATCTGTCATTTAGTCCTCAGTGATTAGTATCATTAGTGATTGAGATTAAACCAGAAATTAAGTAAAAGTACATTGAAAATACGTTAAATCTCTAGTTCCCAGTTTTGTTCCGCAAAAAATATATATAAAAATTCAATTCAGTATCTGCAACTTTAGATAATATCATGAAACCCATAGTTGATGAAAACCAAACCTTAAAGAAGGAGGTGGGATCATTGAAGAATACGGTCTTGAAATTGGAGAAAGAATGGCGAAGAAACAAGGTTATTCTCCACATGATCACGGAGATAGTAAATTACAACTAAGAATTATTACAAAAGATAATGGGAACTTTTAATGATATGACTTTTGAAATCATATCATTAAAAGTCAAGAGTCAAGCTGTACATCTAGGAAAGCGTACAATTGGAAAAGTAAGCCCGGTCCTAGTCAGATACACACATCACATGAAGGAAGTTAGAAATTCTAGTAAATTATAAGATGACACTACGCTGGCAACACTGACAACTTGTCGTCAGAGAAATTCTCTGTAGATTACTATAGTGCTATTGTTTGCACTTTGTCTTCGTAATTAATTTAAAAAGAACAAAGAAGTATACCGAGCTGTCAACTAACGGATGACGAATTCAAATTTCTTCAATCCCGGGGAGTATTTTGTTTTACTTTTAATATAAATCACTTACATTAAACTACCAACTACTCATTTTATAGTGAGTTACGTCCACACACTCGGGCACCGTTATTGACTCTCTTTACTTGACTAGTTAGAAGTAAAATTGAAGACAAAAACATTGGCCTCATACAAAACCATTACTTTTATTTTACTTTACATATATACATAAGATAAGCATTTTGAAATCGTTTCATTCGCATCTAAGAGATTATTTGCCCAGATTGAACAATGTAAAGAGTAATTGCAACTCGCAAGGAGTTGGAGCAAATATTAAAACTGGCTTTAGAAGAATTAAGATCTTCTAAAGATTTGTGCAAGAAGCTACTACAGGAACGAGAGGACAGTGAAGAGGAAATTAAAAATATTGTAGAGAGAAATACTGATCTTTAAGGTAATTTCGCTGAACTACATACCAAATATTTGGATATTGTGGCTCAGCGAGATCAGTTAAGAAATATAGTGAGTGCATTTGACCAGTGCAGCAATGAGCATGAGGGGGCATTAGTTTGCATTTCCAAACTTGGGTCTTGGTGCAGGCTAGGAAATCTATTTCAGACCAGGAAACCTGCAAATTAATTGTAGAAAATTAGCAAACTCATAGCTTATATGAGGAGCTGGTCGAATGCTACTCGAAACCTACTCAATTATATTTAATTGATGTTAATACAACTGTAATTGATTTAACTTAAGATGAGTCAAATATTGTGCACCCCATATACTTATCAGGTTAAAACAAATTAAAAAAAAAAGTGAGTGTTTATAATAGGAAAATGTTTGAGAGTAGGTCAATGTTTGAGCGTGACACCCAAAGCTTTCATGATGAAATCTCTCAACTAACTTGTTCATTGCAATCAATAAGCAAAGATATGAATCTTCTCAAGATCAAATTAAGGAACACATTCAAGCCACAGGTAATTAAGTTTACTTATGTAGTTATAACTTAGAGCGGTTTGAGTCTTTAACTAATAATTATGTTAAATGTAATTTTTAACTGAAAAAATTAAATGTAGTTTTGGCTATACATATTGAAAATAGCTATAAAAATTTAAATATTATGTATAAAAATTGAATAAATAATAAGTCCTCTGTGGTGCTCAAACATAATTAATTACTTTGTTTTTTCTGACCAATTAGGTCAAGGCTTTGGGTCTCTTTTAAGTAGTGAGTTAAATAATGTTTATAATATATGCTTGTCTGAAGCCAGTTACTAGCACAACTTAGATAAAATAATTAACTTTGACTTAAAGTTGACTGAAACAGTACTATTGTAATAGTAATTACATGGGGATGGTTTGTCCGTTAAGAAAACTGAAATTATTATAAATATAGAAAAATATTATAATTACATAATAAGAATAATTGTAAATTTGTAATTTGTACATTTCTATATTAATCTTCTTATTCAAAAAAACAACAGAAACATTGGTTAGGATTTTCGAAAGAAGCCTAATAAACATCACCATATAGAATGCTTAACTCACCGAGGTGGACAGCAATTCGGTGGCTCAATCGGTAGAGCGACGGGACAGTTTAACAGAGATCACAGGTTTGAATCTCTGCCTGTATTGTTTTATTTTTTATTCTATATTTATATAAATACAAATGTGCTTAATATTGCTATACATATTTATAAATAATTTCAAATCTTTAATCTAGTAAATAAGGAAATAATATTGTCTAAGTAAATTTGATATGTACATAGTGAGTATGGAAAGAAAGCTATAATAATAATAATAATCTGTTGTGGTAGGGTTTTTCCTTTATATAAAATATTTTTTAATAATTAGAATTTAACTTTTATAATTATACTTTTATTTATTAGAACTTTACTATTGAGAATCTGGACAGATACAGTGGACGCCGCTTATTGTGATCACGGTTAATGTTATCAGCCGGCTATTGTTATCGAAAATGGTCGGTCCCAAATTTCTCCTTAGCAATACATTTGAAAAAAGCCACTTATTGTGATCAATCGAAAAGTCGCTTATTGTTATTGATTTAGAAGGTGAAGGAGACGAAGAAATGCCCGAAGATCCGCCGTCTATTGCTCAGATGCAAGAAGCTTGGAACATTCTCCGACGAGGTGTTCAACACCGAGCAACAAACCTCGAAAAATTATACGATTTTGAGAATTATATTCAAACGATTATGAATGAAAACAAGTGTCAAACAACAATAGATGAATATTTCAAATGAATCTTATGTTAGAATATTTTTAATAGTATAAATAAATAGAAAATTTGAGCAAACAACAGAATTTCTTATTATGAAACTTAATATGTACTTAAATCAATTCTAAAGTATTACAATTCATATTTTATC
Organism: Napeogenes sylphis; assembly: GCA_959347405.1. NCBI lineage: Eukaryota > Metazoa > Arthropoda > Insecta > Lepidoptera > Nymphalidae > Napeogenes > Napeogenes sylphis. The sequence continues at coordinate 46,860,057 of OY365777.1, read as the reverse complement.
ATTATGATCATTTATTATGTGCACTAAAATCCCCCAACAAGCATGAAAAAGTACCATCCTCATAATGTTAGCATTTGGTTATTGTTATCAAAACGGGCTGGCTGAAAGTGATCACAATAAGTGGCGGCGTCTACTGTAATGAAAACAATACTGGATAGGCAGAAAGATTATTGTCTTTTATATATTATTACTTATAGAAGTTGGAACCATTAAAAAAAAAATATATATATATATATATATATATATATATATTGTATTGTACCCTAGTAGTTTTTATTTCTTGTATAATGGTTGGTTGGTAGAGAATGCTTTAGCATTAAGCCTGCCAATTGTATATTTTTTTTTGTACAATAAAGTTTCAATATTAATAAAGGTTATTTATTGTGGATATATTTTAAAAAAAGTATTACAAGCATTAAATATTGTGAAATGTGATCAAGTTTATTATAATAGATTGGTAACATACTTATTTCATTAATAAAGTTTTAGTTAAATAACAATAATTTGTAAAATGTTTGAAAAAGGTTTTTCCATTTATTAAACTCTCAAGGTCGTGAGAGAACAAAACCTCAAGCAGCCATATATAAATTATATCCTTGGGTATTACAAAAATATTCATTAAATATATTTTTTAAAAGCGCATTTACATAAACGCCAATTGAGATTTGCTCTGTTTTTACTCATCTGCATTTAATAAGCTAAATAAATCTAATATAGTTGTACAGATAACTATTTCAGTACAAGATAAAACAGGTTTCAACACTTACCAATTATTTCGTATAAGCTTGAAGTGTAGTTATCCCAAAAGTACGAAAGAAAACCCATAGCTTCTTCATCACAACACAAAAATCATATATAGGCAGGCTAATTCTCTAGTTTTATGACATTACAGAGTATCAAATTACATTGGAATATCCTGAACGAGGCATAATATATTTTTGTACTCAGAGATTTAAATTGTCATAACAAAAACAATCATTTCAAATAATTCTGATTATCTTTTGGTCTATCACAAACCTAACAATAATGGTTAATGACAATTTTATTTTTGACAGTGACATTACATTCAATTAAAAAGATTACTAAACTGATTTCAGAATAGGGAATATGCAATTTTTTTTTAATTTAATTATTTACCTCCTTATATCGTAGAATAAAAATAAAAAAAGGCTTCAAAATATAAAAGATATTTTTATATTTTTTAAATAAGTCAAATATGAATTATACTTTCCAATTTACCATCATAATAGAGATATGTCATTAATGTTTATGTCATAGTCTTCAAATTTAGGCTTCTTCTAGGGCTACCTACCATTTATACTTTTGAAATAAAGTATGTGAAAATTCTATATATCCAACCTTTATTTCGATGCATAGAACAAAACATGGGATTTATGGGCTACCTATTAAACATTTGAATAAGAACAGATAATGGAAACGATTTATAATTACTGAACGAAATGTACCAAACAATTTATTAAGTCAATTTGATGCATAGAGTGTTATAAGTACTTAGAGTATTATAAGAATAAGCATAGAGAGCCCTCTTCGACGATTATTATGCGGAAATTTTGAAGTAGCGACCTCTGTAAATCAAATCCGAACTAATCCATTAAAGCATATAAATTTACTTGAAAATATTGTTATTTTCTTCATTTATTAAAAAAAAAACTTTTTCAAAAGGAAAACAAAAAATTAAAATACAGAAAACAACTACTAAAAAAACGAAATTTGAATAAGTATTTAAAATGAAAAACATTATGTTTTATCTAGCTTTTATTTTCATAGTAATTATTATAATATACGTGTGCTGCAATTTATATAGTTAATATTCTTAGATGTCCGTTCCAGTTATCCACCAACAAGACAAACCCAAGCCATCCAAGAAACTTAGAATTTTTAAAAGGATGAGTAAGGACCTGTAAACAATATTGAAAATGTCATTTTTATATTAAATTCAATCAAATTATAATATTTTGTTAAATCGTCGTAATGTCGTGAAAATAGTATTATACGAGTAATATTTTGATCTAAGTATAAGTAAGCTAGAGTTAAAAATAATGCACTTACGTCTTATAGTACTCTGCGTCTTATTAGTTATTACTAGGCGAACATCTAAATGAGCACAACTTAGACGTATTCCAGTAGAATACTTTTTTTACTTATAAACAACACAAAAACTATGTATTTTCTATATTGTAATACACCAGCTCGAATATAGTAAAGAGGAGTAGCAAAAGAAACTCGATTCAAACCATTGCTTGCTAAGTTTCATAGCCAGTAGCCACAATAGAAATGAAAAAAATTGTTGTGGTGTTTAGTCACCCGCCATCTGTCGAGTAATAGGAAGAATTACAATCGTAATGTTTCTAGATTTCCAGTACATTATTCATCATACAGTTAATTATTCATCCCCAAAATTCATATTTAAATACACGAAATCTATATATATAATAAAATAGTCACTGATTATCATTTCTATACATGGAATTTATTTATTTATTTAAAAAAAAACATCTTGGGGGCCTTTATAAAAGCGAGAGAACCAAAAACAATGGCTTAATCAATTAGGATGTAGTTTTCAGGAACATATTATCACAGTCTTCACTTAACATTTAGTGTTTATATCATTAAAACCAGTTAAGAAATAAAAAAAGTTATATTAATTTATGTAAATCAAGTAATAAGTACCAAGAAAATTTTCTACACGTGTAATAAATCTGTATAGAAGTAGTTCTGTATATACAAAATATTAAAATAAAAACTAAGAGGTGTCATGGGACACCCGGATGGAACGAAGTTCCTTTCGAGTAATTATTGAAGGAATAGGGAATATGCATAAAATTTAAAATGGTCTCAAATAACTTTTTTTCGGATACTTATTATCATCTTATTATAATAGAAACATTTTTTTAATTTACTAATCATTTAAGGCCATAAAATAATTTGTGAAAAGTGTAAATTAATTAAGCGAGCGAAATTCAAACTTCCCAAACGTGCCACCATTGGTCGAAAGGAAATGTGACGTCATTTGACAACGCCATTCAAATTATCGGCGTCGAAGTTCATACTGTGGTATTAGTGTTACTAATAAAAAAAAAATTAAAACCTATATTTTCGTGCTTAAAGATTTTATTAAATGATACGATTGTTTAGGTAATCAGGTTTTTATCGTCTTCCATGACTTGTAAAGCACTTAAAACTTAAAATATGTATGACGTAACTAAAAAGTTCATAAATCTTAATAAACATTCACTGGACGTGTCATTTGACGTCATGCAGGGCGCGCGCAAAATGACGGCGTTTGAACGGCTTCAATTTAGTCAATGTTTTAATTTTCACTTTGAAAAAAACTAGAACCTTTTCAAGCCTATTTATATTTTTTTCTATAATATAGAGAGGTAAATGATTAATTTACGTCAAAAAAAACATGAATATTATCTATTGTAATAAAAAAATATTAAATTATTGATATAAGCTATTATGCTAATTAATAATATTTGTTTACTACATATTTGAGTATGATATTTCGGTGATAATTTATAATAAATGTAAATAAAATGAATAACTAAATTAAAAAGTGTTAATCAATATACCCAAGACTTATTGTCCCGCTACCTAGCGGTTTCACTTTGCACAGATATGTTTATAAAACAGATGTAGTTATGTTTCCCTAAGGTATAAATAGATGGCGTTGTTACAACACATTACGATTATATTTGATCACAAATTTGTATTATTATTTTCATTTAAACTGTCTTATTTGCAAATTGATTCTAAAAGAAAAAACTCCAATATCAAATAAATAATTAAGAACTACTAAGCAATTTAATATAATACAAGAAATAATAATGATAGAAATGAAAATATCTCGCTTACTTTCTATAAGAGAGAGAGAGACAGCAAAACATGTCGTGCCAACTTTTGGTAAGAATTTTTGCCGTCTAGCCCCCTTTCACAACGCGCGATAAGGAACTACGTTCCAAAAGTATATAGACTGGATATAAACATATAATTAACAGAAGCCATTTCTAACATATTTTTCAGTTTATCTGTTTTTCCTTTAGTAGTGCACGTGTTATATTATTGTAGTATTGCTACATATGAGATTGTTATTATATAGTAATTTGGTTTGTAGGTAATATAAATATGTAATTATTTATTTACCTACATAATAACAATAACAATAAATATTGTTGTTACAATTAGATTTACGAATTAAGATCTATATATCATTGTTATTACTGGTATGTTATAAAAGTAGTAAAAGATATTGATTTGACGAGCTATCGGAAGTAGCCTTAAGATATTAAATATGTTGTATTTACATATCTTATTAGGTAAGCCATAAATGTGTGAAAGATATAAGATTATTATAAATGTGCTTAGGCATTTAAAATGGTTATGTACTATTATATTGTTATTATGATATGACGATGAAGTTGTGAATATGAAGTTGTGAATATGACTTATCTCCAGAAGCTGCCGTTGGCGCTTCTGTCGATGTTATTATGTTATAAATATGGCTGTAAGCCTCTATTAAAGACAATCTGTATTGGAGAACGGGCAAGATAAGTGATTCTTATATTTACATTGTTTAAAATATATGTAATAACTGTTGTGGGTATTTCACCGTATTGAGTTATTGGTAAATGTGTCTAAATAATTATACAGTAACAACTATATTACTGTATTTATTATATTCATGTACCGGGAGTCATTTTGTTATATTAAATGATATATTTGTTTAGCTCTTTCTTTTCTTTTAACTTATCCAAATAATGCATTGAAATATATTATCATATTAATAGTATGAAGTAGCTCGATTAAATAATTAATACTATATTAATTCATTGGTTTTTAATTATAGAATCTTATAATATATAACACACGCAACACGAAAAAAATATATAGCTAATGTATAATAACTTTTATACATATAATTTGAGCGTCACTCTGAGCAACATTTAGTTTTTAACTTTCATTACACACTCTTCACTCTATCAAAAGAGATATGTATTTAAAGTGGAGATTTAAAATACGGAGCTTAGTTGGTAAAGCGACGGGACGGTTTCCTAATAGTCACGGGTTCGAATCCCTGCCCGTATCGGTTTATTTTTCATTCTACATTTATATAAAATTCCTAACATGTCTTTTAAAAAAAGAGGTTAAATATGAACATTTTGAAATGGGAAAGTTAATTAGAAACGAACTGTTTATTTATTTAAATTTAAATGTTGATTGTCAAATAAACTTGGAAATCTTTGTTATATTCCCATGCATCGTGGAATCGCTGATTAGACGATGGTGCAATATATCAAGCATTCTGCATAGGAAGAGCGGAACCCTAAGATATCTGAAACCTTTGTTTGTCCCACTTATTATGCTGTAATTTCTTTTAATTATAATTTCATTTATTTAAATCAGTCTTGTCTCCAACTTTGAGCAGGTAACTCGTAGTTTGTAAGTTAGTTATACTTATAAAATATTAAGTCAAGAATTTGTATTCTTTTGCACCCTCCGCTGCGGCCGTATATAACTCCTTTCAAAATAGTAAACATGTTTTATATTTTCGTTGACGTTTATAGAATTTGTTTTTTTTTTATATATAGGTATATTCGTAATGTCTTCAAATTATATCTAGTATTTAATATTTTTAGTATACCTATTTATATGTGTATAGTATTTTTATTATACATATTTATATATATAGAGTATTTTTAGTATTGAATTTAAATGATACATGTCGAACTATTCATGATAGAGTACCACTGAAAATCAGTGTTGGGTTTATGACACCCAACTCAGATCTGAGTGGTACACCTTTTTGAGGCACAACGTCTCAGAAAGCATTTGTTATTTTTTTATTTAATTTACTTTAATTTCAAGTAGAATGTTTTTGGTTTTATTTTTTTTTTGGTTGTTTAATTATATTTATATTTATGTGTTTCCCATTTTTTGTAATATTGTGTGTAAACATGTCTGTGATTTCTTCGTTCCAAATAAATGTGTTTTCTTTCTTTCAATTAAACTTATGTTATAATTTTGTGGTTTTGAATGTTTTCATAAAAAGTTATGGAGAATTTTTATTTTGAATTGTATGATGCTATAATGTCGCTAACTACTGTGGGAAAGTTATACCATCTTAGCGCGAACACGGAATATCTTACATCATCAGTTCATGTCGTACCGACCCAAAGGCGGTTTCTAAGTCTATCCAACAAACCTTAATTTGTCTCTCACTAGTTCTAGCATCTTTCAGGCTTTCTGATATTAACGTATTAGGTTCCCGCCATAGAGGAGTTCCGGGCAATAACCCTTACTGGTTGTTAGGCCTGAAATATCTATAAATAATCATGAATTGCGTCATTTTTGTTTGTAAAAAGAAAAAATACTTTTGAAATTGTATTTATTAGTGTTGTCGGTCTAGTGTCTCTAGGGTTATTGACATTGTCGTTTTTCGGATTGAGGACAAAACGGGCTTTTCCTATTTATGCCGGTATTTGCTTTCTTGACAAGTTTTTACACGAACATTTTTTATAAACTATAAGAGATACCATCCGGACTTAGTGCTGACTTTGATGGTCTCATTTCAATTATTTTATTGATTTCCTTAAAAGCTGGTGGGTTGGAATCTATAGTAGGAGTCTCAGGTTCGTGTTTATTTGGATCCCCATATAGTCTTTGGTTCTCTGACATTTCGTGTGTGCTTTTATAGTGGTCGAAAATTTGCTCGTTAGTGCTCTACCTCTTGAGCTCTTACCTCTTTCATTCACAACACAAATACATACGTATTTATATATTATTAAACATAGTATTTAAACAGAACACGAAGTAATGTCTCCAAACATCTGTGACTGTCAATGTCAATTATGATGTCAAATTTTTAAATTGTGAATTGTCCGATGTTATTAGAAAAATATATATTTTTGTAAATATTTGGTGTTGAATATCTTTATTATAATGTTTAATATTGTAGTTGAAGTTTAATATTTTTTTTCAAAATGATTGCTCCTAATTCTCTATTTAAACTAAAATGAGCGACAAAATTTACAAAAGAATGTTACTGAGAAGACGATTTTGTAAACGATTTTTGCTTATGCTCACTGCATTTGCGATATCTTTCTACGTTTCTGTTTTATTATTTGGTGGCTTTAAGGGTCCAGAGGTGATTCAAATGACTGACTTGCATCGATGTCCAGCTTGCTATGGGGTAACCGTGTGTCCTGAACTGTATTCAAACCAGATCATCCTAGACTCCGCTCATTGGTCTAACATTTTTAATGGGAAAAACATATTCTATGGCTACACAAAATCGAACAGAAGAGTTATTTTAAAGAAATTAGCCCACAATTGGGAGTTTAATGAATTTGATGCAAAACTATGTCAAGAATGGCAATTAAATCAAGATTGTAAACCTGTACAATTACTAAATATGACAAATATAGATGATAAAATTCTAGATTTAGTAGTATATAACGTTACATGGCCAGCCACACAGCCAAGAAATGGTCTAGTTTTGTGCCCATATGCATTCAGCCTCTATGATCTCCTCCAGCCTGTAATAGACAATAAGAATAGTAATTATAAGTCAGAAATGTTAAATATCTGGACCATGCTTAGCATTAATCCTGAGCCTATAATACTTCAGGTATTTTTTTTCTTCTATTAATCCATAAGTAATATGTTACTATAGCAAAGGAAAATGTCTGCTGAAAAATCTTACAATCTCACAGAAAATCATAATCTGGTTTTCTGATACATTTACAACTTACTTGAATTATGAGTCTTGTTAAAATGTTGTATGAGTAACCATTCAGCAAAATTCAAAATCTTTTTATTTTAAAATGTTTACTGTTTATTTCAGGTTTTACCAAGGTCAAAAGGGTGGCCAGTACCAGCTTTTGGTGGAGTTTGTGGTAGGCTAGAAGTAGTGGCATATGAAGGAGAACCACTGTCTGCTCTGTTACATATGACTTGGTACAGAAAGCTGAAATATGCACAGAAAATATTAGATGCAGCTATGGATTTCACTTTTAAACATGATAGGTAGTTGTTTGTCTTATTTATTGACATTTAACTACTATATAATGTTAATAGATTTTGCTGGCCCGACTCATGACTTACCAACATGCAAAACAATAATATATTTATTATTTATTTATTTAAATAAATTTTGACAGGACGTTCAAAAACCAAGAAGTGTTCAATACTCTATCCTCATATAAAAAATGGTTTTTCTGAAGTTACAGTGCAGAGAAATGTCAGGCAAATGCTGAATCTTTTACATGTAAAAACATTGATTTTTAATATAGTAAATGTTATATGTAGTATAAAAATTATTTGCAGATTTCGATTCTATCTTATGGATTGGTCCCTAGACAATATTGTAGCTAATGAAAGAGATGAAATCACTTTTGTAGATTTGGAGGATGTAGTGATTCTTGATAAACATGTCTCACCAAAAGCGGAACTGCCAGATTGGTACAAACGCTACAGCAGGGAAGTCATTGGACCTGGTTTTATCTTCTCCATTGAAAAAATATGTAAACACCATTTAAGTGACCACAACTTATGGGCTGCCTGCTATGTATTAGTTGGAGATAAAAATCCATTGTTGTATCCTATACCTAAGGAAGTCACTATATCCAGACCTTATTTTGATCTTCTCTTAAAGGCCTGCCTTAATGGAGATAATAGATTTCAAACAATTCGTAAACTACAACATATTATAGAAGAAATGTTAGTGGATGAAAAGGTTATTGGTTTTGGAGCTATCAGTTGATACTAAATTAGGATCATTTTTTCTTTATTTATCTGTTTAGATTTATTTCTTTTATTCTGTGATAATTTGTTAATTAAATTGAATAATTGAGAATATGTATAAGTTTTTTTTTCAATATTATGGTAGTAATGTTTTAAAAATTAATTATATTTTTAACATTTGAATGATTTTTATTATATTTTTTTGTGTCACCTTCAAATTGTTCATATTTTATGTTGATTTATAAACATTTAAGAAATATAGAGCTTAGTTCTGAGATCTATCTTTTAATTAAGCCATATTACCACGTGTCTGTTTATTAAAAACCAATAAAATCTATCTACCTAGCCAATTAATCTTTAAATTACGAATACTAACGTAAAACGATAAATATGGATAATTTTCTTTTTATTCTCTTTTACTTCCAAACAATTATCAGTTCTAGCAGCAGTTCGACACTAAACCAACAAGTGGACAAATCAAAATAGTACTCCTTTATGAATTTCTGAAATAGCTGACAACTTTGAATAATGTTTGTAGTTCCGAAAACGTTTTAAAAAACTTATTTTAGGTAAAGGTATTGGTTTTAATAAACATTATTGGCACTGTGTTATGATACTTATGGCAGTATGGTCAATGACCCGAGCCTGACATTCATCAATTATGAAAAACCATAGAATTAATATCTTTGTAAAAAACACTCGACTGTCGACAGTTGACATTTGACAGTTAACATTGTAATTGGTTATTTTTGCTTTAGCTTTAGTTATAAGTTATGAAACTGAGGAATATACAGTTTTAAGTTTATAAAAATATATTTATGTGGTTGAACCAAGTTTCATCATTTATATATGTAGCCCCTGAATAGTTTAATAAAAATGAGTTATTCTGATTCCGACGAAGAAAATGCAATACGTTACGGTACACCGTTAGAACCGTACGAGGAAGGTAACATTTATTTTATTTACATTTGTTATGTTTGCATTCGTGATATAAGATATGTGTTTTTCTTTATCAATTCCTTTACACCTGAGATTGAAGTATCCAACTAAAACATTTATTTTTATGACCAAAGTTAAAACATTACAGTTCTAGCTTTAAAAGTATGTTTACATACTATATTTGTATTACTAAATTTATATTTGTGTTAATAAAGTTGGACTCTGATATTATTTTGTAGATGAAATACCTTCGAAAAAGAAATATCAACCTCCAGAACAATATGCGGTTGATGAGCATGGCCGTCGGAGGTTCCATGGTGCCTTTACGGGAGGATTTTCGGCAGGATTTGGTAACTCAGTTGGTACTCCCGAGGGTTGGACTCCAACTAGTTTTAAAAGTTCTCGATTGGATAAAGCACAAATTTCTGTAAGTGTTGATTTGTTTGTATATTAACTTCTGAACTGAGCCAAAGTAAACTGAGTCAGTTATTAAACTGCTTCTTGGGGAAGTGAGGCCTTAAATAATACATATTAATATTAGTATATTATTTTTTAAAGGCTACATTTACAAAACTGATAGATAGGTTGGAAATAGCATATGTAGTGATATAGACAATTCTCAACTACATACACATACTCATGTATAGTGCAGAAAAAATGTGAATGAAACAATGCTAATAGTTTTGATATGTATTGTTTTCTGGACTGAAAGTTGTGATGTGGTATATAGGTATGCAACCCCGACTTCCCAAGCTTCTACTGCCTCTGTCTATCTTCCAGGCAGTAGTATCCTAATACCAGTGTACCCTTTCTCTGTTCCACCACGCTCATTACCCTTTTATCCTCACCTGGGTCCCATACCAGCAGCTCACTCTTGCTCAACCTAATCATAAGTAAATCATATAAGCTACTAAGTTGGAAAATTAACAAATTAGCCATAAGTACCAGCATGAACTTACCTTACTGCGGAAGTGTAAATAGTTAAAATAAGAAATAACCTTAGATTTAAGAAAACCTAGATTAAAATTATATGTAACATTTATGACAATTGTAAAAGAGTAGTCGTAAGAACACAAAATGCACAAAGTAGAAACAACATAAAACCAAAACACCACAGATACGCCCAATAAAAATAAATAAATACCTACGAATCGTTATGCTCACAAAAATAAAGAAAACGGTTTTAAATTGAAAATGAGGAGGAAAAAAAGAGATCTTATAAAGAAACTTCGTATAGCCAAAGCCTTAGGCGATAATCAACTTAGTCACCAACTGTCTAGGGCATTGCGATCAATTCTTAAACTTATCCAAGGTATAACAAATCAAATAACGAAAAATCGTGATAGCTTTGATCGGGCAAAACATGAAGTAGACTTTGATAAAAATCCTTTTAAATACTCAAAAAACATTTTCAAAGATCAAAAAGGTAAGCTTCTCTTGACCAACGAGCAAATTTTCGACCATTATAAAAGCACATACGAAGTGCCAGAAAACCAAAGACTATATGGGGATCCAAACGAACACAAACCTGAGACTCCTACTGAAGATTTTCAAGCCAACCCACCAACTTTGGAGGAAATCAATAAAATAATTAAAATGAAACCATCTAAGTCAGCACCAGGTCCGGATGGTATCCCTTATATAGTTTACAAAAAATGTCCGTCGCTCCATAAACATCTTTTAAATATATTCGGTAAAATCTGGTCAAGAAAGCAAATACCGGTATCGTTCGGAAAAGCCCTTTTTGTCCTCATTCCGAAAAACGACAATGTCAATAATCCCAAGGATACTAGACCGATAGCCCTAACAAATACAATTTCCAAAATATTTTTCTCTTTTTTACAAACTAAAATGACGCAATTCATGATTAACAATAGATATTTCAGGCCTAATCACCAGAAAGGGTTTTTGCCCGGAATTTCTGGATGCCTGGAACATAATACGTTAATATCGGAAAGCCTTAAAGATGCTAGAACTAGCGAGAGACAAATTACGGTTTGTTGGATAGACTTAGAAAACGCCTTTGGGTCGGTACGACATGAACTAATGATGTTCGCGCTTAAATGGTATAACTTTCCTACGGTGGTTCGCGACATTATTGCATCATATTATTCAAAATTAAAATTCTCAATAATTTTTAATGAAAACCATTCAAAACCACTTAATTATAACGTTGGTTTATTTCAGGGCTGTTGTATTTCTCCTATTATATTTAATATAGTTATTAATATTTTAATAGACAAATTAATTAGAAATGAAAAAAAGTGGGGCTATCGGTTTAAGTTCAACAACAAATACACAGAATCCATACTAGCTTTTGCAGATGATCTCGCGATACTGACACGTAATCCGAAACAATGTCAGGTACTTTTAAATGTAGTTGAGGATTTCTGTACGTGGACGGGCGGATTGAGGACAAAACCAAGTAAATGTTTTAGTCTGTGTCTGGGTAGACGGAATACCAAATATACCTCTTACGATCCGGGTCTTATAATAGGCGGTCAGTGCGTTAGTACGGTTACGGAAGCAGCTCCGTTTAAATTTTTAGGTAAAAAAATCGATTACCAAGGCCGTACTCCATCGTTGGATGTAATAGTCGATAGCTTTTTAAACGATCTCAAAAAGGTAGACAACCAACCAATAAGTAACGTCAAAAAAGCTTGGATTTACGATAATTATTTAACATCACGTCTAAATTGGCCTTTCCTCGTGTATGATATAAATAAAACCCTTTTGTCAAAGTTAGATGCAAGCGTCATAAAGACATTGAAGTTATGGCTCGGGTTAGCGCACTCAGCGGACTCTTCAACCTTATTTAGAGACCGTAACAACTTTGGATTAAAATTAAAGAAACCATCGGAGCTCTACAAACATCTAAGAGTTACCAAAAGACATATCATCGGAAAATCTAAAGATGATACTGTAACTTCTCTCCCAAAAGACAAAGTTGCCTCAGAGCTCGAGTCACGACTTCAATTCCATAAAAAGTTTATGATAGGTGCTCAAACAAATAAAGTAGGGCTAGGATCAAGTAGGAAAGTTCAAGACATAGACATAACAAAATCTTTTATTCGACAAGACGAAAACGATAATTACCGACTCCACGCGATGAGCCTAGAAATTCAAAACGAATGGGTGACCATAGGAGATTTTTGTATTCCACTAGCTTTGAAGTGGCGCACCTTAATTTATGATTGGTCCCCAGCATTATTAAAATTCTATCTTAATGCATTCCAAATGACTCTCCCAGATCAAAGTAATTTAGTAAGATGGGGCAAAGCCACCGAAAAGTCTTGCAACATCTGTGGGGAGGCAATAGGAACCGCGAAACACCTATTAGTAGGGTGTAGGGTACTTCTAGATAAAGGTCAATACTCGCGTCGCCACGACAAGGTATTAGAAATTATACGGGAAGCGGTTAGTCTTTCAGTAGCAAGAGCGCGGAAGGGTATAACAACCACCGAACGATCTATAGAATTCGTAAAAGAAGGCTCCTCCAAAAAATCAAAAGCGAAGCCTTATTCAATATTAGGCGCGGCTCCTGATTGGATTCTCATGATGGACACGTATGAAAAGCATTACAAAATCCCTGGGGATGTTGGTGTTTCGTCATCCAGACCGGACTTATTCCTGTATTCGAAACATCTGAGGCGCGTGATACTTGTGGAGCTTACTGTTCCTTGGGAAACAAACATCCCAAGGGATCACACATTCAAGCTCAATAAGTATTACGAACTAACCAACGAACTGATCAGGAATAAATTTATAGTTAGTTTGTACGCGGTAGAAGTGGGAGCGAGAGGTATAACAGCAAAATCTCTCTATAGCCTACTTAAAGATCTTGGCCTTTCTAGAACAAGCATCGGTTCATTTCTAGAACGTACTTCAAAGGCGGCATTAGTAGGTTCTTTCCAAATTTGGTTAGGTAGGGAGAGGAGTGTGGAGGGTGAAGGTGAGCGTTTTTGCGCATAATAAAGGGGCCCCTTAAACCTACTCCTGGGTCGCAAGTCCCAGGCACTGCTTGCACTCCTCTCCTTGCAACGCGATGGGCCCGGCACCCGCACGGTGAATCCATGGATTGCTAAGAAGCTTCGTCTAAAAATTGAAACCCTACACTGACTCCGTCCCCCCATGCGGACGTGCACAAGGCGAACTTTAAAAAAAAAAAACCATTGCTCCATCGCATAACTTACCTTGGGTCGAAACCAAAAAAAAAAATTAAAATAGCATAAAACAAACTATCATGACATTTGGTGCATGGAACGTGAGACCTCTTATTGATCGAGATAGCAACGGCTGCCCTAAACGCAAAACCGCCATAGTAGCTCCACCACTATAACGTGGATGTCGCTGCACCCACCGAAACGCATCTTGCCATTCAGGGAGAGCAGGTGGATTATGGAGGTGGCTACACTTTCTTTGGGAAAGTTACCTCTGCATCGTAACCTCGACGTTCAGGTCTAGGATTTGCCATCAAAAATCCTCTAGCAAAGTGACTTCAAGAATATCCTGTACATATCTCGGACTGCGTTACCATACTGCGCCTTCAATATACAACGACAACTACCTTAATGTCATTAGTGTTTATGCTCCAACGCTAGACAAGTTTGATAACATAAGGACAAATTCTATGAGGAGTTATCTCTTTATATCTATGAGGAGATTTCAATGCCAGAGTTGGTCGGGACTATGAGGTTTGGCCTGGAGTTCTGGGGCAACATGGATTCGGCAACATGAAGGAAAATGGTCAGTTGCTGCTCCAGTTTTTGTGCTCAATAAAACCTAGCGATATCGAATACTACGTTCAGACTTGCCGCTAAACACATGAAAACACGTGGATGCATCCGCGATCCAGACTTTACCATTTGATTGATTATGCTATTAGGCGGCAAAGAGACATCGGTCTAGTTCAAATCACCCGCGTCATGCGTTGTGCTTACTGTTGGACTGGCCATCGTCTTATTGTCACAAAACTGCGAGTTTAAACGTGGATATCAGATGACCTGTGCTTTCTTGCAGAATCCTTAGATGGCTTGCAGCATCTGATGTCCGTTTTTCATCAAGCATGCTGGAAATTCGGCCTGAATATCAGTGTCAAAAAGACGGTAGTGATGTCCCTAGACACACATAGTCGTGAGACATTGACAATTAAGCTTGGTGAAAATATGCTGAAACAGTTTGACAAGTTTTGTTATCTGTGGAACACTATAACAGATAAGTGTGACAACAGCAGAATAAGTGCTGCAGCTGCAGCATTTGGGAAGCTGCGTTCCAAATTTTTTGCTCGCACGATCTTAAACTAGCCACAAAAGTGTCTATGTATATATATGGCGGTTGTGCTGCCAAACTTTCTGTACTCCTCCGAGACCTGGTGTGTGTATCGCAACAACATACGCACTCTGGATCGATTCCACCTAAACTGCTTTCGCACCATCATTAACATGCGCAACACCGAAGTTCTAAGACGAGCAGAGGTCGGTGGTATTGAAGTATCTAATGCGTCGGCAGCTTCGGTGGTGCAGCGACGTATTTCGGATGGCGGAGTATAGAGTGACGAAGCGCATCTTCTATTCTGAGCTAGAGGAGGGCAAGCAAAAGCATGGCGGTCAACTCCTTTGATACAAAGATGTTCAGAAAAGACACATGAAAAGATGCAACCGGAATGGCGCGGTCTTAAAATGTTATATGAGGTTATTTTCCATTTATTGTGCAAACTGTAATGTATATAATAAGGGTTTTATTAAATATTTTGTGTTTATACAGCAATCTTTCTCAATAGATATTTTTGCTTACAAGCCATTACAATGTTTAAAAAATATATATTTTTATGCTTAATTCTTATTTTTATCTATTTAACTATCTATCTAACAACCATAGTTGATTTTTTTTTATGTCTGTCTATGCTGTTAGCCCTGTTGGCTATTACAGCGTCACCGGGGGTAAAAACATAGTTTAATAAAGGTAAAAATAGTTCTAACAAGACAAAAATAAATAAATTAGTGACTGAGCTTGCCAAGGTGGTATTGGCTTTGGTTCTCAAAAATGAGCAAAATAAACTAAATAAGACAAAAAAAACTAACAAATAAAATTGGGCGCTAAAGAACCAATGCTTTTGTATCACTCTGAATAGTCTGCCGGATAGATCATTGAACTATTAATCTCAAGACGAGCATATGGTGTGCTTTTTATTTTTGGTGTGCATTTTTATTGGTGTGTTGACAGAGAAAAAACAGAGAAGAAGTAATGATAAGTTATAGGGTTATTTGTAATTAGTTGACCACTTCTTGCAGGCAGCCTCTCTACATCAATCCTAACAACATTTGTTCTATGACTTTTTAAAATTAATAGTTTTTAAAATTTGAGTTTTCTCATCCAAATTTTTTTGTTGACATTAACTCTAAGAGTAGGTATGGCGCCCGGGCGTTGAGCTTTTAAGCACTTCTTACAAAATACAGAGTAATAAGTAAAAGAGTATGCATTTTTTTTGTTCCGTGTTTATTGTGTTGTTTATTAAGATTTTTAAAAAGTCGTGGGTCAAATGTTGTTGGGATTGATGCAGAGAGGCTGCTAGCAAGCGGTGGTCAACTAATTACAAATAACCCTGTATATTTGAAAAAAAAAAATACAAAAAACGAAATCTTTCATTTGTTAGAAAGAATTAACTAAAATAGTAAATAAAATAGACCTTATTATTGAAATACATTAAGAGTCATGTGTAACTACAGACACGTGTAAAACATTAAAAACATTTTTGTTTGAGTTTTTAATTGAGTATGTCTTCTTAGCCAAAGTATTTTTTAATAATAATAAATACGAGAAAAAAGTACCTAAACTCCTCCCCTTACTTCGTAAAATATGTGTGAAGAAGTGACGGAAATCGTTTTTTTTTTTTATGTTAAAAGCTACGATATATTTTTTTTATTTTTTTAATATTTCTCTGTGGAAACTACAGATAAAGAAACATTTTAAGTGTTGCAATTATTGCTTTCTTTACATTAAGTTTGATTTTGTAGCATTATGTACCGAAAATGCGTCCTTAAGGTTTTTTTAAATATTTCAGAGCCAAAAACCTGAAGACTTCATGGATGAAGAGGATCGCTCAGAGTTTGGCATAGCACCACGCAATATACAGGCAAATCAGGAATTCTCAGGACAGAAGAGAAAAAGAATGAGATATCATGATGGTACCATACCTGGTAATAAATATATTTTTCTGTGTAGTATGTAACTCTTATTGTGAACTATTATTAACTACGAGTAGGCTAACATTGTTAATAATATCATTATGAAACTCTTTACATTAGAATAGTCTAATTTAAATAGAAATATACAGACCAAGTTACATTACACTAGAGAATATTAATTAGAATATTTTTTTTGTCTATTTCCAGGTGCTCCAGTTCTAGAACAGCTTCTACGTCCTATTCATGAGACAACAGCAGTGAAAATTCTCCGCAAAATGGGTTGGAGAGAGGGTCAGGGCATCGGAGATAGAGTTAGTAAGAACAAGAAAGATAGGAACAAGGAACAGCATAGAGTATATGGATGTTATATGCCCCCTGACATGAGGCAGGTATGGAGTTGTTACTTCAACTTGTCAGTTTATAGAAATAGTTTTTCATCAGTCATCGTCGGGAGAGGGACAATAAGTAACATACATAAAGGCCTTGTTTTTTTGTAAATACAAAGATACTCATGGAATGTCTTAAGTAGAGTAGGATAATAAAACAAAATGTTTGCTATAGGAAACAACTCAAGAATCAGAAAGTTCCGACTCCGAGTTTGAATATGACCAACTGTTTGCTCCAGACGACTATGAACCTTACGTCCTAAAGAACAAGAGTGATCGATTCGGTCTGGGCTATGAAGGGCTGAGTCGTCACTCGGTGCTCGGTAACCTGACCGGCGAGTACGACGCCGAGACCTCCGAGAGCCATTTACTTATGAAGGACAAAGGGAAGAAGGTGAGAAATATTATACATTATACATAAATAATATATATATTTTATGTATGTATTGTGTATGTATATGTATTAGATGATTTGTAGCCAGCTTTATTTGTTTCATTTAAAAATTTAAACCATTTTTTTGGCATCGAAACGTATTTTCCTAATTTCTTTAATCATTATTATTTTTTTTTATACAAACCTAGATTAAGGCTCGACTACATTCCACCTAATTTAGAGTGGCAATGTAGTCATAGGTGGTAAGGCGCATTAATCTAACAACCTATTCACTCTTCTCTTGAAGACACCCACATTGTATTCGGCCGGAAATACCGACACAGGCAACCTGTTCCAGTCCGTCGCTGTACGCACTAATAAAGACGAGGCATAGTGCTCCGTTCGAACAGGTAGAGTGTCTACAAAGTAAGGTTGGATACCTGTGGAGGTCGGCTTCGATCAACTCGCCTCTTAATTTAGTCCAGAACTGCAAGATCATGATACTTTGCGGCACCGGCAAATATGTGACCACAGTACTCTACACGCGACCGGATCTGAGCTTTGTATGATACAAGTAGCTGTCCCTTTTGTAAAGTTCTGTCGGGCCTTCGCAAGAACGGCAAGCTTTCCTGAAGCTGCTCTTGCTCCGGACTTAATGTACCGACCAAAGTTAAGGTTCGAGGAAATCTCTAAGCCTAACAACTGAAGCCGGTCACTGTATATTCCAAGGATACATTCTGGAAAGTAGGAGCCAAGGCAAAAGGGCTCTTTTTGGCGGTGAACAGACCAGGCGTCTGGATTTTGGTGGCGTTTAGTTTGACACGATTGGCATTGCCAAATAAATAGACTGTACTAGACCTCTACTAGCCCGAGTACTCGGCAGATATCTTTCTACAACTGTGCTGTCGTCTGTATATCCATAGATACCGGGCTTCAACAGATCGTTAATGTACAACAGAAAAAAAGTTGCAGAAAGAACGGACCCCTGAGGCATTCCGGAATTTATTGCCCAGTTTTACGAGGAACACCCGTCGACAACTACTCGGAGAGATCTCTGGCTCTAGAAAGTGCGTTACCCAGTCGATCAGACCAGGAGATATACCGTACGCTAAAAGGTTGCTTATAGGTCTCGCATGCCAGACCCTGTCAAATGCCTTCGAGACGTCTAGAGAGACGGCGAACGCTTCTCCGTTCTTCTCGATGGCCTCGCCTAAAATGTGTGTAGCGTACTGTTGTAAGGTTTAGAGATTAAGCCTTTTTAAAAAAAAACTAATTCGATTTTCTTAAGACAACCGTTAGGTATAGGAATTAGAATGGGACTGACTGGCTACTCGTCAGGATATGTGGACGCTAAGGCGATGGAAATGATGAGTACACTAATAAGACGATGAGTAGGCTTTATAGGGTGCAAGGGATAGTTATAACAGTACGCTAGAAGATCCCCAGCAGACCTATTTCGGCGAAACCCGTACTGTCGGTCAGTGTGGAGATTGTTACGCTAGGTACGCTAGAAAGCGCGAGTTCAATACACGCTCAACAATCTTGCAGAGTATGGAGGTGATTGAAATAGGTCTATAATTCACAGCAGGATCGGCACGGCTGCCTTTTTTGGGCACGGGTTGCACGTTGGCAAGCTTCCAGGATTCCGGCACTATTCAAGTCTTGAAAGAGAGGCGATACAGACGTGTCAATACAGGAGACAACTCACCTGCGCATGTCTTGAGCAGAATGGCTGGTATACCATCAGGACCATTGGCTTTATTCACATCTAAATGACAAAATGTTCTCCATACCTCTTTGTTTGTGATGCGGATTACAGGCATCGAAATACCGCAGTGAGGAAGAAGCATTGCCAGTGTCCAGATGCGAATTATCAGCAAACAGAGAAGCAAATACATTCGCTTTCTCTGTTGCTGTGTGGGCCATTGATCCATCCGGCTTCAGCAGAGCAGGCAGTGAGGGTTGGCAGAAGTTGGACTTGATCGCTTTGGCAAGAGACCAGAAAGCTCGACTGCCAGTTGGTCTGACAGAGAGTTTTTTGCCATTTTTAGCGACACGATCGAGACTAGCCTTCCGCTATGCCTTCTTGTAGAACTTGGCAGCTTGGTTAAAGACTCTCTTCTTTAAACTTACATCCGGAGTTTTGCGGCTTCGAGCATCAGCCCAAATAAGGTATGCCGAATGTTTTCGGTCTTCAGCACGACCATGGGCTAGGTCTGCCCCCGATAGGTACGTCAGCAAAGGGAATAAAATACTTTATTGCCTGATGCACCACATCGGTTACAGCATACCTGCCCGGATCGGTTGTCAGCAGAAGGTCCAGGCAGGTTCGATTCCCGGCAGAGACAGGCAATTATGTGATAAGCATAGATGTCTGTGTTTCTGGGTTTGGTCGTTTATTAAATATACCAGGTGTGATTAATAAATACGGTGAATAATGTTATATTATAAAAAGTATCACGCTTACATAGAATCTGATTTAATCTCCTTCAAAGTACTCTCCTTGGCTAGCAATGCACTTATTCCAACGTTGACTCCATGACTGGATGCATTTCTGGAAGGCATCTTTTGGAAGGGCTTTCAGCTGCTTTGTCGTGGCCCTTTCAATGTCAGCAATAGTATCAAAACGTTTTCCTTTAAGCACACTTTTAATTTTTGGGAAGAGCCAGAAGTCGCACGGTGCTAAATCCGGTGAGTATGGCGGATGTGGACAGACAGGAACATTTTTTTCTGCCAAAAACTCACGAATGAGAAGCGAGGAGTGACACGGCGCATTGTCGTGGTGAAGAAGGAAGCCATTGGTCCATTTTTCTGGCAGCTTTCTTCGTATGTCGTTTCGCAAGCGTTGCAGTACGCCCTTATAAAATTCCGAGTTTACAGTTGTTCCTCTTGGAACGAACTCTGATCGCACTATGCCCTCACTATCGAAGAAAACAATGAGCATGACCTTGATGTTTGATTTTGACTGACGTGCCTTTTTAGGGCGAGGAGTTGAACTGGTTTTCCATTGGGAACTCTGCATTCTGGTCTCTGGGTCATGGCCATAGACCCAACTCTCATCTCCAGTCACAATTTTTGCCATAAAGTCCGGATCTGCATGAAGACGATCCTTCAAGTCCGTGCAAACTGACACACGATTTTCCTTCTGTTCAGCACTCAAAAGTCTGGGAACAAATTTTGCGCTCACTCGTCTCATATGCAATTCATCTGTTAAAATGCTTTGGACGGAGCCATACGAGATGTTAAGGTCTTCAGATAGCTCTCGAATAGTCAGTCGCCTGTTTGAACGAATCATTGTTTCCACTTTTTGCACATTTTCATCTGTTTTTGAAGTGACTGGACGTCCCGCACGCTGCTCGTCTTCAACACACTCATTTCCGTTTTTAAATCGGTCATACCACTTGTACACAGTCTTTAGAGTTACTACATTATCGCCGTATACCGATTTTAACATTTCATGAGCTTCTTTAGCACTTTTTTGCAACTTAAAACAAAACTTAATGTTAATGCGTTGTTCGAAACCCATGTTGCGCGACAGACACGATAAACACAACCTCACTCTAGCGGCTCTGACAGCTGACTGACATGTTCAAACGTGATACAACTTGTCCCTGCCTGTGTCAACGGATCACGCTACTTAACAAATTACAACATATGGCTGTAGCATCAGCTATTGCCGGTATAAAAATTCGTTCACCGTACATATTGATCACACATATTCTCAGTTTTTACATCTATTGGTATTGTTGTCTAACACCCTTAACACAATCAAATAACTTTCTTACTTAGGGGTTAGATCAATGTGTGTAATTTGTCCTGATATCATTATTATTATTATTAATTGGCTGTATGGCCATTACATCTGGTACCCTCGTCGCTTGCCTTACCAAATGAAAGAGGTCCAAGGACAACGCAAAATTCCGCGCGTCTCTTCCAGCATGGTCGGTTTTCTGGTACGAGAACAGCCGTTTTTCTGGTACAGTCCTGATGACAGGTATTAAAGTCCCCCAGAAAGACGAGCAGGGCCGAAGGGCAATGACGTAGAGCCATATCAGCAGCCTCACTGAGATACTCAAATAATCGTGTTGTCTCCTAGTCGCCACTGTGCGAGCGGTACACATAGAAATATAGGATTTTTTGTTTCCTGTGTCCACTAAAACACATAGGGAAGAAAAAGTGGGGTCTTCAAGGTGACGGAGACGCTACATACAGAGGTCGTTCCGCGCGCACACACAGACTCCGGCCCGTGAGCGAAAATTGTACTCGTAACGAGTAACCGGTATCATATGTACGTGTGGTGTGATAGATGATGTATACCACCTTTGGGTTGAGTGTGCTTAGCACAAACCGGCTACGCAAGCATTTATTACATCCTTGGGTTTAAACAGAACAAATTTGAATGTATTCCATAATATTTTGGCTCACCCAAACTCTGAAGTAACGTATAATTTATGTAGATTTGTACATGTTTATAATATTATTTGTTGTTTAGTTTTTAGTTTTTTGTTAATTGATATAAGGTACAATAGGGCTGACATATACATCTCAGTGTAAAAGCCCTTACATAAATAAAGAATTCAAAAAAGAAAAAAAAAAGATCAGTATAATCTAAGTGCGCAGCGCTCAAAGAATATTGTTTCTGCGTCTCCGTTAAAAAGAGCAAGTGCGGCTGCTCTGTCTCCAGGTGTGATATTGGACAGGTAGGATATTGGAGGGCGACCCATTGATATTAGAGATGCACTTTGAATGAGGAGGAGTGCAACCGCTCTAAAAACATTTTCTTCTATTTGATTTTTGACCGGATAGATGCTAGCACATCCATCTAACCTCTAAGCAAGGGGTTACCCGAACTGCAGTGAACCCCGAAAGGAACTCTGCTTAAGTTCCGTTCTAAGCCCCGAAGTAAAAGACCGCAGCAGCCCTCGCCTTAGGCTAGTCAATCACCTCTCGCTGCGCACAAGATCCGACGAGCGCCCGACAACTGTGGGAACCCAGACGAAAAGCGCCGAATCTCTGCAGCTAACCACATTACGAATCCAACACCAAAACCGGTAACCCGGCAGTTTACACACGCAAGCGCATGCATCGCTGCTGGAGGGCTTAGGTACCGGGGTCCCGTAGTACCCTGATCTTAGCAGCTGACCCATAGTTCAGCTGCAAACCTATCTACCGCCGGGTATCTCAGTAGATAGTAACTATCTGCATCGGTGGTTCAGTGGTAGAATGCTCGCCTGCCACTATCTGCGGCCAGTGGAAAGCCGTCGTTTCGGATCCCGCTACCCTCCTCGACTAGACACCCGACAGAAGAAACACGAACTCGACGTCCAACCGGTTCAGCTGTTCAGACCCATTTCCCATATACGGTTTCATCGAGCAACGTTCCGGAACACGACTAGGCCTCTTTTGCGGCACGACTTTGCCCGATGGGTGGTAACTTTGCCGGCGACCCGATGTTAATGTCTACCACCGATGAACTATTTATGAATTTATAAACTATCATAAAATGCATATGAATATTCATCGAATACATTCTGTTTTTCAGGTGTCGATTCGCGGCCGGGCGTTCGGAGTGGGCGCCTTCGAGCACGACGACGAAGACATCTACGCCGTGGAGGACATGTCGCACTACGACTACCACACGGGACCCGACACGAGGGGGAGCGAGAGGGCAGGAGAGAGAGCGGAGCGACGACACGCTGACGTCAGTGGCCGCCGACTAATCAACATTATCATTACATTTAAAATCACTTTGGACTGATCTGAAAGACTGTCCATTGGTGAAAAGCGAAGAGTTTTCTTTTGCTAGTTACAAATTACTGCTTACTATCCGATAATAATATGATCTCACGAACTAGAATAGTCGCTTATGAATTCCAGGTGCTCCGGGGTTTCGCTTCGTCCGGAGCGCCGCCGCCGCCGGCCCCGAGCCACGCGCCGCCCTCGCTGCCGCGGGACTTCGTCCCTGCCGTGCGGCGCTCCCGCTTCCACGACTGCGGGGCTCGCCCGAGGGACCAGGGTATGTCGACACTACATCGATTATTATAAAAAATATAAATTTAAGCTTATTTCTATAAATATGTGTACCAAAATAACCCCTCCCGACACTTACATTTGACAAATGCGAGTGAAAAAGATATAAATAGATAAATAACTATATTGAAACCTAAAGTCTCATTAATGTATATAATAATACTCGTACACGAATTATGTTAGAGACTTCGCAAGTTCTTATTTTACTCTCACGAAAATTGAGCTCGCCGTTAGAAACGAGCCCTCGTACAGACCTCCTCGAGGACCCTTTATTAGATACTTAATCATTTAAAAATGAATCGAACTAAAAAGCAAAAAATAATTCGTAAAAATAATTCGATTAATTTTTAAAGCATGTTTTTTAGTTTTTAACTATATTTATTTTATGGTTTTTATACTTCTGTATCAAATTCGACATAATTTTCATATATTTTTTGATTAAAATATAATAAATTGAAAAATATAATATATATCATTTTATTAAATAATTATAAAAATACTAATTATAAAGCGTGTTAGTTTTGGCGGTTTGGTTGCTGTTTGTGTATCATCGCACAAAAAGGAGACTCCGAGAATACGATATGCTGCTTCATATATTCTATCTCATTCTTTCGCATGTGCAAGGCGCACGCTACGGATTTCCGTTACAGAGATAGATAGATAGACAGATAGATACATACGAGGCTAATAAGAGCGTGTTAAAAATTATATTTTATGTTGTTATAAATAAATTTCCAGTCTGACCATCAAATTCGGCATCCGTGTAGATCTCACCTCTCTCTATAAGTAATGTACTCACACTATTGATGTGCACTAAATGTTTAAATGATAATTAATATTAAATCCTACTTAGTATTGTAACAAATACGGCCGTTCCAGTTCCAGCCAAATTGTTCCAGTTCTTCTCTGTACGCACTAAAAAAGATGAAGCATAGGGCTTCGTTCGGACAAGTGGAATGTCCTACGTAGGGATGGATACCTGCCGTGCGTCGGAACGTCCGGTGATGGAACGAGGATGGGGGAATTAAATCGTGTAATTCTTGCGCACACTCACCAAAATGTATCCTATAGAATACTGAGAGACTAGCAATTCTACGCCTATGTTCAAGGCTGTGGAGGTTGGCGTCAACCAATTTAGGGTCGCCAATAAGCCTCTTTGCTCGCCTCTTAATTGAGTCCAGAACCACAAAATGAGTCTTTGCGTCACCAGCATATATGTATAAATAAATAAATAAATAATACAAGAAGCTGTCCCGGTGTAAAGTACTGTCCAACCTTCGCAAGTACGGCAAGCTTTCCTGCAGCTGCTCTTGCTCTAGACTCAATGTACCGACCAAAGTTGAGGTTCGAGGAGATCTCAAAGCTTAAAAACTGAAGCCAGTCACTGTATTCCCAGGATACATTCTGGAAAGTAGGAGCCAAGGTGAAAGGGCTCCTTTTGGCGGTGAACAAACACGTCTGCGTTTTAGTGGCGTTGAACTTGACAAGATTAGCATTGCCCCATGCGGAGACTGCCTGAAGTTTGTCATTCAAACGTTGCCCCATGGCTTCTCTTTCAGATTGTACTTCATCTCTACTAACCCGAGAACTTGGCAGATATCTTTCTACAACTGTGCTGTCGTCTGCATACCCATAGATACCGGGCTTCAGCAGATCATTAATATGCAGCAGAAAAAGAGTTGCAGACAGAACGGACCCCTGAGGCACTCCGGCATTTATTGTCAAGGGTTCCGAAGAACACCAGTCGATAACTACACGGAGAGATCTCTGGCTCAGAAAGTCCGTTATCCAGCCAATCAGACCAGGAGATATACCGTACGCAGAAAGCTTGCTTAAAAGGCTCAAATGCCAGACCCTGTCAAAAGCCTTTGAGACGTCCAGAGAGACGGCGACCGCTTTTCCGTTCCTCTCGATGGCCTCGCCCAAAACGTGTGTAGCGCACGCTAGAAGGTCCCCAGTGGACCTATTTCGGCGAAACCCGTACTGTCGTCACTGAGGAGATCGTTACCTTCTACGTACGCTAGAAGCCGCGAGTTCAATACACGCTCCATAATCTTGCAGAGTATGGAAGTGATTGAAATGGGCCTATAATTGGCAGGATCGGCACGGCTGCCTTTTTTGGGCACGGGTTGCACGTTAGCAAGCTTCTAGGATTCCGGCACTATTCAAGTCTTGAAAGAGAGGCGATACAGACGTGTCAATATAGGAGACAACTCACCTGCGCATGTCTTGAGCAGAATGGCTGGTATACTATCAGGACCACTGGCTTTATTCACATCTAAACGACACAATGTTCTCCATACCTCTTTGTTCGTGATGCGGATTTCAGGCATCGAAATACCACAGTGCGAAAGATGTTCTGGAGAAGCATTGCCAGTGTGCGATGCGAATTCTCAGCAAACAGAGAAGCAAATACATTCGCTTTCTCTGTTGCTGTGTGGGCCATTGATCCATCCGGCTTCAGCAGAGCAGGCAGTGAGGGTTGGCAGAAGTTCGACTCGATCGCTTTCAAAAAGTGCCGCATCTCAGCCCAATCTGCTGACTTGTATTTCCATACTCGCCTAACATCATGTGGTTCGAAAGCTGGTGGGGAATATGTAAATACAGATTTCACCAGACAGTGATCGGAGGTTCTCAGTGGAGAGGTGACCTCTACACGATACCTGTCTGGATCAGTTGTCAGCAGAAGGTCCAGGCAATTGGCTATATGGCCTACCATATCTGGTACCCTTGTCGCTTGCCTCACCAGCTGAAAGACGTCCAAGGACAACGCAAAGTTCCGCGCTTCTCTTCCAGCATGGTCGGTATTCTGGTACGGGAACAGCCAGTCCTGATGACAGGCATTAAAGTCCCCCAGAAAGACGAGCTGCGCCGAAGGGTACTGATACAGAGCCATATCTGCAGCCTCACTGAGATATTCAAATAAACGAGTTGTCTCCTGGTCACCACTGTGCGAACGGTAGATACAGGAATACAGGATTTTTTCGTTTCCTGTGTCCACTAAAACCCATAGGGAAGAATAAGTGGGGTCTTCAAGGTGACGGAGACGCTTAATACAAAGGTTGTTCCGCGCGTACACACTGACTCCGGCCCGTGAGCGAAAGTGGTGCTCTAACGAGTAACTGGGATAATCCAAGTATGCAGCGCTCAAAGGACATTGTATCTAGTTGTTTAGATTTTACCATCCTATTAATCTTTAATTTATCAGTTAAGACATGACCAGTGCATCTCTTACAGGCTGCAAGTTCTAGATCATCTCTTAAAATACGCGACATGATTCTAGCTGCTATCTTCATTTCCCGAGATAAAACTTTTTGCTTTCTGACAGGATTTCTTCGAATTCTTTCCCTTACTACTTTTACCACCTTTTTCGTACGAACACTACGTGGACGGTAAGAATAGAAGTAGTATAGAAGTGAAGATCTTAAAATACACATAAAGAAAGGCAGACACATGTCGTCAACTTGTTGGTTCTTACATTACGGGCACTAAATTTAACCGTTTCTAATAGAATCAATTTAAAAATTATAAAAATAAACTAGTGTCTGATTTATTCTTTTGTATTCACCCAAATATCTATCTGGATACTAAATTGCAATTTTCTAGGGCAACTGGAAGTGGGTTCTAATTTTGTTCTATATGTCAGTCATTGATAAAAATGAAGATTTTTGGACGGTAATATCTAAATAAACGGTTAAGATATTTTTGAAAGGTTCTGAAATCTTGAATCAGATATGTATCTCGCAAGTTTTAATATTTGTGCGAAATTTGACATGTTTATGTGAAATAGTTTTCGAGTTAAGAGGGTGTCAAAAGGTGCACGGTAGTAGGTCGGTAGTAGTGTAACAAACTCGACGACCGTGTGGAAGGCTCGCCGCCAGTTCTCTTGGCTTGAACTTGTCTTCACACGATACCGCGTGTCTAATTTACTCACTAAATATCTATCGGAAAAAATCTCCGGAATTAGTTATTCTGAAATTCAAATTTTAACATAGGAATTAATATTCTCACTTCTTTCTTCTATTTTAAAGAAATGGCAAACTAAAAACTATTCATTTAAGTTATATATCTTTAAAATAGGGTTTTTTTTACAATATATTTAAAAGAATATTTAGAATATTTATAAAAAAAAAAAAAATAAAAAAATAAAAGTAGGGTTATCGGTTTAAGTTCAACAACTAATACACAGAATCCATACTAGCTTTTGCAGATGATCTCGCGATACTGACACGTACTCCGAAACAATGTCAGGTACTTCTAAATGAAGAAGAAAAGGATTTCTGTACGTGGACGGGCGGATTGAGGACAAAACCAAGTAAATGTTTTAGTCTGTGTCTGGGTAGACGGAATACCAAATATACCTCTTACGATCCGGGTCTTATAATAGGCGGTCAGCGCGTTAGTACGGTTACGGAAGCAGCTCCATTTAAATTTTTAGGTAAAAAAATCGATTACCAAGGCCGTACTCCATCGTTGGATGTAATAGTCGAGACCTTTTAAATGATCTCAAAAAGGTAGACAACCAGCCAATAAGTAACGTCGAAATAGGTTGGATTTACGATAATTTTTTAACATCAAGTCTAAATTGGCCTTTCCTCGTTTATGATATTAATAAAACCCTTTTGTCAAAGTTAGATGCAAGCGTCATAAAGACATTGAAGTTATGGCTCGGGTTAGCGCACTCAGCGGACTCTTCAACCGAGAGACCGAAACAATTTTGGATTAAAATTAAAGAAACCATCGGAGCTCTACAAACATCTAAGAGTTACCAAAAGACATGTCATCGGAAAATCTAAAGATGATACTGTAACATCTCTCCCAAAAGACAAAGTTGCCTCAAAGCTCGAGTCACGACTTCAATTCCATAAAAAATTTATGATAGGTGCTCAAACGAATAAAGTAGGGCTAGGATCAAGTAGGAAAGTTCAATACATAGACATAACAAAATCTTTTATTCGACAAGACGAAAACGATAATTACCGACTCCACGCGATGAGTCTAGAAATTCAAAACGAATGGGTGACCACAGGAGATTTTTGTATTCCACTAGCTTTGAAGTGGCGCACCTTAATTTATGATTGGTCCCCAGCATTATTAAAATTCTATCTTAATGCATTCCAAATGACTCTCCCAGATCAAAGTAATTTAGTAAGATGGGGCAAAGCCACCGAAAAGTCTTGCAACATCTGTGGGGAGGCAATAGGAACCGCGAAACACCTATTAGTAGGGTGTGGGGTACTTCTAGATAAAGGTCAATACTCGCGTCGCCACGACCAGGTATTAGAAATTATACGGGAAGCGGTTAGTTTTTCAGTAGCAAGAGCGCGGAAGGGTATAACAACCACCAAACGATCTGTAGAATTCGTAAAAGAAGGCTCCTCCAAAAAATCAAAAGTGAAGCCTTATTCAATATGTGGCGCGGCTCCTGATTGGACTCTCATGATGGACACGTATGAAAAGCATTACAAAATCCCTGGGGATGTTGGTGTTTCGTCATCCAGACCGGACTTATTCCTATTCGTATTCGAAACATCTGAGGCGCGTGATACTTGTGGAGCTTACTGTTCCTTGGGAAACAAACATCCCAAGGGATCACACATCCAAGCTCAATAAGTATTACGAACTGACCAACGAACTGATCAGGAATAAATATATAGTTAGTTTGTACGCGGTAAAAGTGGGAGCGAGAGGTATAACAGCAAAATCTCTCTATAGCCTACTTAAAGACCTTGGCCTTTCTAGAACAAGCATCGGTTCATTTCTAGAACGTATTTCAAAGGCGGCACTAGTAGGTTCTTTCCAAATTTGGTTAGGTAGGGAGAGGAGTGTGGAGGGTGAAGGTGAGCGTTTTTGCGCATAATAAAGGGGCCCCTGACACCTACTCCTGGGTCGCAAGTCCCAGGCACTGCTTGCACTCCTCTCCTTGCAACGCGATGGGCCCGGCACCCGCACGGTGAATCCATGGATTGCTAAGAAGCTTCGTCGTCTATTATTATTATATATTTAGAAGAATGTTTAGAATTATTATTATGTATCTAGAAGAATATTTAGAATTATTACTATATATTTAGAAGAATATTTAGAATTATTATTATGTATCTCGAAGAATATTTAGAATTATTACTATATATTTAGAATTATTATTATGTATTTAGAAGAATATTTAGAATTATTATTATGTATCTCGAAGAATATTTAGAATTATTACTATATATTTAGAATTATTATTATGTATTTAGAAGAATATTTAGAATTATTTTTATATACTTAGAATAATATTTAGAATTATTATTATATACTTAGAAGATTATTTGGAATTATTATTATATATTTAGAAGAATATATTTTACGGTATAGAAATACAACTGTTAAAAATAAGTACCAATACTACTTTGAGTCTATCAATTATTGTCTTATATTTGAATATTACTATTTGTGTTGTAAATACTAACAAACATTTTTTTACTATATCCAAATGTTTCATTGAGATCAGTCGAGCCGTTTTTGAGTTATAGATTAGGATTTAGGATACAATAAGACAGACAAAACCTATGGGTATATTTATAACATTCTTTTTTCAGGTCTACAGCGTCACGAATTAACTGCGGAAGCGAGAGGTGCACTACTAGGTGAGACCGCGTTACCCAAAACACAGGAAATAAATCTACCACAGGCACAAATAAAAACAATAATACAAGATCCTACTAAAGTACTTATAAAAAACATCAGCTCGGTATCGGAGGTGAAGGAATTGGATTTTATATCTACAAAAGAATCAAATAACACTAATGTTAAAGTGTTTAAACCATTTGCAAGCGACCCGCTAAAACAGCTGAGGTATGAGAAATATTTGAATAATACTTTAGAAAAAGACACCGTTATTGATAAATTGAGCGAGTGGGAAAGGAACAGGGAGATGGCTGAGTTTGAACAGGCAGCGAAGTTGTATAAACCCTTGAGTGGAATGATGGGGGACCGGTAAGATTATAACATTACATTATAACTTTATAGCATTATAACATTACAACATTATAACACTATAACCTTAATACATTATAACATTATAGTATTATAACATTATAACATTATAAACTTACGGCATTATAACATTACAACATTATAACACTATAACCTTAATACATTATAACATTATAGTATTATAACATTATAACATTATAAACTTACGGCATTATAACATTACAACATTATAACACTATAACCTTAATACATTATAACATTATAGTATTATAACATTATAACATTATAAACTTACGGCATTATAACATTATAACATTATAAACTTACGGCATTATAACATTACAACATTATAACACTATAACCTTAATACATTATAACATTATAGTATTATAACATTATAACATTATAAACTTACGGCATTATAACATTACAACATTATAACACTATAACCTTAATACATTATAACATTATAGTATTATAACATTATAAACTTACGGCATTATAACATTACAACATTATAACACTATAACCTTAATACATTATAACATTATAGTATTATAACATTATAACATTATAAACTTACGGCATTATAACATTACAACATTATAACACTATAACCTTAATACATTATAACATTATAGTATTATAACATTATAACATTATAAACTTACGGCATTATAACATTATAACATTATAAACTTACGGCATTATAACATTACAACATTATAACACTATAACCTTAATACATTATAACATTATAGTATTATAACATTATAACATTATAAACTTACGGCATTATAACATTACAACATTATAACACTATAACCTTAATACATTATAACATTATAGTATTATAACATTATAACATTATAAACTTACGACATTATAACATTACAACATTATAAACTTACGGCATTATAACATTACAACATTATAACGTTAGGCAACCGTAACCGATAACAATTTTTGTGACTGCTAACACCTTTCTTGACCCTGCACACAAATAAAACACTTAAGTAAAATACGTTATTTTTATTAATATGGAATTCCATATGATAATTTTTAATGTCATACAAATGTGGTATCCACTGTCTCACCACAGTTATTATAAATTTTGTGTAGAACTGCTTTTCCATTCCCTACGTATACAGGAAATATATGCTGAAATAAATACCTTTACTTATTCGGAGTTTTTAATTGATTAATTAAAAGGTCAAGAAAGGGTCTAGAGTCACAAAATATATGTTAAGTCGGTGTCCGTGAGCTACACATTCGAATTGTAACACACTTATATAACCTCGAACGTTATGTTCAGGCATTTGACTTGGGTCAAAGGTAGACTTTCATTTATTATATTATAAGACTCATCTGACCATCATCTCATCAAACACTCTTAGTCACTAGCGTTCATCTCCCTCACACTTCATTGCAAAAATAATCAAAAGAAGTAATTACATTATTTATAAGTATAACTTTCTTTAGCCGCCAACTCCACTTTATGTAGTAAATGTTCAACTTATTATTTTGGAATTACAAATAAGTAATACCGTGATTCTCGTTAAAAATATATTGGCAATGGTTTAAACATTTGTAGGTTTACCCACGCATCAGAACCCGACGAAGCGCTAAATGCTCTCTGCGCCGTCGCTAGGAGTGCCATCAACTATGGCCTAGCCACGACCGAACAGCTCCAAGCGGCCAAGATGGACGCGTATGGCGCAATGACGCGGAAGGAAACAATATGGCGGCCGGAAGCTCTTGTCTGTAAACGGTTTAATGTACCAGAAATTGGTAGCGCTAGGTATGCATCAATTGTAGGTACTTAAAAATAAAGATTTTTGAAACAAAATAAATATATGAATGGCTTTGCTGGTATATGAAATTTTTGTTACATTAAAATATACATAATGATATATAATTTAATTCCAGAAACCAACAACCAAAAGAGGACAAGCCCAAAGTATCATATTCCATTTTCTCTTACATGGAGTCGTCGCTGCACGACAAGGAGACCTTCACTAAGGAACAGAATAAGTTTAGTGGATCAAAGTCATTAAATATTGATCCTACACGGAGCATCAGTGTCATTGAAGCGGCGGATAATACTGACACAGAAAAGAATCTTAATAAAAGATTGACAGTTGCAGAACTATTTTTAAAGGAATCTGAAGAAGATTTGCAAAAAAAGAACAATGAACTGGCTGAAACTATTGAAAAGTTTGATAAAATTGATCTTTATAAGTCTATATTTCTCAGTGATAGCGAAAATGAAGAGGAACTTAGTAAAAATGATTTGACGGAAACACCAAAGAATGTTGAGCGGAACACCTCGCCTCCTAGAGGTATATTCGCTAATATTGACTTCGATGAATTAAACGCGTGGCGGAGAAATACTGATAAACTTGAGAGGGGAAAAGAAAAAGATAAAAATGATACGAATAAACATACAGAAGAGAAAAATGCAAATAAAGCAGATGTAAATAATAAAAATTACGAAAGATCTGTTGTAATGGAATTAATGTATGGTCCGAAAATACCAGATAATTTGCAAAAAAGGTTAGAAATATCAGATAAAAACAATTTTAAGCCTGTGTTTAAAAGAAAAGATGAACGAGATGAATCTTCCTCCAGCTCCGATTCGTGGGTCGAAGCGAAAAATAGACCGAAGAAACAAAAAAAAAAAAAAAGCAAAAAACAGAAGTCAAAGCATAAGAAAAAACATAAGAAAAAAGACAGTTAGACTTTACAAAAATATATTCTTTTATTGTGCATATTGTTTTTATTTTTATTATATTTAGTATTTACTATATATTATTACTATTAATAATAATATTGTATTTTAAAGTCCCGCTATATTTTATCACAAAACAATTGAAAAAAATAAACGCAAGCAGTGACGCGTTTAGCAAATTTTCTTAAAATCTTGCGCAATTTAAAAACATACCTACTTGTAACGTTACACAATAACATTACGAAAGTGTAGGTATTGAGATCTTTTCAAGGTCATTCATAACGGCGGAAAGTAGAGCAAATATCCCGTGTGTGTAGTAACACCAAACTTGCTCAAGGATTTGAGCCATCATAATAAAGAACCCATTTTTCTTTGTTACAAAAGTGAACGCGCAGTCTGTGGATGCCTGATTTTCAGAAAGAAACAACTTTTTTAGTGTAGGTTGATCAGTGGCCGCGCTACTCGTCACATACATGACTAGTTTCGTTTACAGGAAATTTTGATTATATATTAAAAACCAGCAATGTATGTCCCTTTTGCTGAAATTACTGTTTTGTCTATAACACTATAGCTCGAAAGAGATATCATGATATTGGTTAAAGCTCAAACTAAACAAAGATAGAATATAAACTATTGGTATACAGAAACTACAATGTTCATTACGTAGGAGAGAAAGAGACGCCTAGAAAACAGTTACAACAACATAAAATATTCCCCCTCCGTGATTGGACGCATGCGTCATAAGGTAACAACAGGGATGTATTAAAAAAGATGTGAAATAAAATTTTACTAATCCGTAAAAGTTAATAAGTGTTTGAAAAGCACTGCCTAAATGTTGCCATGAAATCTGTAAAAAATAATAAAATAAGTTTAGTAGATCCAACAACTAAAAGTTAAATGAATGCACCAAAATATGATTTAAATTTGACTGAACTCATGATTTTTGATTTTAATTTCTAGGTAATATGTTTTTATAAAACATTACCTCGGTGATATAAAATATTCAGTACTACTATCACGAGTTTCGACGTTACGAAAACTGGCAGTTTTCGAAATTTAACAGTTTTTAAATGTCATTAGATTTTCATTCGACAAATTTGAAAAGTGACGTAGTTTATACAATATCAAATGTCGTACTAAGTGTACAGTTTGTTATTTTACAGCACCAATTTTAATTTTTTGTATATTTTTATTATATTATATTCACAAAAAGCGAATGCCCAATACGGCCCTGGTAGAATACAATCAGCTGTTTGTAATGACAGTTCCTCTGACAAATTCAAAATGGTTGAAAACTAAAGTTGGCAAACAAAGAAAGACAGCGTAAAAGAGTATTAGGACGTTTAAAAACTGTTTTGTTAAGTGAAAGTTAGTTAGTTCAGTGAAAAATACGTGTTTTGTGCATTATGTTGGATTTGGAAATCGTACCAGAGCGTTCCCTGGGATGCGATGCCTGGGAATTTGTTCTGGGTGAGATCCCGCTTATGTTTATATACGTCAAGAATTTGCGTTGTATTTCCATTGGGTTTTCTTACGCAATGGCATTTTTATGTGTCACCTGTGTCCTGTGAGGATGGTTGCACCGTGCGACAGTGGTGATCGATTTTTTAAGATAGTCTTTGTTTCGTCTGTGGTCAATGTTTATTTTTTTACACTTGACCATGAAAACGTTAAGGTCTTAAGTTGTTATGTTTATATTTTTTGTAGACTTTGTTTACAAAATCACTATAACAATATTTATAATCATGAGTTATGAGTGAAAAATCAATATGTACACCATTGATCACATACAGCTATTGTAATTCTATTTGTATTATAGTTAACAAATATACCTACTTTTTAATTGTAGGATTATTATCTTAAAATTAAAAAGTCTACTTCTACCAATCCATATTTTATTTAAAGTATATATAAAATTGAAGTAATTATATGGACATTAAGTTATCCAAGTTAATATAAAAAATACAGTACAAAATAGTAAGATATTGTATAAATGTATTTTACATGCCACAATATTCAATACCATATTTTTCATAAAACTTAACTTTTGATTAAAAGTGAAGTAATTATTTTTTTGTATGTTAGTACTATTAATATCTATGTAAAGATTATATTCAAATGAAAGAATAAATAAAACATTCAGGTTATAATTCAATCAATATCATGTATTCCTGTTACAACTGCTAAATAGTAAATACACATATGTATATAAAAAAAGGTCATTGAGGCAATCTTTATACTTGGATAAGAAAATAAATGCAAATGTTCTCTTTACCACTTCATGATCCAATTAAAATTAAAATATAAAAATCTATTAAATGACATCAGTTGTCTTTTTTGAAGGTTACAGCTTGTTTTGTGGTGTAGGAATATCAAAACTACTAAATAAATTTATATTATCTTTAACACTTAAATATGTAAGTATATAATGCATTTTTTGTCATATACATAACATATAAAAATTAAATCTCAATAAATTTTTAACAAACAAATACGGGGTATATTTTTTAAATCAAAAATGTTATTAATTCTCTTGTCTTATTCTTTTGTAACTGGGTTTATATAAATACTGTTTGTTTATGTAAGTACTTTTATGTGTTATATATTTTCATTCTAATATTTTTTATTACAGGAAAACTTATAAATTTAAAAAACTAGTAGCCGTTGTATACTCGCCTTCATCAAGTGCTATGTTATTAGTATTGTTATTGTAATGTATTTTTAACTCCTATCAATAATGACCTTGAGAATAATAGTATTAAAGTTTGGGTAAACATTTTTTTTGTAGTAATTATATGTTATATGTTAAAACCGTAAAATAAATATCTTAAATCAATATAAAGTCAAATACTTTCTTGACTCAAAGACAGGTAGGTATTTAAAATGACATAGGTACGTAGCATTTTAGTATATTGCGCATTTTGGATAAGACTTTCCATTTGTGTCGTTGAAGTGGAAGGGAGAGGGGAAGGGGGTGGAAAGTGGGTTCGAACCCCTATCCCCCCTGACACCATTTATATTGTGAGAAAATGTTTAGTTTTTCAGATATTCCGATTTCGAAACTTCGTAAAAACTAACCTAAAATGTAAGTAATTAAGACTTGTGACGTCTCCGCCGCTTCAGGTTGGCCAGAAGGCCCTTCACCCTTGCGTAACACTGTTGAAACCCAAGCTCGCCTTCGCCACTTCGGCTTGTTGGTCGCCCTTCAGCGACCACCCTCAGTAGCTACGGCTTGATTGGGTTTCAACAGTGTTACAGCGGATGGGGGCTGCCCTCGGTTTCGACAAAAAAGTAATAAATATGTATGTAATTACTATTTATTTGATAAACATTTCAAATCACTAACGTCATATTATGTCAAGTTGCCGCCATTTGACATTCGGGAATCTAAAAGAACAAAGTAGTTACTATTTGTGTTGTTCTAGTTAAGTTAAAATGAAATACTGATATATTATATACATAATTGATAAATACACTCATGGACATATTTAGGGGAACGCAAAAAAAAGGTCGAATAACGGAAAATATTTTCATATTTTCGTACTGGCCACTATACCAGTATTATGTATTAAAAAAAAAAGATGATTTTAAAAATAATTTTATTTTAAATTTCATTTGTTTTTTTTTTATCTGCTAATTTCTGAGACACGTAGTGTATGGAATTTTCGTCGGCTTTTGTTGTTTTTAACAAAAACTTTATTTCTGTTGTTTTTTTGACGAAAAATTGTCATTATTGAGTGAAGTGAACTTAATTCGATAAATTTAGGCGATAATGCCGGATCTCAGCGTTGCTCTGGTTTCTAAAGCTGTAACTTTAATTGAAAATGGTTACACTTACAATGAAGTGGCTCAAACATTACATGTTTCCAAGTCTGTGATTTTCCGCAATGTTAAACGATACCGGCAGACTGGAGAGTATACCAGGCGTAAAGGACAAGGTCGCAAAAGAGTAACAGGAGAGAGAGACGATAGATTTATTGTCAGCAGTGTTCTCAGAAACCGTACCTTGACTTCTTCTGAGGTACGAAACCAGCTGCAGGAAGTTCGACAAGTGATAATTAGTACCAAAACCGTCAGAAGAAGACTGAAGGCAGCTGGTATAGGGGCGTACTTGCCTGCCAGAGGTCCACAGCTCACTACAGGTCATCGAGTGGCTCGGGCCAGTTTTGCTCGTTTCCACCTAAATTGGAATAATGACGCTTGGGGAAAAGTTCTTTTTAGTGATGAGTCCAGATTTTGTCTCAAACCAGATGATGGAAGGACCAAAGTATGGCGGCGACCCGGAGAAAGATACGCTCAGTGTAACATTATTGGGAGAGAGCCGTATGGTGGAGGGTCAGTAATGGTATGGGGCGGTATTTGCTTAGGAGCACGCACGGAGCTACACATCGTAGAAAACGGCTCCCTGACTGCGGCAAGATACGTAACCGACATTTAAGAGCAGATTGTGATGCCTTTTGCCCCTTTCATTGGAGACAATTTTCTTCTAATGCATGACAACGCTCGACCTCACATTGCGGCATTAGTTTCGGAATATCTTAATGAGGTCGGAATCCAGGTTTTGGGGTGGCCGGCACGCTCGCCAGACCTAAATCCAATAGAACACGTTTGGGACAAACTGGGAAGACAAATTAAACAAAGAAATCCATCACCTGTCAACGTAAGAGACCTCAAAACCGCATTGGTTGAAGAATGGAACTCAATGCCGCAAAGTTTTATTGACAATTAAATAGAGAGCATGCCCAGACGCATGCAGGCAGTTTTAACAGCAAGAGGTGGCAACACTAAATACTGATTGTACCACCCATCGCGAAAAAACCAGTCATTTGGACAATATTCACTTTTCTTTAGTTTTCATTGTGTTAGGTCAAAACTCTTCAGAATTAAGTCACTGACCTTATTGTCTTTAATTTCGTTTCTTTCGCTTTGATTTTGTAATTTTTTTATGTTCAAAAATCTTAATTTAATTAATTCAGAATAATAATCAAATGTATTGTACAACAAAAATGTGTTTTCATATGATCTTGCAGTCTGTTTTTTGCGTTCCGCTAAATATGTCCACCGGTTTATATTGTATAGATGTGAAATGTTATTTAAACATTGGGTTTTGTGCTAATATTGCTGAAAATACGGTAAGTTACTTTCACACAAAAAAAAATATAAAAAGAAAACTACTCGTTTGCTCGGGCTGGGAATAGTATTAAAAAAGGAGACCAACCCCTTTTAAATGAGACCATTTTCAAACCAAAACTCCAACGACACGAATGGAGACGCCAGCCGCCTTTTGTACTTCTGACTAGGTGCCTGGGTCCAAAGAGATGAACCGGCAGGAAACTCTATGGACACAAAACGATATTTATAATTTATACAGACATTTATTAGATGGTTTATATTTATTACAAGGTTTTGTTTATTATAGAATTTTCAGCTTTGAATTAATAACGTATCCACTTGACGACGTCGACACGTGGCTAATAACTTTTAAAATTCAACTAAAATTTTATCAGTTTATTAAGACTGGAATTGTTGAATGTTTTGTAAATATCTTGAACCGTCTGAACTTGAAAAATGAACATGTAGTGTTACTATAGTTATAATTGAAATTGAGTATTTTAGAACAAATAGTTTTTTTGTTTAACTTGATATCAAGGTTTTATTAATGGTTATTGGAACGTAGTTTCTTATCGCTGGCTGTGAAAGGGGGCTAGACGGTAAAAATTCTTACCAAAAGTTGTCACGACATGTTTTGCTTTCTCTCTCTCGCTTATAGAAAGCAAGCGAGATATTTTCATTTCTATCATTATTATTTTCTGTATTATATTAAACTGCTTAGTAGTTCTGTATTATTTATTTGATATTGGAGTTTCTTCTTTTAGAACCAATTTGCAAATAAGACAGTTTAAATGAAAATAATAATACAAATATGTGATCAAATATACTCGTAATGTTTTGTAACGCCATCTATTTATACCTTAGAGAAACATAACCACATCTGTTATATAAATATATCAGTACAAAGTGAAACCGCTAGGTGGCGGGACAATAACTCATGGGTTTATTGATTAACTTAAATAGTCTTGAAAAAATGCTAGTTTTTTTTTAAATTAAAACATTGATTAAATTTGAGCCGTTCAAACGCCGTCATTTTGCGCGCGCCTTGCGAGACGGCAAATGACACGTCCAGTGAATGTTTATTAACATTTATGAACTTTTTAGTTACCTCATACATATTTTAAATTTTAAGTGCTTTACAAGTCATGGAAGAAGATAAAAATCATCTTACAAGTATTGTATAGTACCGGAGTGCAAAAATAGTATTAGAAAAACACCCGACAAAGTTTATACGCGACAAAGTTTTTATATTCCAAGAGATGCGAAAATACAAAAACAATGGTGTATGGTAATTAAAAGGGATAATATATGTCCTAAATCGTGTTTATATTGTTGTGAAGATCAATTTAACGTAAGTATACTTTATTTATAATAAGTTTAATCTTATAGTTTAAATTTATAGTAAGTATAGAACATAAGAAAATTTTGGTTTAAAATTAACCTAACCTAGCTTACAAAAGTTCAGTATAACTTTCTATAAAAACCGTATTCTTTTTTTTGGTTTTACGAAATTTTTGAGGTTGTCGATTTATTTCAGGTTAAGGAAGATACAGCTAATAATATTGAATATAATATGTATAACGAAACAACAAGGAGAAAAATGTAATCTAAGTTTGAAGAAAGGAGTTGTTCCTCATACATTTTTGTGGTAAAAACACCAGCTGAGAGAATGAGAATGTGCATAGTCAAAAGGCAAAGATTGACGTCGGTTAATGAAGCCTTATCAGAGTTAGCTATCTAAAGTAGTGTTTAAAAAAATTGGTGACCTTTACAAAGTAGTGATATAGTAAGTAAGTCCTAGTACTGCCCATACAAATTTCTGTTATCCAATGATATTAATAAGCCAAGACAATATTAAATGTGATCACAAGGCAGAGCCTTGCTTTTCGCATATTAAAGATAAATTACCAAGTGACTAAGCTGTGCAAGTTACTATTAAACCGAAGTATATAAGTAAAGGTGTCAATGTAAATATACCTGCTGAAAACAATATGTAGCATTGTTACCATTTCCTCATTCAACACACAATACTACTACTGGTACTTTACCAGTAAAACTATCTGTTTTAAAAAGAAAATTGTTTACTGAAAACACAGCTGGTAATACTTCTATAGCATCTTATATCTTCTATATCTGCTGATTATTAACCAAGTTATTTATCTGAGTCAAGTGAAGTAGAAAATGATTCAGAGGAAGAAACATTTTAAAAATGTAATGTGTAGTAGCATGCTAACTGCTATTGAAAAAGTGTTTGTAGGTATTTGTTTTGTTAAAGTTGTTTGAGTATTGAAAAAAATGTTTTTAGGAATACTTAAACAATTGTATCATTTAATAAAACCTTTAAGCACTTAAATATAGGTTTAAATTATAAATTTTCTCAGAACACTAATACCACAGTATGAACTTCGACACCGGTAATTTGAATGGCGTGTCAAATGACGTCACATTTCCTTTCGACCAATGGTGGCGCGTTTTGGAAGTTTGAATTTCGCTCTCTTAATTTACACTTTTCACAAATTATTTTATGGCCTTAAATGATTAGTAAATTAAAAAAATGTTTTTATCATAATAAGATGATAATAAGTATCCGAAAAAAAGTCTTTGAGACCATTTAAAATTTTATTCATATTCCCTATTCTTTCAATAATTAATCGAAAGGAACTTCGTTCCATCCGGGTGTCCCTTGACACCTCTTAGTTTTATTATCTTTAAATGTTCTTTAAAACGGCATTGAACTGTCATCATAAATAGAAGAATTGTTATAAAAAAAAATAAATAAAAAATATTATGTATTACAGTAAGTACCCTTACTCTTTAGTACGAGTTTTGACGTAACGGAAACTACCTATAATCTATGACAGTTTACCAAATCGTAAAATCGAAACACAGATCTATTGAAATATTTAAATAATCTGTTAATAATTATATTATTTAAGATTAAATAACTAAAGATATATTTATTTTTCAACAGATTATTTTAAACGTCACTAAATTGTGATTCATAGAGTAGATATACAATAATTCTATGTTTCGATTTTTCGATTTGGTAAACTGACATACTTTTCGTAACGTAACGTAAAAAGTAATCTGTTCCCTTCACCCTCAGACCTTAAAACCACGAAAAGTTATTGCATTTCAGTGTTAACTTAAAAAATGTTTGGATGCACTCCATAAATTCAAATTATCTTTATTCAAGTAGGCATTTACACGCACTTTTGAATCCAATAATCACATTAAATTGATCAGTATAGTCAGTTCGTGAGTAGCCACCACCAGCTCGGAATGCTGTCAATGACCCAAGTTCCACACATTTCGATCAATAAATATTCTTGTATGTTATAATAAGATTTATTTAATAATATTCTTTTAGATTTAAAACTAAGAAAAGGAAGTTTAATATTAGATTTAAAACTAAGAAAAGGAAGATCTAAGA
Source organism: Napeogenes sylphis (assembly GCA_959347405.1). Taxonomy (NCBI): domain Eukaryota; kingdom Metazoa; phylum Arthropoda; class Insecta; order Lepidoptera; family Nymphalidae; genus Napeogenes; species Napeogenes sylphis. The sequence goes on along the minus strand of OY365777.1, from coordinate 46,818,125 downwards.
TATCTTGTAGAACTTTAGATGCGCCGAATATTCGGTATATTCGGCATTCGGTTTTTCGGACACGGCAAAGAACTAAAAGACAACGACAAGACAATTTATGATTTATTTATTAGAAGTCAAAAAATCTTATACATAATGTGTTGAATAATACTTAAAAATATATCATCATTCTTCTCGAAATATATAAAGTTAACATATTTATTTTATTATTGCTAACCTACAATTAGTATTTAGTATAGTCAACATTTATTTTGAAACTTAAATCGGAAATCGAAAAAAAATATTTGTAAACCACAAATCAACATATTTATTCATCTAGCCAGCAGCCACACGTAGGGTATAGTGCCCGGCAATAAATATTGCACATCGACCTTTGGAAAGAGACAATCGGCTAATTTCGGCTTCGTAGAGCATTATCTCTGTCGCACGAAATTGAAACAGTATGATGGTAACTATAAGGAGCTGTTAAAACAAGTATAATTTGTTCTATTGATAATTATTTTTATTCTTTGTATATAAGCCACAAATTTTTCTATAAGTGGTGGCTTTAAGCTGGGGTAAAATAAAATAATAAAAAAAAGACGTGTGGCACTCAGAGACTGCCGCGGTAAAGCTATTGCATAGCATTTTTTATCAACTTATGCAATTATAGTTATTTATTTATTTATGTAGTTGTTTTTTTTCTTTGATGTTGATTCAAGTTGTGTAACTTGCGTGTGCGTGGTGATATATAAAATAACATTTTTTTTCTTTTAGTGAATAAATTACTCATTTATAGGGTTTTCCTACGCTATATAAGATAAAATTTTAAATAAGAATGGTATCATTTCTCAATTTAAATAGGACCATATAGTCCTATTTAAATGAGAAATTATCAGTGCTATGCAATATCATAAAAAGGTTAATAATATTAACAGCTAAAACGTTTTTAACCTTAAATCTAGGGAATAAAGTTCAATAACGATTGTTAAATTCTTGTACTCAGGGTCTTTTGTAACACCATAACAGAAAGTCATTGAAATGAAAATCCTTGTTGAAAAAATACATTTGTACAAGTAAAACATTTATTTTAAACTAAACCTTAAGCTGTAGACAATAAAGTTCATAACATATATTATCAACTTGGCGCTAACGCTATTGTTAAATGATAGGTACACAATACTGGTGTGTTAGGTTATTTTCGTTAAGGAATTTCTGAATTCGGTCTCCACGCTCAAGGCCCGCGATAGAAGTCATGCAATAGCTTAACATGCTTACATTATGTTCACGTAATTTATTATTTAGGAAAATTATAACTGTAAATAATAAAGACCATTATAGCTATTCTTGAAATGAGACATTGTAATAATAATAATTCTAATTCTCAGCTACTTCCATTACACCATCTGTGCTCTCAAAGAGGTCAATATCACTGTCACTATCAGTGTATTTATCACTAGTCCATCAGAATTGTATAAACTGTGGTGAATGCCTCTACATTCATTTTCACATTTGATTGTATGATCGCAAACCTTTTTCCACTCTTCAGCGCCGATGTTTGATGTCGGCTGTCAGTGGTTTATTCTTGTTTAGTTTCATTTACGAATTCATATAGTTATTTACATATTTTCTCCGTTTTGTTGAAAGAAAATATGACCTAATAGCAAGAGCAATATCCTACATTATAAGGGGCTGTAAATCCCATTCTTTCCAGAAAGAAAATTAAGTTCAAAACGTAACCTTCCATCGGTAAGTGATCCAACATGGTATTTTTTTTACGTTGTTCTTCATTACAATAAACTATTTTAGTTTTTTAAATGGTTTACAAATTATAAAGAGAAAATCATCCTATGACCAAATTATAGGACTGCTATATGCAATATTTATTATGATATTTGAGTATTTTAAAGTATTCTATATTTTTTTGTTACAGTGTTGTAAAAAGCACAGTTATCGATAATTTAATCCAGTATTATTCTAATGAATTCTGCAACATCTATGTGCTATATCCAGGGATTATTATTCTAGATTTCCCGTGGATGTTAACTGACGACAGATATGGATCGACACGATTGCACAGAAAAATTGGGAATAGAACCATTTTAGTCCGTAATATTTTAATAACTAATATTTAATAGTTTAGAAAAATATGGCTGTAGTTTTATTGTAATTTATTTTTCGTTTCTTTTATAAGACGTTCTCGAAGTGGCGAATAAAAAATTAAAAATATGTGTTAACCTGACCATTTTTTTTTAAATTTACTTTCAATAAATGTTTTTGATTTTTTTTTTCTAGTTATTTGTCGTATTGATTATTTTTAAATGCTACCTTAGTTATTTTCTAGAACGGAATTTAGATGAACGTTATCGCACACGGCAAAATCCTCTAGGTGATAGTACTTTTTGATGTATCTCGTTCTAGCAAGTGATGGAAAGCACTTAAACAGCCTTTTAGAAACAGTAGGTACTACCATAGAGATAAGGATCACTATCGATATCGCGGATAAGTTTACATAATGTTACATCACTAGAAAAAAAAATTGTTGTCTACGGCAGTGTACGCCTTAAACATATGAAGCTCCTTCTATGCTTTAATTATTATTTTGAGACATAGCTAGTGTGGTAGATAATGCTCTACGAAGTCGAAATCAGCCGATTGTCTCTTTCAAAAGGACGATGTGTAATATTTATTGCCGGCTACTGTATTACAACGTCTCATTTTAAGAATGGGTATAATGGTTTTTATTATGTGCAGTTATAATTTTCCTAAATAATAAAATTTTTAAATAATAAAAAGCATGTTTCTTAAATCATATTACTCCCCAATTAAAATGATCACTTATAGAAAAAAAAATGTTCTTATACATAAAATAAATATAATTAGAAAAGAAGAAAATTATACTTGTTTTAACAGCTCCTAATAGATACAGGAATGATTGTATTTCTTGCGACAGTGATAACGCTCTATGAAGCCGAAATTAGCCGATTGTCTCTTTCCAAAGGTCGATGTGCAATATTTATTGCCGGGTACTATATATGTTAGAACCTGTTCATGACAAATAATCAATGAAACCGAATAGTTCAGCCGAATGGTATTCGGTATTCATCTCTACTTATTATAATATATGCGTACACTCAAGGAAGGATAAAGAATTTGTTAATTTTTTGAAGTTGAAAATTAGGCGTTACGAGTTATATTTTATTTTTTGTATTTATCCTATGTCTGTCGCTGTTTTTAATATAAGTTTTTAAATTTTGGCGTTTATATAGTATGTTATTAAAAAAGTATTGAGCAGCGACCGTAAAAATACCGATTTCTTTAAAAACATTTCTCAGGGAATCTCTAGCTTTTAAATTACAAATAGCCCGTATAGATTTTTTTTTTTGTAAAAAAAAATATAGAATTAATTTTCTCCAGCACTGTCCCATAATAAAATACCGTAAGACAAAATACTATGAATATAACTAAAATAATCGAGGCGAGCCGTATTAACGTCTGTTAATTGACTTACTTTTTTAATTGTAAAGACAGCTGAGTGAGTTTGCCTGTAAGTGTTGAGCGTTGGGGGTTCCACTGGAGTTTTCTATCTAAAGTTACACCTAAGAAAAATGTTGAGTCGAGTGGAGAATCAGCCGATTTACAATTATTTACATCAACAGTCTAAACTCTTTCTTTAGACCTCTGAAATTTAGGTAAGAGGCAATAAGATCAAGTTTGAGATTAAGTTTGCATAATAATATTTGATGGTCCACGCAATCAGAGGCTTTATAGTCCGTCAAATTAGCATTAAAAATAGGCTCAAATTAGGTCAAATTTTGCAAAAATCGGTTTTTTGAACTTACCGTTTAGCTGGAAACCTCAAAAAACCGATTTTTGCAACATTTGTCCTTGAATATTTTTTTTCCACACTTCAGATTGATGTGGATTATTTGACAAATTGTGGATAATAGGGTTTCCAACATTCATGTTAATTTTTAGCAAGGTGCGAATTAATGTAACTTTCAATGTCTATTTTGACCGGACTATTAGATAAATCACAAAACATCCCGATTGCATTCTGTGACTTCTCCTATGCGCCGTAAATGTGCTTAAGAAGCGTGGCACCCGCATCATTTGTTTTATCCTTATCATCATCCTCCTTACGTTGTGGACACTCCACCTGTAGGGTTGCCAACTTTTTTTGACTTGACTGTGAATTTATAAAATGGTTTGAATAGGATAAAAAAGTATTTGAATGAAAAAAAAAAATAATAAAATTTTATGCTTTTATGGTCTTAAAAACGTATTTTTATGTGGTTTTAGCACAAGCTCAAACATTACTACTATTTTTAAATGTTTCAAACAAATTTTGACAATCAACATTGAAATTCAAAGAAATAAACAATTCGTTTCTAATTAAATTTATTACCAATTAAAAATGTTCAATTTCAATCTCATTTTTCAAAGACATGTTAGGAAGTATGGAAAACCAGTTATGTTCGCTAAAACCAAACCATTTTAACCTCCGACTCAAAAAGAGGGGTGTTATAAGTTTGACCTGTCGATCTGTGTTGACACACAGACAGACACACTGATGTGTGTCTGTCTGTTTCATTCTAACAGCGTGGACGGATTTAATTGCGGTTTTTTTAATCGAAAGCCTGGTTCGTTGAGATGGTTCTTGGTTTGGTCGAGTAAGAAACAGTCATCTTTAAGATATTGAGGTTTTATTGGTTCAGGTGAAACGTTTTTATACTATGTTGATAGAAATACTTAAGCAAGTGAAAATTTGTGTGTCCGTAGGTTCATTTAGTACAATAATTAACCCAGTAATATAATTTTAAAAAGCAGAACAAATAAATTAATTAATTAAAAACCCCCATACAAAACACAAAAAAGACTAAAAATAATATTATTATGTACTTATTGAACATACGTCGGGGGAACGCGTAATAAAGGAAGAAATTAAAATGTAAGTAAGTTATCAAGGCAAAAAAAAAATTACGATATCGAATCTTATAGTCCAAGTCCTCAATAATTAACTTCGTAACTATATTGTTTGATATATAATTTAAGCTCCTATCAATATAAAGTGAAAAAATACTGATAACTTTATTAAATATTTCGGGTGATAACAGATGCCAATTGACTGACTGAATGAAATGTTAAATACATTTCGTTTATTAATTAAAAATAGTTTTGTTCATCTGTTCTAATTCATATGGTAAATAGTTAAATACATACCTATAAAACCGATAATGAGTATTTAGTTCTATGCATCGCAGTACAGCTTGGAAATAAAGTATTTTCACATACTTTATTTGCATGCAAAAGTATAAAGTATAATAGGGAACATGTAAAAAGTTTAAAATGGTCTCAATATTTTTTTTCGATTACTTATTATCATCTTATTATAATAAAAACATTTTTTTTTATTTACTAACCATTTAAGGCCATAAAATAATTTATGAAAAGTGTAAATTAAGGGAGCGAAATTCAAAATTCCAAAACGCGCCCCCATTGGTCGAAAGGAAATGTGACGTCATTTGACACGCCATTCAAATTAACGGCGTCGAAGTTCATACTGTGGTATTAGTGTTACTGAGAAAAATAAATAATTTAAACCTATATTTTCGTGCTTAAAGGTTTTATTAAATGATACATTTGATTAGGTAATCCTAAAAACATTGTTTCAATACTCAAACAACTCTAACTAAACAAATACCTACAAACTCTTTTTCAATAGCATTTAGCATGCTACTACATATTACATTTTTTAAATGTTTCTTCCTCTGAGTCATTTTCCACTTCACTTGACTGAGATAAATAACTTGGTTGATAATCAGCAGATATAGAAGATATAAGATGCTATAGAAGTATTATCAGCTGTGTTTTCAGTAAACAATTTTCTTTTTACAGATAGTTTTACTGGTAAAATTGTTGTGTACCCATGTTGTGTTTTAAATGAGGAAATGGTGACAATGCTACATTTTGTTTTTCAGCAGGTATATTTACATTGACACCTTTACTTCCATACTTCGGTTTAATATTAACTTGCACAGCTTAGTCACTTGGTAATTTATCTTCAATATGCGAAAAGCAAGGCTCTGCCTTATGATCATTACATTCAATAGGAGAAGTACTGAGTCCTGGCTGATTAATATCACAGACATTTATATGGGCAATACTAGGACTTACTTAGTATATCACTTCTGTGTGAAGGTCACCATTTTTTAAACACTACTTTTGATAACTAACTCTAAAAAGGCTTCATTAACTGAGGTCAATCTTTGCCTTTTGACTATGCACATTCATGAGAATGTTCTCTCAGCTGGTGTTTTGCCACAATAATATATGAGGCACAACTCTTTTCTTCTAACTTAGATTACTTTTTTCTCCTTGTTGTTTCGTTATACATATTACATTCAATACAATTGGCTGTATCTTCCTTAACCTGAAATAAATCAACAAAAATAAAAATTTCGTAAAACCAAAAAAAAAAAATACGGTTTTTATAGAAATTTAGACTGAACTTTTGTAAGCTAAGTTAGGTTAATTTTAAACTCAAATTTTCTAATGTTCTATACTTACTATATATTTAAACTATTAGATTAAACTTATTATAAATAAAGTATACTTACGTTAAATTGATCTTCACAACAATATAAACACGATTTAGGACATATATTATCCCTTTTAATTACCATACACCATTGTTTTTGTATTTTCGCATCTCTTGGAATACAAAAAACACTTTGTCGGGTGTTTTTCTCATACTATTTTTGCACTCCGGTACTATACAATATTTGTAAGATGATTTTTATCTTCTTCCATGACTTGTAAAGCAATTAAAACTTAAAATATGTATGAAGTAACTAAAAAGTTCATAGTAAACATCCACTGGACGTGTCATCGCGACGTCACGCAAAGCGCGCGCAAAATGACGGCGTTTGAACGGCTCAAATTTACTCAACCTTTTAATTTTTAATTTGAAAAAAAACTGGAATCTTTTCAAACCTATTTATATTTTTTTCTACCATATAGAGAGGTAAATAATTAATTTACGTCAAAAAAAAAATACATGAATGTTCCCTATTACCAAAAATAAAGTATAATACTTTATTATAAAGTATGGTTGGCAACCCTATCCACCTGTCCGAACGAAGCGCTTTGATTCTTCGTTTTTAGTGCTTACAGCAAAAGACTGGAACAGCTTGCCTACGTCGGTATTTACGGCCGAATACAATGTGTGTGTCTTCAAGAGAATAAGTTTAGGTGGATTACTTATACTTATTATTACTTACTACCTATGACTACATTCCCACTTACCATCAGATGGAATGTAATTAACCATTAACTTAGTATGTAGTACTTATAAATTATAATAATAATAATGAACCAGATATCTGCTCAAATGTACTCTCGCGCTGTATCTATATTATATTCATGGATGTTGGTAAATTTATTTATTATAATTATCCAATTATAAATCTGGCACACATATTATTAGGTGTATAAAAAATTATCTGCAAAATGAATAACTAACATAGTTCTTAAGACTCCTACTGGCAAAAATTAAATTTTTTAAGCATTTTAAAATCTCAAATCTATTGTTAAGAACGTAAAAAATATTTATTGTTAAAGTGCAGGGGCGACGTGTCGAAAAAAAGGTGTTGTATCCACAGCCATTTAATTATAATCTTATAAGACAGACAGACAGACGATGATTGACCTGAATTGATAGTACAACGATAAAATAAAGAATATCAATACATTTATGACGTGTTAAAATGTGTTAAAATATTAATTAGACATATTTCATGACAGGGTGCAATAGTAGTTTTATATTATGGTGACTGGATAAAATGATATGCTTGTAATTATTACATTTTAATCGTAAAAGCCTCAATAACTTAATTAGACTAATATTTTCAAAACCTTATCTTTGTTATTTTTCAGGAATGCATTTTTCTCAAGCTGTGTCCATTATACAAAGCCAAGTGGGTACTATACGAGGTGTCCAAGTACTATACAGTGATCAGGTAAATATAATCATTTGAATTGAAACATTGATTGTCTAGAATACGTGCTCAAGTAATGTCAAATGTTCACGACATTCATTCATAATGAAAATAAAAAACGTGTTCTAGCTATTAATGAACATATTATTTTCATTTAATAATAAACATTTTATGCATAATATCGACGAGTGACTTTAATAAATTGAAGCTGTGTCGGTGTATTCCAAGGTACAGTTCTTGGTTTTATGTACACAAATGTTAATATGTAGATCATATTATTTATATTTACAAGCCTCAGAAGAGCATGTTACTACTTATCTCAGTTTCCTTTTCTCCCCAATAACACAGTGGGTTATCTGGATGACATATCTATACAGCTTTACTGGAAACATATAGTTGACACAAAGAAATAAATACTGATTATAAAGGTATTATAATAAACTTATCTTACGCTATTTTTTGTAAGTAATCTACAATTACAATTTGCCTTATGTAATTTGTAAGTTGTACAAAGTAGATATTATTTTTGTGACAAATATTTTATGGAACTATTTCTATATTGGAAGTGCTACAGAGCTGACGATGTGTGTGTAATGACTCATCAAGTCTATACAACAAAGCCGCGTGACACAACACCCTTATGACTTATCATAAACTATGTAAGAAGCTTTGTCCATTGTGAGAGCGGTCAGTGTCTGTGGCACATATGTCTATAGGTTAAAAAAAGTATCAAAGAAATATTTCGGAAATCTGATAATGTATATCTTTTTTTTTTTCAGAATCCACTTTCAGTAGACTTAGTGATAAACATGCCGCAAGACGGGGTTCGGTTGATATTCGATCCGGTCGCGCAAAGACTCAAAATAATAGAGATATACAATATGAAATTAGTTAAGCTGAGATACAGGTGAGTACATAGGGCTGTTCTTCATTACAACTATACACAGTTATATGTTGGCAAAGTTAAGTTACTGCGTTACTACTAAACAGTATGTAGTGTATAAAATAAAAAATATTTTAGACTTTGAAAAGACGAGATAAGATCATTTTAACCTTCACCTAATGTTTTTTTAATAAAATTATAATAAACGTAATTGTAACGATTATTATTGAATATTAATATTAATTGAGAACGATAGCTTTAAATATTTTTATTCATAAGAATTCTGATAATCTGGCAGAATGTAATAAATAGGTTTGGTGTGGGTAGGGTTGCCAACTTTTTTTGACGAAAATAAATTTAAAATGGTTTGAATAGGAAAAAATAAAGTATTTGAATGAAAAAAAAAAGTATTTTTTAAATTTTATTCTTTTATTGCCTTAAAAACGTATTTTTATGTGGTTTTACCACAAGCTCAAATTTATTACTATTTTTTAATGTTTCAAAGTTTGTTTGACAATCAACATTGAAATTTAAATAAATAAACAATTCGTTTCTAATTAAATTTATTACCATTTCAAAATGTTCAAATTCAATTTCATTTTTCAAAGACATGCTAGGAAGTATGGAAAGCCAGTTATGTTCGCTAAAACCAAACCATTTTTAACTCCCGACTCAAAAAAAGGGGTGTTATAAGTTTGACCTGTCGATCTGTGTATCAGTGTGTCCGTCTGTGGCATTCAAGCTGCCAAACGCGTGGTCAGATTTAATTGCGGTTTTTTTTAATCGAAAGCCTGGTTTGTTGAGATGGTTCTTGGTTTGGTCGAGATAGAAACAGTCGTCTCCAAGATATTAAGGCTTTATTGGTGCGGGCTCTTATGCAATATTGATAAAAATACTTAAACAAGTGAAAATGTGTGTGTGTGTTAGTTATCACTTCACAACCTGGTATATTTTTTTAAATATTTTCAATGTACAAAGACTACCTTTCCACAGATTTATTACATGTATAGAATAAGATTTTAATGGTACTTATTACGTGATTGCCATAAATTGACATAACTTTTTATTTCTTAACCGATTTAGATGAAAAAAACACTAACTGTTAAATGAAGACTGTGATAATATATTTCTGAAAACAGCAATCAAATTGGTTAAGCCGTTTCTGAGATTAGCATGCACATACATACAGACATACAGACAAACTGAAAAACTATTGTTTTGGGTTCTCTTGCTCTTATAAAGATCCCCTATGATGTTTTTTTTTAATTTTATACAGAAATGGAAATTCTATACATGTAATAAATCTGTAGTGCAGTAGTCTTTGTACATTAAAAATAACAGAATACATTTTCAGCATTTATTAAATCTTTGTCTGTTTGTCTTTTAGTTGTGCACACAACACCAAAAAAAATATTTTCTAAAATTCATATAAGGGGACCTTTACCTAAGCAAGAGGACCCAAAACAATATTTTTCATATTATCTGTTCTTCTGTATGTCTGTATGTTTGTTCACGCTACTCGATTTGGATGCAGTTTTCGGGAATATATTGTCATAGGATTCACTTTACATTTTGTTTTCTTTTTAACAATCAATGAACAAATAAAAAAGATAATAATCTCTTATTGTCGTACCATTGCTGCTTAGCAGTTAGATCATGTATGGGCAACCTTTGACAAGTTGTGGGCCAAACTTTAGTGTGCAAATACATCCGCGGGCCGCGTTTAAAAGTAGTTCATTTTTAAGTAGTGTTGTCAAGTAGTGTTCATAATTATTTGCACTATTGCAAATATCTATATATCAGACATGAAATAATACGACAATATTATTATAATAACAATTTATTAAAATAACAAAATAAAATGAAAAAAATTGGTACAACATTATAATTAAATCGTTAAATTTGGAATTGTTACAAACTACTAGAATTAAATAGCAACACCGAAATCAATGAGACACTTGAGTTTGAATTTGGGAAACTAATCCATCGATGTTTGGATTAATTCCACTGATACAAAGACGTAAAGAATTTTCCAAATTATCGTCAGTCAGCCTTGTACGATGTTTTGATTTATTAACTTTTATCATTGAAAAGAACTGTTCGCATTTATAAGTACTGCCAAACGCACAAATCAATCTTCTTGCGAATTTTCTAACTTGCGGAAAATGGTCTTCTTCGAGGTATTTTTTGTAGGAATCGCACAACTCCATGTCTTCAAATTTAGATTTTAGGAGTGAGTTTTCTTGAATCTCGATCAACTCCATTTGCAAGTGTATTGGAGCATTTTGTACATTACTTTTTGTTGGAGTAGCAAATAAATTGAAACAGTCATCCATGTTTTTGAAATCGCTAAATCTGTTCGAAAATTGCTCCGACAGTACCTTGAGTTCTTCAGCATATTGAACATGAGCAATATTCTCATACACAGAGAGCGTGGGGAAATGGTAACTGTTACCAGACAGCTTCTGTGCCTCCCACAAGCGGATTTTATTCTGAAACGCTTTCAAATGGCTGTACAAATCATTAACTAACTGTCCTTGTTTTTGAAGTTTCAAATTTTAATCATTCAAATAGCCAGTAAGGTCGACCAGAAATGCTAAATCACATATCCATTTTGGGTCACTCAATTCAGATAGTGGTTTATCTTTTATTTGCATAAAGTCTTTTATCTCATTTATAAGCTCATATAAAACCGTTTTAGCATTTTCCCTTTGCTTAGCCATCTGACTTTACAATAATATGGTCATGGTCATCATATTCGGCTGATTTTCATCCAATAACGCCTTGAACTGACGATAATTAAGCCCTCGGTATCGAATAAAATTGATGGTTTTTACTACCACATTCATAACATTCTGGAGTCGAATGGACTTAGAACACAAGTTCTGTTGGTGGATAATGCAATGAAGGACTATCAAATCATCTTTTTGCACATTTAGTTCAGTTGCTTTTTCATTCAAAATTCCGATGAAACCTTTACGTAAGCCGACCATAGAAGGTGCACCATCTGTGCATACTCCAACTAATTTTGACCATGGCAAGCCAAAACTTGTGAATACCTTTTGAACTTCATTAAAAATGTTCTCTCCTGTAGTGGTACCTTTTAGCGACTGTAAAGCAAGCAATTCCTCACTAACAGTGAACTCTTTATCAACACCTCGAATAAATATAGCGAGTTGAGCTGTGTCCGACAAATCGGTGCTCTCGTCTAATGCTATGGAACATGATTAAAAACCATCCATACGGTCAGTCAATGTTGTTTTGATATCATTAGCCATCATTTCTATACGTCGGACAACAGTTCGTCTTGACAAACAAATTTTTTTAAATTCATTTTTCTTTTCAGGACATAAAACACTACAAACTTCTAACATACACTCCTTGATAAATTCTCCTTCGGCAAATGGTTTTAATGATTTTGCCAATTTTGAACTAACTATAAAACTAGCTTTCACAACATTATCAAGTTGTGTTCTTTGTTTATCAAACATTTGCTGCTGCCTTCCCAAATTTGCAGTAAGCTTCTGTATTTTGTCTTTTCTTATTTGTCCTGTCAGTGAGTGCAGCGTAGGATGCTTAGTTGAGTAATGCCTCTTTATATTGATCACTGAAATGGATTCATTACACATCAAACAAATAGGCTTACCATTGTGCAAGATAAAAAAGAATTATTCAGTCCATTTTTCTTGAAATTGGCGACCCTCTGCATCTACTTTTCGTTTCTTTCCACCAGACATTATTTTCGTATACAAAATATAATTAGTAGGCATTCAAGATGCACACAAAGTGACAAAGCAAATTAACGGCACTAGCAGTTCGCTAGGATATCGCTTGTCGAAGTTATCATCTCGGTAGCTCAAATAGAACTGAACTTAAGTTCGGGCCATCAAGCCGCCTCACTCTTTGTTATCGCCGCCACTAGGCTTGCTCGCTCACTTGATTCCGTGAGTATGAGTAAGTAGTGTAATAATTTTTTTTGTTTAATTAGGTTTTACAAAATGTCTTGCGGGCCGGATCAAATCATACAGCGGGTCGGATCCGGCCCGCGGGCCGATTGTTGCCCACATATGAGTTAGATGATTCTTCTTTGTCTTTCTTTTCTTTTTGTCAGAAACAAAATATTTTCACATACTTTATTTGTATTAAAAAATGTAAAGTATAATTAACAAAAACAAAGATGGATACTTTATTATAAAGTATTATACTTTTGCATACAAATAAAATATGTGAAAATACGTTATTTCCAACCTTTATTGCCATGCATAGAACAAAACACTCATTATACGATTTATGGGCTAACAATTGAACATAAAAGTAAGAAAATAATGGAAACGATTTATAATTACTGAACGAAATGTACCTAACATTTTATTCAGTCAGTCAGGGCCCTTATTAGCTATGAGCAAATAGTCGCGTTACGTACCGCGTTACGATAAATTTGCAAAATCTTCATGGGGTCGTATTCTCTATGCCATTGTCAAATCTAAAAACATGTTGTCGTGCGTTATGGGCTTGTTTTTAAATGTCAAAATACCATGTTGTGAACTCGCGCGTTTACAAAACCCGTGGTAAGTGTTGGCACGTTTCTATAAAAATAAATTTATTCGGTATTTAATTTTTAAAAGTATTATAAAGTTAAAAAATTACTTATATTCTTTATTATAATTATAATTTACATTATTTACAATTATAATTAATTTAGTAAATACGAGCATTACCAAAACATGTATGATGGTTCTTTTGTAGCTTTATCGTTATGTAATGTATTAAAACGATCATTTAAAATGCCTTTAAAAAAAGAGTTTATTTATTAATAATAATAATAATAATAATAATAATAAAGCCTTTTTTATTTCCTTAATAAAAACTTAACATTATATAATTATAAATTAAAATTAAATTAAATAATAATAATTCATGCAATTTTTAAGTAAAATAAATTAATTTATATAATTTTAAAAATAAAAACGGAAATATTTTATTTATTAAGGACCTCTCTTAGAGTGAAGGCCTCCTCCATTTTTCTCCACACAGTTCTGTCACGCGCTTTTTCGATCCAATCTTTTCCCGCTAGTTGTATAATTTCATCGAGCCATCTCTCCATCGGTCTGCCTCTGGTTCTTTTGCCCGCAGGTCCTTTCCATAATGTAATCTTCTTGGCCCACCTGTCCTCGTCCATACGGGCAATATGGCCGGCCCACTTCCATTTCAGCCCTTTGCAGTGTTCTAGAGCATCAATTAATCTTGTTGTTTTTCTTATATCTATGCTTCTCCTTTTGTGTTTCAGTCTCAGATTCAGAATGCTGCGTTCCATGGCTCTTTGAGTTGTTATAATTTTTTTTCTGGTTTGTTTGTTGAAAATCCAGGTCTGAGATGCATATGTGAGAGAAGGTAATATACAAGAGTCCAGCACAATTTTCTTTAACTTCATTGAGGTATTTGATTTTAAAATTTCTTTGAAGCTCCAAAATTTATTCCAAGCCATGTTTACACGTCTCATTAACTCATCTTTGCGTTTAGATTTTTTGAAGGACACTTGTTTGCCAAGATATGTGTAATATTGGACGTATTCTAATAAGACATTGTTATTGTATATAGGTGAATTTAAACTGTTGGTCATAATTTTTGTTTTTGATGCATTTAGTTCTAGTCCAATTTTGTTACTGACATAATTAATTTCGCTTATCATTGATTCTAATTGCGATGAATTTTCTGCAAAAAGTATGATGTCATTAGCGAATCTAAGATTGCTTAAAAATTGGCCGTTGATGTTTATACCTGTGTTTTCCCATTTTAGTGCTTTCATAATATTTTGTAGGACTGAAATAAAAATTCTAGGGGAGAGCGGGTCACCTTGACGAACACCTCTACATATATCAATTTCAGCGCCTGTTTTATCTAGAATGACTCTGCTTGTACTTTTCGTATAGATGTCTTGTATGAGCTCTATTGTTTCTGATGGTACTTCACAGTCCTGTAAAGCTTTCCATATGCTATTATGTGATATAGAGTCAAATGCCTTAGTGTAATCGATAAATGCTAGGTAGAGCGGCCGTTTCGTTTCTTCGTATTTCTCTAAAATTAGTTCTAAAGAGTGGATGATGTCGATAGTAGAAAATGTACTTCTAAATCCTGCCTGCTCTATTGGTTGGTGTTTTTCAGTGTATTTCGCAAGGCGTTTCTCAAGGCAAGAAGCAAAAAGTTTGTAGAGATTCGATTGTAAGCTGATTGGTCGATAATTACTAATGTCTGTAGGATTTCCTTTCTTGTAGAGCAGTACTATATTTGATTTCGCCCATTCAGCAGGAATTGTTTTATCGTCTAGTATTTTATTGAACAAGGTGGTTAAAGGTCCTACCAGGTATGTTTTTTCCTTTGAAATAGCTTCGTTAGATATGCCGTCAGGACCGTTGCTTTTTTCCTTCTTCAGACACTTTATCTGATTAGAAATTTCTTGAACAGAAAATCTTTGTATTGCAGTATAACTTTTCTGTAGAGGTAGGGTCTCTATATTCGATGGCATTTTGCAAGCATAGAGATCATTATAAAATTGAGTGGCAGCTTTTATTATTCCCGCTCTAGAGAATGTTCCCTTGTTGCAGGTAGAGTTGGTCTTTAAGGAAGGGATCCACTTTTTAGATGTTAACTCTTTCAGACCCTTCTTTACACTTCCTGACTTTTTCAAATACTTTTGAATTGTCATTAGCCTGTAGTCTTGATATTCTTTTTTTATAATTTTGTGAATGTGTTTAAATAAATAAGATTTCTCATTTTTTTCTTCTAGTGTTATGGGTTTTTTATTTTTTAATTCGTTTCTTCTTTTAATAAGGTACTTTGTTCTCTCTGAAATTATATAGGGACGTTTTTTATTTGCATTGTTCACACATGCAGTCTTTAAGCTTTCATGAATTATTTGCTTAATTTTTGCATAGTATTTCTCTACATCATCATTTTTTCTAATTTTATGTTTGTCATGTTATTCTTTAAAGTTTTAATATATTTTTCTTGCTCCTCTATCGTTTGTAATGAAAGTTTGCTAATTTTAAATGTGGCTCTAGATTGTTTGGTATTAGTTAAAAGAAGGGTGCATCTTACAAGTCGGTGGTCGCTCGGAAAAGATAAGTTGTTTATCACTTCAAGATTAGTAATTTTATTTCTGATATTTGACAGAATGTAGTCTATCTGACTCTTGTTTTTATTCGGAGAGAGCCACGTCCAGATGTTCTTTGTTTTCTTTTTGAACAGGCTGTTGATTACAAAAAGATCATTTTCCCAGCAGAATTGAAGAAGAGTTCTACCTCTCTCGTCTCTTTTTCCGAAGCATGTGTTTCCCATTATTCTGTCTTCGCCTTCAATTTTTTGACCGATTCTGGCATTAAAGTCACCCATGATTATAAGTTTTTTACTACACTGTTTAAGAGATATCTGTATTTGGTCGTAAAATTCTGTAATTTCTAATTCATTTGCCTCAGAGGTCGGCGCAAAAACCTGGATGATTGATAGATTTATTTTGCTAAGACTTAAGTTTAGTATGCAAATTCGTTCGTTGACTGCAATGAAACTATCTATGTTATTTTTAAGGTGTTTTTAATAAGAAAACCTACCCCATATTGGCCTTTAGTCTTACCGAAGTAGAAAAATATATGGTCTTCGCTTTCTTCTATATTATAACCGGTTCGCCTAATTTCTGATAGACCTATGATGTCATATTTAATAGACGATATTGATTGCTTGAATTCTAGTAGCCTTTCATCTGACAAAAGTGACCGGGCATTGTATGTAGCTATGTGTATAGGGTGGAGTGGAGGGTTTTGGTCGGTGACCCCCGCTGTGACCAGCCGTGGTGGGGGACAGGACAGTTTATTTATTACCTAACTATAAATTACAATTAAAAATACAATAAACAACACAAAACACTCAAAACTTGTTACTTAAAATTTCTTCCTATTTTCGTTCTAAAACTAATCGGTAATTTAGAAAGATTTTAAGATTATTGTTTGGTTTCAAACTTACAAAAATTCTAATAACATTATAAAATAAGATTTACGGTTACTTAAAAATTAAATTTAAGGTAACGCTTTATTTAAAATAAACCTAATAAAAACAAATATTAAAAACAAACAATAAAAATCTTTTTAAAACCGGTACCTTCGAATAAAAACCGATGTTAGATTCATTGACGTACCCGTAATGTGAAATCAAAAACTGCAAATAGATAACTCACAGTGTGGCGTGCAAAATACAATTTGTCAACTCCATATCGTGGCGCGTTAAAGTTTAGAACGCGTTATGATGTATATAAATTGACATAAATACTTGTAATGTCATCAAATATCAATGTTATGTCATTGTAATGTCTACCACATTACTTTCTCAGACAAATATCCTAAAATAAATAAATCTATAATAGAGAATAAAGTTTCAAATAGAATTTACATTGAGATTTTAATTTAGTGTAATATTTTTTTTTTTTTTTTTTTTTTTTTTGTCTGTCTATGCTGTTAGCCCTGTTGGCTATTACAGCGTCACCGGGGGAATGGGTGGGTCAGGAGACCCACCCTTAAAAAGGGGGGGCCAGATGGGCCCCCATGGGGAACGACGTCCCGAGGGCGTCTCAGATTGAGACACGGACCTCGGCTCGGGGCGTCGTTAGTCAGGAGGGAAGCTAAGGAAATTTGGACACTAGCGTCCTCCGACGGCAGAACGCCGGAGCAACGGAGCACTTACTCAGTTGGGACCTCGTCTATACCGGTACAGACGGTGTGTGTCTGTATGTTGTGTGGTGTCAATTATGCCTACGCGTACACGTTATTACCTACTGTGAACGCGTCGTCGGGGTCAACGAGTACCGACTTGGGTCTTCTTTTTCTGACTAAAGTAGTCTTACGTGGTCTATACTCTGCGGCGTCAGCCACCAGTGGGTTCGGGTGTCGCTCAGCACGTTCAAAGTACTTTTGGGAAAGCCCCTTGAAGTACTGAGCGATGGTCGGAAGGTTCAAGTCTCTATGGAGATCGATGTTGCGTACGAACCACGGCGCCCCGGTTGCAATCCGTGTAAACCTGTTCTGAATCACCTGAAGGGGTTTCAGATTAGCGTGCGCAAAAGCGGGACTCGCATAGGACATGACGGAACGTATGCAAGCTTTGTAAAGTGTCACCTTATTGCGAAGGGACATTTTACTCCGCTTGCCTAACAGCGGATATAAACGACCTAATATGTAGGCCGCTCTGCTACGGACGGTCCTAATATGCGCAGTGAAAACTAACTTTCTATCTAACGTTACTCCTAGGTATTTTGCCTCGTCTTTCCAAGGTATCGGTTTATCAAAGAGTTTGATTCGCGGGAGGATCCTTGGGGGGCCCCGTTCGAAGAGCACCGAAACGCTCTTCTCAGGGTTTACCTCGATCCGCCATTTCCGCAGCCAACTCTCGAGGGAGTCGACTGCGGATTGGAGACGTTGGTATATCTCCCAGTGATCCTTAGAGGACGTGTAAAGCGCGGTATCGTCCGCGTACATGGCAAGGAATTAGTGTAATAATTGTTGCATTACAAAGTCGGTGTTGAAGAAAACTAGAAGACCATTTATAGGTACGTCATAGACAAGAATTTGAGAAACATTTTTTAAAGTTACAAGTTTTGAGTGTTTTGAGTTATTGATTGTGTTTACAATTATGTTTTAATTTCATAATAAATAAAATCATTCTTAAAGAGGCATTTTAAATTTTTCCTATAACTTAGAACATAAATATAAAATCCGATAAGAAAACATTTTTTATTCTTTTATTGAGCAAATGACTATGAGAAGTGGTCGTTGATATGTAATGTCATAAAAAGGTTAATATTATCATTACCTAAAAATATTTTCAACCTTAAATCTTCGAATAAAGTTCAATTACGTTTGTTAAGTACTTATACTTAGGGTCCTTTGTAACACGATAACAGAATGAAAAGGCTTGTTGAAAAAAATACCTTTGTACATGTAAAACATTTATTCTAAACTAAACCTTAACTAGTAAGCAATAAAGTATGTAATACATATTATCAACATGGCTCTTACGCTATTTTTAAACGATACACAATGATATGAATGATATGTACACACTCGGCCGAGCGACATAGTAGGCGGAGTGGGGGGTGTTAGGTTATTTTCGTTACGGAATTTCTAGATTCGGATTTCGGTCTCCACGCTCAAGGCCCGCGATAGAAGCTATGCAATAGCTTAAATCAGTAATTTTTCACTTTTTATTGATAACAGCTTAAATTATATGACAAAATAGTTTTATTTTAACGAAGGTAACTAACTTTCTTTCCAAACTTCTTAACATGTCTTTGAAAAATGAGGTTAAATTTAAACATTTTGAAATGGTAATAAATTAAATTAGAAACGAACTGTTTATTTATCTGAATTTTGATTGTCAAATAAACTTTGTAACCTCTAAAATAGTAAAAAAAAATCTGTATTTTCTGCTAAAAGTGCACAAAAATACGTTTTTAAGGCATTAAATGCAGACAATTTAAAAAAAAATCCTCTTTCCTTCAAATACTTTTTTTTTCCTATCCAAACCATTTTATACTTTTTTTCGTCAAAAAAAGTTAGCAACCCTATTGGTATCCGTCGACATCAGTAAACCTATGCTGTTTATTCGAGAGTGACACCAAAAGGAGAAGTGCTAAAAGGGGGACCTAAAATAAATGTGGTTGAGGCCTTTTGGACAATCTGGTTCTCTAGGGACTAATTTAACTACCGAATTTCTTGCGTTAAGATTTCTCATAGAGATACTGTTAAAATATCAACATTATACTTTGATTTATTCTTATCCTAAAATAGAAACATATTATAATTGCATCATACATATAATTTCATTTCATAAATATTTAAACCTGTAATAAAAAAAATCCTTTTCTCTATACAAAGATGATGTCAGCGAACAGATTAACAATATCTCACCTTAACGAGACTAGGAAATCATAATTCTTTTCAGCGGAATGTCATTCAACTCTCCGGAGATAACGCCATCTATCGAGCAAGTGGAGCACTGTTTCGGGGCGACCCACCCCGGCCTCTACGACAGTCAGCGTCACTTGTTCGCTTTGAACTTTAGAGGACTATCCTTTTATTTTCCCGTTGATAGTAAATTTGAGGTAAGTTAAATATTTTGCAACTGAAAAGTACGTGCAAATGAAAATGTTTGACAACAATTCCCAGTAATCACATTTTTTTCACACATCTATTAGGCAAATGTATATTTAAAGTATGTTTAAAGTTTTTACCACTGTGGCTACCGAGACTCCTTCCGCGAATCGGTACCCGGAGTTTCTCTATAGCCAATAACCTATCAATAATAATATATTGTATTATTGAAGCCCGGCTACGCGCACGGCTTGGGCTCACTGCAGTTCCCTAACGGCGGGTCACCCGTCGTCTCCCGGACCACGATATACTACGGCTCGCAGCACCAGGTGAGTCACGGCCATTTAAATGTGTCATTGTAGCAACCGCATCGCCGCCCGCTCCGGCGAATTAAGCGTAGTCTCGGGCGGAGGTGACATCTGTTGTCTCGGTTTGGACCTGACATTATAGAATAACTTAATGCCATGTGTTTCATACTCTATACTATATACCCCGCAGTTGTCTCGCTCCGGCGGCGGCCGCTGCTCGGCCCCGCTGGCGGAGCTGCCGCTGTCGTGTTACCGGCACCAGCTGCACCTGCGCCGCTGCGACGTGCTGCGAGCGCCCGCCGCCACGCTGGGCCTGCGCCTGCACATATACACCGAGGGTGACCTTTCAAAATTATAAAATCATTCATATACGGTGGAGATTCATGTTTTTGAAAATACCCTTCGTTCTCGGTCTCTAACTAAAAGAAAAAAATATAATTCGGGGTCGCAAGTCGGCTCCCTCACCGACCGGACCGCACCTCATCAGTATTCATCTTGTCGCCAGGCACGAGGACCGGCGAGCCGGCGTCGGCCCGCAGACGAGTGGTCCGCTTCGGAGACAGCTGCCAGGCGGTCGCTCGCGCACTGGCGGCGCCGGCGAGACTCTACTACAAAGCCGACGACAAGATGCGCATACACAGACCCACCGCCCGCCGCCGCCCGCCGCCCGCCTCCGACTACTTCTTCAACTACTTCACCCTGGGACTGGTTAGTGCCGTACTACTCCTACTCTACTACAACACCGATCTCATATTACCTCGTGTCCTTGTACGATAAACAACTATCTGTCAATAAAGCGGTGGTACCGTGTGTCCCCAGGACGTGCTGTTCGACGCGCGCACGCACCAGGTGAAGAAGTTCGTGCTCCACACCAACTACCCCGGACACTACAACTTCAACATGTACCATCGATGCGAGTTTGAACTCAACGTGCAGCCCGACAAGTTAGTGTGGCGTCTTATCATGGCGTCGATACGAGTCAAAAAGTTACTTCGTTTAGTTGTTCGTATTGTAATAATCTTTAGAGTCAAGTACGCGTTTGATGAATGTTTTTCGAACTTCTTTCTTTTGTAAAATACTAATCGATTACATCTACTTGTGCGACGCATCGGCCGCACGACAGAATAACTTAGGACAAGTAATACTATGCAAGTTGGCATCACACGCCGCCGGAACCAACCGAGTCGACCTTTAGGAGCTAGGAACTTTACTCTCAGCGAACTTGCACCGAACCGTCAATAACCTGGCTGTACCGACAGATGCGAGTCCAACGCGCTGGTGGAGTCGCTGGGCGCCGTCTGCATCACGGCCTACAGCAAGTGGGAGAGCGTGTCGCGCGCCCTGCGCGTGTGCGAGCGCCCCGTGGTGCTCAACCGCGCCTCCTCCACCAACACCACCAACCCCTTCGGCTCCACCTTCTGCTACGGATACCAGGACATGATCTTCGAGGTGGTTCCCATTCACTTTTATATTTATTTATATTTATTACAAAAAAAAACAAGTATGCACAGCGGTGGCACTCCTCCTCATTCAAAGTGCACCTTGCCAACATATTGCACTCCGCTATCCTACCTATCCTACCTGGTAACTCGTTAGAGCACAACTTAAGGAACGCGCGGAAAGACCTCTGTATCCAGCGTCTCCGTCACCTTGACGACCCCACTTTTTCTTCCCTACGGTTTTAGTAGACACAGGAAACGAAAGAAATTCTGTATCCCTGTGTCTACAACGATACAGAATTGAGCATACAGCACAGCGGTGACCGGGAGACCAATAGATTATTCGAGTATCTCGGTGAGGCTGCTGATATGACTTTGCATCAGTAGGCTTCAGCGCATCTTGTCTTTCTGGAGGACTTTAATGCATGTCATCGGGAGTAGCTGGAAGAGCAGCGCGGAACTTTACGTTGTCCGTGGATCCCGTTCAGCCGGTCGGGCCAGCGACGAGGGTACCAGATGTAGTAGGCCATACGGTCAATTGCCTGCCAGTTATAGACCGATTTCAATCATCTCCATACTCTGCAAGATAATGGAGCCTGTATCGAAGTCGCGCCTTCTAGCATGCCTAGAAGGTAACGATCTCCTCAGTGACTGACAGTACGGGTTTCGCCGAAATAGATCCACTGGGGACCTTCAAGTGTATGCTACAAGTTTAAGGCGAGGCCAGCGAGAATAAGAAATAATATGGTGGCCGTCTCTCTGGACGTTTCGAGGGCATTTGACAGGGTCTGGCATGCGAGCTTTATAAGCAATAAATAAGCTTTCGGCGTATATCTGCTCTCTCTGCTGAACATTAACGATCTGCTGAAGCCCGGTATCTATGGGTTCGTAGACGAAAGCACAGTTGTAGAAAGATATCTGCCGAGTACTCCTGCTACTAGAGATCGAGTACAGTCTGAAAGAGTAGCAATGGTGCAACGTCTGAATGACAAACTTGTGACAAATGAATGACAGACTGTCTGAAGTTTAGTTTGGACCAATGTTAGGTTTAGAAATTTCCTGTAACTTCAACTTTGGTCGGTACAATGAGTCTAGAGCAAGAGCAGCTGCAGAAAATCTTGCCGTTCTTTCGCAGGTCTGACAGTACCGATACCGGGACAGCTACTTGTATTTTACAAAGCACAGATCCGGTCGTATGAGGAGTACTGTGGTCACATATTTGCTGGTGCCGCAAAGTCTCATCTGGCTGTTCTGGACTCAATTGAGAGGCGAGCAAAGAGGCTTATAGGTGACCCCGAACTGGTTGAAGCCTCGAAGTTGAAGTTGAAGAATTGAGCTCGAAAAGACTCGAACCGATCGTTTACGAATGACTTCGACTGAGACTGATTATTTTTCGTAGGTGATGTCGAACAACTACATAGCGTCGATAACGCTGTACCAGCCGGAGGGCGCGCGTCCGCACTACACCGTGGCCTCCCTCGCGTGACACGAGAAGGTACGCTCCGACCACACTACACTACAGCAAACCACACTACAGCACACCACACTACAGCACACCAAACTACAGCACACCACACTACAGCACACCACACTACAGCACACCACACTACAGCACACCACACTACAGCACACCACACTACAGTACACAACACTAAAGCACACCACACTACAGCACAGCACACCACACTACAGCACACCACACTACAGTACACAACACTAAAGCACACCACACTACAGCACAGCACACCACACTACAACACACCACACTACAGCAGATCACACTACAGCACACCACACCACACTACAGCACACCACACTACAGCATACCACACTACAGCAGATCACACTACAGCACACCACACTACAGCATACCACACTACAGCAGATCACACTACAGCACACCACACCACACTACAGCACACCATACTACAGCACATCACACTACAGCACACAACACTACAGCACACCACACTACAACACACCACACTACAGCATACCACACTACAGCATACCACACTACAACAGATCACACTACAGCAGATCACACTACAGCACACCACACCACACTACAGCACACCACACTACACTACAGCACACCACACTACAGCACACCACACTACAGCACACCAAACTACAGTACACCACACTACAGCACACCACACTACAGCACACCACACTACAGCACACCACACTACAGCACACCACACTACAGCACACCACACTACAGCACACCACACTACAGCACATCACACTACAGCACACAACACTACAGCACACCACATTACAACACACCACACTACAGCATACCATACTACAGCATACCACACTACAGCATACCACACTACAGCATACCACACTACAACAGATCACACTACAGCAGATCACACTACAGCAGACCACACCACACTACAGCACACCACACTACAGCACACCACACTACAGCACACCACACTACAGCACACCACACTACAGCACACCACACTACAGCACACCACACTACAGCACACCACACTACAGCATACCACACTACAGCATACCACACTACAACAGATCACACTACAACAGATCACACTACAGCAGATCACACTACAGCACACCACACCACACTACAGCACACCACACCACACTACAGCACACCACACTACAGCACACCACACTACAGCACATCACACTACAGCACACCACACTACAGCACACCACACTACACTACAGCACGCCGCCGCTTCACCCATCTCGAGTTTTTTTTTGTTATATTTATGTTTTTTTATAGGTCTCCCCGAGTAAAGGCGGGCAGTTCACTTGAATGCAGCCCGCCCGCAGCTCCCTCGACGAGTGTGACTCTCGCGCGTACATATCTCGCACCCGACGAAGGTAACAGTATTTATATTGTGATAAAAACAGTGAAAAAAACTCGAAAAAAAATGTGAGTGATCGATCTCAGGGCGTGTGAGTTGTATTTTATTCAATAACGGACGATAAGGTTAATTGTAATAGAAGAATGTGTTCTTTAAGTTTTACGTTGATATCTGAAAAAAATATCTAGTTGTTAAGATGTACATATTGGGAGTTATGATTTGGATTGTATTTTTTCTAAAATTGGAATGGATATGTGATAAAACAAAAAAAATGTGCAAAAAATATTTTTTCACCGGCACCGTGGGTCATAGTGGCTTCTAGATTGACCTATGATAGACCACAGACAAACTTATTGAACTCTCGGATATAATATTTTCATTATTACAAACCTAACAACAGCTACTTGTACAATATTTTTGTCTATGGTCTTTTTTTATATTTTTAAATTTAGCCGTTCGATTCTTTTTTACAATCTTATAATAATTGTAGCAATCAATCGAAATGTGTATTCATTTGGAATTCAATATTATGTTGATATAAACCAAAAATAGATTATTTTGTTAATTTATTAAGGACTTGTAAATATTCTCTCCTTGTGTTTGTTCTATCTTTTTTCTTTTACCTTTATTTTACCAAACTTTTGTTAACATCACGATATTATGAATGTGGTTCAATAAAAACTTTTAAATATAATTATCTATTCCCTTGACTTGATTTCGAAAAAAAAAATATTTGTGGCAATTTTGAGTAACAGCTACCAGGATAGTTATAATGATCTCATATCTGCAACCTCTCCGGCTCGTCGGTCTACCGGTCTACTCCGGGCCGCGCCATGGTCTTCTAATATTTGAATGGGATGTATTCGATATCGCTAAGATGTTTTTCTATTATTATTATTATTATAATGCCCGTTTTATGTTAAAGAAAAGTTTACGCTAATAGTTGTGTTAGGTCCCTACGTAGCGTGTTGATAGAGCGTGTTTAGCTACGATCCCCGCATGCCGTGACGAGGTGTAGACGGGTGTCTTGTACATTTACCACAACTAGCTATGGGACTAACGTAACGCTATCAAGGCATCCCGTTCAAATAATTTAAAATATTCGGTTCGAGTCAATGTCAAGGAACATTTTTCAATTTAACGTTTTTTTCTGAACTTAATACGGGTTAATTCGGCTTGGACTTAATTGTTTTAATAAAATTAACCACATCGATAGTAATAACGACTCTAATTTAATAAAAACTAACTATAAACAAAATAAAAAAAGTATTTTTATCATCATAAAAAAATGCAGTCTCTAACAGTCATATAAGTAAAGCTTGCCAACATTATTTAAATTTACTACACACTTTAGCATTCGCCGACGACATGATAGCACCGGAGTGAAGGGTGTCTCGGGCACGTCCAACTAACTCACTCATTAGTTAGCCAGTGTGGTCATATCTGATAGCTAAAATATTTCGTTTTGAATTGTGTTAATAAAACATTCAGGTATTTTGTGTAATGTATCGTAAATGACGTCGCCCGAAGACAACTGAACTTTGAGAAATGTGGACGAAGCAGAGGACTGAGACACAACAAGACTGCAGCAGAGGAACTCACCTCGAGAGACGGAGCTGTTGAAGACCGGACCGCTCGATGGTGTGGACGATGACATTACTGCCCCTTCTTTTTTCGAGCTCAATATCTTTTCTTGACATAAATATAATATTAAACTTTATAATTCCTTGATTCTCGTAGTATTGAAGAAAATATACTTGAAAAGAAACTTGTTACGGTTGTTAACACAATAAAAAGTTAATGGTTCTTAATATTATCATATTAAGTGATGAGTGTAAGTAGGAGGTGCTTCAGTTTCACGGATCAATATCGATGTGGTTATGTTTTAGGCTTCATAGATAATTGTGAATACTATTTACAATATAGTCAAATATACTTTGTCCGTTTGTATACCTCATAATATGTTTTGGCGATGCGCAGGCAACGTTCAATTTCGTTTACCTAATATTTAGGTCGGAATTTCGATGAAATGAGCTTAAATAGGCTACATCGCTTAGGCGTCGGTTGTGATGTTACAGTTCGTTAAGGCAATATGATGCTTGAGGTGTGGCAATAAGGTGTTATATTGCTTTGATTGAAATATTGTTTTTGGACTAAGAACTACTTTTTTACAATTAAGATACACTTTGGGTTAATTCTTTTAAAATGTTCATTCTGTAGAAATCACAGAAGTTATACTTAAAATGAGGTAAAGCTGTCTGATGAAGTAGAAATAGATTTTATCAGTATTTGGTCCAAAAAGTGTTTCATAGTTATTGAATAATTTATTTATGCACAAGTAATGTGTACTCGCCGTGAAGTGGCTGTGGTGCCATAAAAAAAAATAAAAAATTGACAAATAATACATTAAAAAAAGTATTAAGTTTAAGGTAGCGTCGGCTGCACCCTCTATAGTATTGTACAGACAATCGACAGATACCAATAATACTCATTATCACCTAAATCGTACCTTACTTTTAATGGCAATACATTTTAGGATTTCTAATATATATCCATGTTTTTGAACCATTTAGTGAAAAACGTGAAGTATTTTTTCTGTGCAATACTGGAGAGATATTTTTATAAATACGTAGGTTAGGTTCGTCTCGCTGTGTCTTGTACTAGCAGCTTATCACTTTATTCAT
Source organism: Napeogenes sylphis (assembly GCA_959347405.1). Taxonomy (NCBI): domain Eukaryota; kingdom Metazoa; phylum Arthropoda; class Insecta; order Lepidoptera; family Nymphalidae; genus Napeogenes; species Napeogenes sylphis. The sequence goes on along the minus strand of OY365777.1, from coordinate 46,790,845 downwards.
ATTGTTATTGTATTTTAATTATGTCAGCCCTTTGAAATCCCATTTGAGTGCTAAATAACACGATTGTCAAAGTGCACAGATTAATAAATAAGCAGAGGCTGACGTGAAGTAAATATAATTTAGTCTGTACATGTAGCGGTGTAAGGTATTTGTAAGAGAGCCACTCCTTCATAATAAAGTCACGAAGCATAATAATTATCTTTCTAAGACTGTAAATATGATTTGACGTAGCCAATGTTTTATTTATTTATTGCTGGATGTGTTGTGAAGTAACCGGTTGTTATTATTATGTTTGTATATAAAATGTGTGATTTATGCTATATTCAGTATTTTATCTCGAATCGTTTAAATTTCAAGCCACGTGTGAGGAATTTTCATTATTAATATTTATGTTCAAATATCTTTACTGCGTCTTTAGAATTGTTTTATTTCTATTTTATGTCTTCTTTTTATTTATTTATGTAACAAGGAAAGCTGAATATACTTTGGATGAGCTTTTAACTGCCTCTTTAAATACCCTTAATTGGTGTATATATATATTTATTATTTATATCAATTGATTATATTTTGAATCTAGTATAAATCACCGAAGAACAAATACCTCGGGTAAATGATTAATATTAGAAAAAATGAAGGTCGTTTGTGCTGTATGACTACTTCATACAACACAAGCGACCTTCACGTGTTCCAATGATGTGTGATTGTGTGACGTCAATACAATACAATACATAATATATTTAACAAAACTTCATTATTTGTATGTGTGCGTGATTGTTGGTTTGTGTGTTTATTGGTTTTCAGTTTCTCTTCCATTACTACTGTTGCAAATACTATTTATTTATTTTGTCTCTAAAATATTAAATGAATATCAGAATAAATAGAGTCCAATGTTAATAGATACATGGCGTTGGCAACAAAAGAGTATGAGTAATTGAATAACATCTTCAATATATTAATACCATATTGTTAACTGTACCGAGACGAGATAACACAAAAATGACAAGTTATCTAACAGTAGATAACAGCATCCATTGCTTCGCGGACAGCGCCATCTATCCGACACATTTGTGATTATCTTAGTACATTAACATTCTAACCTGTCTACAAATTTAGAATATTTTGTTTTTTAAACTAAACTTTTTAGATAATGTTATTGACATTGTAATTTAAATCATTCATTACGTCTTAGATAGATAATCAACAAATCATTATTATTTTATATAAACTCAGATAAATTATAAAAAGTTGTGAAGAGTACGTTTTATATTTGTATAAATTAATATCTCATTATTTTTGTTATTGAATGGCTTTGTTATACTTAATGTATAGTTTAATTTTTAATTATTACTTTCTTATTATTACAATAAAATTATATTATCAATTAAATCTTTACAGCATTTCATGGATTTATATTTCGTATAACCAATGATATGGAAATTGTGATGTTTAATTTTTTATAAACCGATCCAAGTGAGTACAAAATATGTCTCAAAAATACCAAAAACCAATAAAGGATTTCATAGCGATATGTCTTTTTACTTTAAAACTTTATAGACGTTTCACAGACCTGAATGGTCTGTTTGTTTTTATGATGATTGTTTGAATATTAGCAGAAGTTATATTTTGAGAGTATCATTATTTTGCATTAAGGGACTATTTGTATTCAATTGTAGAATCAAATTGCAGATTGCAGCAAGGTAGCTATGTCCAGGGCTATTAAGATGAGGTCCCATTTCCCCTTTTCGTTAAATATCAATTAAAAGTATGTCCTCGACACCAGTGTGACAATTGAGAGATATCCTTTTACAGATTTTATTCGTCTTCAAGCAATGAAAAAATACCATAATTTAATAAAATATAAAAAAAATACGGAATTACAAAAATTACAAAAGGTACAATGTATCTTTATATTATAAAAAAAAACAGATTACTACTTTAGTAGCATTTAATTTAAAAAACTTCGTTATAAAAAATGTACAGAATTATAAAATGTCAAGTTCGTTCTGTAGAGAGAAAACTAATTCGCGGTGGCTCACTTATCTTAGCTCGCAATGACGTAGTGTTGAAGTCTCGATCAGACATAGTGGCGCCCTCTGTTGAGCGAATTATTGAACTATCCTGCATTGAGCTCAATGAACATATTATTTTATGCGTGTACCGACCCCCCTCTAGTGACTTTGATGAATTTGAAAACAAAATGGAGGATATTTTAACTAAACTTTGTCATTAAAACAAGTCCGTGATTGTGTGCGGTGACTCTAATGTAGATATATTTAAAGTAACTTCGTCTAGTGTACGTTTATTAAATTTGTTTAAATCTTTTAACTTATTGAACGTATTTTTTGAATCTACTAGTAATGCGTACTAGTGTTTCCGCGACTTGTATTGATAATGTGTTCTGTCGCTGTAACATTTATGAAGAGACGATAATGACGAATTTAAGTTCAGACCACTGTGGTCAAAAATTTTCTCTACTAATTAATCATGAATATGAAAAGTCCCAAACATTTACTTGCATACAATTAAAAAAAACCGAATCCTTAGTTTTAAGAATATTGTTGCGTAAAAACTGCATAAAGCAGACATGAGCGATGGTAATCCTAATAATTTATAAAGTTTTCGATTTTTTGTTACAAGAATTCAATAATATTTGTAAAACCAAAAACTATAACTAAATACCTAAAACTTAAATTTAGTGATTGGGCTACCCCGGGAATATATAAAAGTAGAGAGAAATTATATGATTTGTATGGTGAGAGGCAATGGAATCATGATCCCGTGTTCTTTAATAAAGTTAGGAATTTCTCTAAAATATTTAAAAACATTTGCCAAGTCGATTTATATTAGAAATAAAATTTTAAACTCTGATGATAAGATAAAAGCAACGTGGGATGTTATATCTAGTGTTTCTGGGAAAACTAGGGCTGCTAATGGACCTATTAAGCTAAAAATTGATAATATTGAAATAAATACAGATTCAAATGTTGCGGCTATTTGTTAAACTTTTTTTAACGAAATTCCTTTAACAGTCACGCGGAATTTAAATTCTTCACCATTTGATGCAATCGCCGAATTGACGAATAACGTAAGAGTCAGTAACAAATGTTTTGTTTTTAAACCTGTTTCATCAAATGAAATTGTTAAAACGTTTAGAAACCTAAATAAGATAAAAAAACAGTTGATCTCTGGGGTATGTCAGTTAAATTGCTTATCACTGTCATAACATTACAGATTTAATGAAAAATAGTAAAGAAGTTCCTATGTTTAAAAGTGGCGATAGACTTGAACCGGGAAATTATAGGCCAATATCTATTTAGCCTACCTTAAGTAAAATCTTCGAAAAAAATATTCCCAACCAAATGACAGAATTCGTTGACAACAATGAAATCATGCATAGTAAACAATATGGTTGCACCAAAGGCAAATGAACAACTGATGCGGGTGCCGCGCTTCTTAAGCACATTTACGACACATGGGAGAAGTCACAGAATGCAATCGGGGTGTTTTGTGATTTATCTAAAGCCTTTGATTGCGTCGACCATCAAAAATTACTATTCAAACTTAACCACTATGGTGTGCGTAGTGCTGCGCTTGATCTTATTGTCTCTTACCTAAATCAAAGAGTTCAGACGGTTGATGTAAATAATTGTAAATCGGCTGGTTAGGTGAGCCTAAAGATTTGGCATTTTATGTAAAAGGACTATGTGTCATTGTACTTTTTGATGATGATACCTCGCTTATTTTCAATGTTGATCGTAATAAAGCTAATTATGACAAAGTAAACAGTGCTCTGTCACGTGTTTTTCATTGGTTCGAAATTAATAATTTGCTAAAAAAACTAAATGCATGGAATTTACACTTCCTAATGTCAAAAGTCAAAATTGTAGTTTACGCCTTAATAATGAAGTGTTAGAACTGACTGACTCAACAATTTTCTTAGGTATAACTTTTTATAAAAAGCTCCAGTGGAACCCCCATCTCTCGACACTCGCAAGCAAACTTAGCTCAGCCGTCTTTGCAATTAAAAAAGTAAGACAATTAACAGACGTTGATACGGCTCGTCTTGTTTATTTTAGTTATTTTCATGGTATTTTTTCTTACGGTATTTTAATGTGGGGCAGTGCTGCCGAAATTAATTCTATATTTGTTTTAAAAAAAAGAGCTATACGGGCTATTTGTAATTTTAGAGCTAGAGACTCCCTAAGAGATGTTTATAAAGAAATCGGTATTCTTACGGTCGCTTCTCAATACATTTTTAATAATATATTATATATACGTCAAAATTATAATTATACAAAATTATACTTATACTAAAAACAGCGACAGACTTACGATAAATACAAGAAATAAAAATAAACTCGTGACGCCTAAATTTCGACTTCAAAAAGTTAACAAATCCTTCATGGGCTTCAGTGTACGCATATATAATAAGGTTCCACAAGATATATTGGATTTTCCTTTTCTTAGTTTTAAATCTAAAATTAAAAGTATGTTATTAAATAAATCTTATTATAAAATTCAAGAATTTTTGGAAGATTTATGGAAATTGGGTCATTGACTCATTTGCAGGGTTGATGTTATAATGTATAAGTCAAACATTGTTTAATTTCATTTAAAAAGAGCAACTTTTGAGTTTCTGGCCAGCTCTTTTCAGCAGAACCGCATTCCGAGCTGGTGGTAGCTTACTCACAGACTGACTATACTGACCAATTTAATGTAATTGACGATTCAAAAGTGCGTGTAAATGCCTACTTCAATAAAGATATTTTGAATTTGAATTGAGAAAAAACTTTAGTACCTAGTTTGAATTATAAAATAATTTTTATTCTTTTTTTAATGATTGAATAATGATTGAGAATATCATCGGCATCTGACTCTTAGTCTAAGAAATTAAATTCTAATTACTATAATGTGTTTCTTTATGAGGAGTCGCACTAAAGCGGTTAGTATATATAATATACTTTAAGTACATTCATCGGAATTATAAGATAACTAAGAATAAAACACGAGGAACCTTAATTATTGCTAGGTTAATAGTCTCATAATTTTACTAAAATGTTATTAGTTTATAATAAGATACTTTCAATCTAATATTTAAATTAAATCAAATCAATAAAAAAAACATTTCTCACTCAACTCAATTTACACATATTTGTTTTATCTTACCGTTTTAATAAATTGTAGGAACGTATAAAAACAAAGTTAAATAGTTCTAATTTACTAACCGACTTCAAAAAGGAGGAGGTTTTCAATTCGGCCGGTATATATATATATATATATATATATATTTGTATGTACACCGATTCCGCTGAGGTTTCTGAACCGATTTACGCAATTCTTTTTTGTTTGATGCGGAATAGTTTCGAATTGGTCCCATACAAACTTGATTCAGGTAGGCCCATTAGTTTTATATTTTATGAGCATGTTTTGTACAAGTTTTGTACTAGCTCTTCCAGAAGGAAATCACAACGTGCTGTGACTAATGACACCTGCAGTTTTGAATATAATAATTTCTTACAGACTATTCATGGTTCTTCAGCATATTGATTTATAGTGGTTATAAAATTACGCTTAGTCATTGAACGAAGTCTTTGTGAAGTCAGATGCGCTGTTGCTAGCCGGTTCTCACGTTGCTGAGCAGACTCGGTTGCTGTCCAGTTTCGTGTCACTTCTAATCTATGAGCACTCTGCACAGCTGACTCGTTCTCTAAACGCTTATTAATGAGACCAAGTCTATGAGTCCTCTGTGCTCAGCTGACTCGTTGGCCAGACGCTCATTAATGAGGCCAAGTCTATTAGCTCTCTGGTCAAAAGACTCATTCGCAAGACACTCTTGGATTTTACCGAGTCTAGAATTGTGCTGATCAAAAGCTTCGCTCTACGAGCTAGATCAAAATAATGTACTAATGTACTAAAACTTCTATAAGAAAGTCCGCGATTCTATATGTTTATCTTTTAGGGATAACCCACAATAATTGAGAGCTAGATAATAATAGTTTTATATGATTCCAAGCATATTACGTGAAAGCAGTAATAGTTATTTACATAATTAATATGAATTATAATCAATACATTTCAATTAATGCGCATAATATACAACAAAACATAATAAATAATTTTATAAAGAAAATATCTAAATATTCACATTTAATAAGGTCATTTGCATACATAAAAAGATTTATATAAAATTGTAAAAATCCTAAAACCAAGCTTATAAAATCATTATCTACACAAGAATTAAATAATTCAGAACAAAATATTTTACAAATTGTACAAAAAGAAATGTTTCCTGAAGAATATAGGTTTCTACAATCAACCCAATCTCTTCCTAAAAATAATAAATTAATTTCATAATCACCATTTATGGACTCAAATCATCTTATTAGGGTTGGTGGTCGTCTCAAAAACTCATATTATAGTTTCGATGTCAAACATCCTATTCTGTTATGTGGTAAACATTTCTTAACTGAAGTTATTTTAACTACAGAACACATAAAATTAATGCATGCCGGAATTCAACTTCTTTTGTCTTCTATACGACAAAAATATTGGCCACTTGGGGGGAGGAACCCAGCTAGACGTATCGTGCATAGTTGCGTTCGCTGTTATAGATTCAGATCCAAGCCAATACAACCCATAATGGGTGATTTACCATGTGATAGAGTACATCTTGAGTTTCCCTTTTTACACAGTAGTGTAGATTATGCCGGGCCAGTGTTCATAGCTGATCGTAAAGGAAGAGGTGCAAAACTGACAGTCTTATATCTGTGTTTTTGTTTGTTTTGCAGTTAAAGCATTGCACCTGGAGCTCGTCACGGATTTAACAAAGGAAGCGTTTCTTTCAGCGTTTCTAAGATTTATTTCGCGACGGGGAAGGCCGGCTTCGGTGACATCAGATAACGCCACCACATTCCTTGGTGCAAGCAATGACATTGCTACATTTTTTCATAACCATATAGACGACATTCAGTCTATTATTCAAAACAGAGGTATACAATTTTTTTTTTTTTTTTTTTTTTTATATGATCTAGGGCAATGCTTGACTACATTCCACCTGATGGTAAGTGGAATGTAGTCTTAGGTGGTAAGGCGCATTACCCTAGCAACCTATTCACTCTTCGCTTGAAGACACCTACATTGTATTCGGTCGGAAATACCGACGCAGGCAAGCTGTTCCAATCCTTTGCTGTACGCAGTAAAAATGAGGAAGCAAAGCGCTTCGTTCGGACAGGTGGAATGTCCACAACAAAAGGATGAAAACCTGCCGTGCGTCGGGACGTCCGGTGATGGAAGGGGGACGGGGGAATTAAATTGTGTAATTCCAGCGCACACTCACAAAAATGTATCCTATAGAATACTGAGAGGCTAGCAATTCTACGCCTGTGCTCAAGGCTTTGGAGGTCGGCTCCGACCAATTCGGGATCGCCTATAAGCCTCTTTGCTCGCCTCTCAATTGAGTCCAGAACCGCAAGATGAGACTTTGCGGCACCAGCAAATATGTGACCACAGTACTCTACACACGACCGGATCTGTGCTTTGTATAAAACAAGAAGCTGTCCCGGTGTAAAGTACTGCCGAACCTTCGCCAGAACGGCAAGCTTTGCTGCTGCTGCTCTTGCTCTGGACTCAATGAACCGACCAAAGTTGAGGTTCGAGGAAATCTCTAAGCCTAACAACTGAAGCCGGTCACTGTATTCCAAGGATACATTCTGGAAAGTAGGAGCCAAGGTGAAAGGGCTCCTTTTGGCGGTGAATAGACACGTCTGCGTTTTGGTGGCGTTGAACTTGACAAGATTGGCATTGCTCCATGCGGAGACTGCCTGAAGTTTGTCATTCAAACGTTGCACCATGGCTTCTCTTTCAGACTGTACTTGATCTCGACTAGCCCAAGTACTCGGCAGATATCTTTCTACAACTGTGCTGTCGTCTGCATACCCATAGATAGCGGGCTTCAACATATCATTAATGTGCAGCAGAAACAGAGTTGCAGAAAGAACGGACCCCTGAGGCACTCCGGCATTTATTGTCAAGGGTTCCGAGGAACACCCGTCGACAACTACTCGGAGAGATCTGTGGCTCAGAAAGTCCGTTACCCAGCCGATCAGACCAGGAGATATACCGTACGCTGAAAGCTTGCATATAAGGCTCGCATGCCAGACCCTGTCAAATGCCCTCGAGACGTCCAGAGAGACGGCGACCGCTTCTCCGTTCTTCTCGATGGCCTCGCCTAAAATGTGAGTAGCATACACTAGGAGGTCCCCAGTAGACCTATTACGGCGAAACCCGTACTGTCGGTCACTGAGGAGATCGTTACCTTCTAGGTATGCTAGTAGGTGCGAGTTCAATACACGCTCCATAATCTTGCAGAGTATGGAGGTGATTGAAATCGGTCTGTAATTGACAGGGTCGGCACGGCTGCCTTTTTTGGGCACGGGTTGCACATTAGCAAGCTTCCAGGATTTCGGCACTATTCCAGTCATGAAAGAGAGACGATACAGACGTGTCAGTACAGGAGACAACTCAGCTGCGCATGTCTTGAGCAGAATGGCTGGTATACCATCAGGACCACTGTCTTTATTCACATCTAAACGACACAATGTTCTCCATACCTCTTTGTTAGTGATGCGGATTTCAGGCATCGAAACACCGCAGTGAGGAAGATGTGCTGGAGAAGCATTGCCAGTGTCTAGATGCGAATTATCAGCAAACAGAGAAGCAAGTACGTTCGCTTTCTCTGTTGCTGTGTGGGCCAGGGATCCATCCGGCTTCAGCAGAGCAGGCAGTGAGGGTTGGCAGAAATTCGACTCGATCGCTTTCGCAAGAGACCAGAAAGCTCGACTGCCAGTTGGTCTGACAGAGAGCTTTTCGCCATTCTTAGCGATTCGATCGAGACGAGCCTTCCGCAATGCCTTTTTGTAGGACTTCGCAGCTTGGTTAAAGGCTCTCTTCTACGAACTTACATCCGGAGTTTTATATAGGCCTACCACATCTGGTACCCTTGTCGCTTGCTTCACCAGCTGAAAGAGGTCCAAGGACAACGCAAAGTTCCGCGCTTCTCTTCCAGCATGGTCGGTCTTCTGGTATGGGAACAGCCAGTCCTGATGACAGGCATTAAAATCCCCCAGAAAGACGAGCTGCGCTGAAGGGAACTGATGCAGAGCCATATCAGCAGCCTCACCGAGATACTCGAATAATCTAGTTGTCTCCTGGTCACCGCTGTGCGAACGGTAAACACAGGAATACAGGATTTTTCCGTTTCCTGTGTCTACTAAAACCCATAAAGAAGAAAAAGTGGGGTCTTCAAGGTGACGGAGACGCTGGATACAGAGGTCGTTCCGCGCATACACGCAGACTCCGGCACGTGAGCGAAAGTTGTGCTCTAACGTGTATCCGGGATAATCCAGGTGCGCAGCGCTTAAGGGACATTGTATCTGCGTCCCCGTCAAAAAGAACAGGTGCGGTTGTTCTGTCTCCAGGTGGTGATGGACAGGTAAGATATTAGAGTGCAAACCCCTAATATTACTGAGGTGCACTTTAAATGAGGAGGAGTGCAACCGCTGTACAAACTTTTTCCTTTTTTGGTTTTTCTTCATGGTAAAAATAAATAAAAGTGAATAGGGATGGGAAATGGCAGTTGAACGAGGCGGTACGTATCAAACCCGACTTCGAAATTGGTGATGTCTTGCCGCTGGGAGGCTAGCCTGGAGACTGCGGGGACGCCCGAACCCCCCCAGGGATCGCCATCGGGCCTCCTCGCCTGGTCGCCAACCAGCACGATGGAGCCACCCTGGGATTTTTCGCAGCTGGCGGGGCAGCCTTTCGTGGGTGGCTAACCCACTAATTGGGCCCCCAACTATCTGCGGGCGGCCAGCGGAAAGCCGTCGCTTCGGATCCCGCTACCCTCCTCGACTAGACACCCGACAAAACAAACACCAACTCGACGTCAACCGGTTCGCCAACGTACCGCAGCTGTTCAGACCCATTTCCCATAAACGGCTTCATCGAGCAACGTGCCGGAACACGACTAGGTCGCTTTGCGGCACGACTTTGCCCGATGGGTGGTAACTTTGCCGGCGACCCGATGTTATGTTCTACCACCAAGAAAACCATTCCTCCTTACACACCTCAGTTTGTTGGTCTGTGGGAAGCTGCGGTTAAGTCTGTTAAACACCATCTTCGAGGAATTTTAAACTTGACTCATCTAACGTATGGGGAGATGTCAATGTGCCTTGTCCAGGTTGAGGCAGTATTAAATTCCCGACCATTAACACCTCTCTCTTCCGATCCTTCTGACCTTACCTGTCTCACACCTTCTCACTTCCTTATTGGACGTCCATTATTGTCAGTTCCTCATTTTTCTGTAGGCGATAAAAACATAAATCGTTTACAACGATATGAGAGGATTGAGAAGCTTAAGCAACATTTTTGGACACGCTTTTCAAACGATTATGTTTCTCTGCTCCAGCAGCAGATGAAGTGGCACTCATCATCTTCTACCTGGTGTGATCAATAAATACGGTGAATAATGTTATATTATAAAAAGTATCACGCTTACATAGAATCTGATTTAATCTCCTTCAAAGTACTCTCCTTGGCTAGCAATGCACTTATTCCAACGTTGACTCCATGACGGGATGCATTTCTTATTCATTCATTTCTGATCTTTTGGAAGGGCTTTCAGCTGCTCGGTCGTGGCCCTTTCAATGTCAGCAATAGTATCAAAACGTTTTCCTTTAAGCACACTTTTAATTTTTGGGAAGAGCCAGAAGTCGCACGGTGCTAAATCCGGTGAGTATGGCGGATGTGGACAGACAGGGACATTTTTTTCTGCCAAAAACTCACGAATGAGAAGCGAGGAGTGACACGGCGCATTGTCGTGGTGAAGAAGGAAGCCATTGGCCCATTTTTCTGGCCGCTTTCTTCGTATGTCGTTTCGCAAGCGTTGCAGTACGCCCTTATAAAATTCCGAGTTTACAGTTGTTTCTCTTGGAACGAACTCTGATCGCACTATGCCCTCACTATCGAAGAAAACAATGAGCATGACCTTGATGTTTGATTTGGACTGACGTGCCTTTTTAGGGCGAGGAGATGAACTGGTTTTCCATTAGGAACTCTGCATTTTGGTCTCTGGGTCATAGCCATAGACCCAACTCTCATCTCCAGTCACAATTTTTGCCATAAAGTCCGGATGCGTTGTTCGAAATCCATGTTGCGCGACAGACACGATAAACACAACCTCACTCTAGCGGCTCTGACAGCTGACTGACATGTTCAAACGTGATACAACTTGTCCCTGCCTGTGTCAGCGGCTTACGCTACTTAACAAAATACAACATATGGCTGTAGTATCAGCTATTGCCGGTATAAAAATTCGTTCACCGTACATATTGATCACACCTCGTAGTTTGCAGCCTGGGTCCATGGTCCTCGTGCGAGAAAAAAATGTATATCCGCTCTTATGGCAGCTTGGCAGAGTTATTAAACTGTATCAGGGCCAGGATGGCATCAACCGTGTTGCAGACATTAAAACTCGAAAAGGAATTATCAAGAGGGCCTTTAATAACATCTGTCCTCTTCCGGCTTCATAACATTGAAAATGGACATTTCCAACGTTTCCAGGCAGCATGTTCGGTCTTCATCAAAACCGGATTGCGGGCAGCAGGCGAGGGGCGGTCGTGCGGGCTCCGAGACTTTGCCCTCTGAGGCTCGGCCATTCTTCCTGTATTAATACTACTGTGCAGTCACATTAAAACTTGTATCTCAACCAATCTGCGTAATCATTTATACAGTCCACTACTTACACTACTCAACACATCATCTGTATATATATTAACTGTCTAGTTATTCTGATTCATGAGATACAGCCTGGAGACAGACAGTCGGACTGTTACAGATAATTAAGTCTTAGTAACAGGATTTCGTTTTTTACCCTTTGGGTAGGGGATCTTAAAATACGAAAAACTAATAGTCTAACTCAAACGGTAATAATATATTCCTAATAAAAATGGCACGTGTTTTCTAAGGCAGGGCTGACTCGAACTGCGTCGGTCAGCACTTTCTTATGGCATCTATATTTTATGGTTTCATAGATAATCTCCTTTCTTAATTTGTCTGATAAAATAGTATGTTATAATAAATATTTGTAAATTACAAAGTACAAACATAATTTCTCGTAGCTTAAGCTTATTATTTGCTGCTGGACTTATGCCTGCGCCAGGGTACTCCATAGGACCCGATCTCCAGTTTTCGCCATCCAATTAATGCCAGTTACCCTCTTCAAGTCATATTCTTCAAATTCAAATTCAAAATATCTTTATTCAAGTAGGCATTTACACGCACTTTTGAATCGTCAATTACATTAAATTAGTCAGTATAGTCAGTCTGTGAGTAAGCTACCACCAGCTCGGAATGCGGTTCTGCTGAAAAGAGCTGGCCAGAAACTCAACAGTTGCCCTTTTTAAATGAAATTTAACAATGTTTGACTTATATATTATAACATCAACCCTGCAAATGAGTCAATGACCCAAGTTCCATAAATCTTCCAAAAATTCTTGAATTTTATAATAAGATTTATTTAATAACATACTTTTAATTTTAGATTTAAAACTAAGAAAAGGAAAATCCAATATATCTTGTGGAACCTTATTATATATGCGTACACTGAAGCCCATGAAGGATTTGTTAACTTTTTGAAGTCGAAATTTAGGCGTTACGAGTTTATTTTTATTTCTTGTATTTATCGTATGTCTGTCGCTGTTTTAGTATAAGTATTTTAATTTTGACGTATATATAATATATTATTAAAAATGTATTGAGAAGCAACCGTAAGTATACCGATTTCTTTATAAACATCTCTTAGGGAGTCTCTAGCTCTTAGATTACAAATAGCCCGTATAGCTCTTTTTTGTAAAACAAATATAGAATTCATTTCGGCAGCACTGCCCCATAATAAAATACCGTAGGACAAAATACTATGAAAATAACTAAAATAAACGAGTCGAGCCGTATTAACATCTGTCAATTGTCTTACTTTTTTAATTGCAAAGACGGCTGAGCTAAGTTTGCTTGCGAGTGTCGAGAGATGGGGGTTCCACTGGAGCTTTTTTTCTAAAGTTATACCTAAGAAAATTGTTGAGTCAGTCAGTTCTAACACTTTATTATTAAGGCGTAAACTACAATTTTGACTTTTGACATTAGGAATTGTAAATTCCATGCATTTAGTTTTTTTAGTATTTAAGACCAAATTATTAATTTCGAACCAATGAAGAACACGTGACAGAGCACTGTTTTCCCCAGAGATGAATGCCGTATGTCCAGATTGGTTTGATAGCCACCTTATACACAAGAAGTTTATTCTCGACCGTTAAGTTTGAAGTCCTTCAAAGTAACTAGAGTAAGTGGCGAAATTTGAGTTTCATGGCATGTCTTTTTGCTTTAAGGTGAATGCTGAGCAAATGTTTCAGATTTTTCTTTATTGGACCGAGCCCAATCGTTGTCTAAAGTTTTATGGGTGGTTTTGGAACTCGTGGCTGGTTGAGATGTTTAGTAGCTTTCCATAAGGAGTAGTTGGACACCTTATGTGCGCTTAACGATTCTACATACATTTGGAACTTTTCCTCCTGAGACTTTTTAATTGCTTTCTTCAGTTCTAGGCATGCCTTATTGAAAGCTGTTTTATCCGATGGACGTCGACTAGTGTGCTATTTTCTGCGAAGTCTCCTTTTTTCGTCAATTTGAAGTTTTAATCCCATAATGGGTGTATTATTGCATGATTTCATATAACTAAATTCAGGAGTGCATTTTCACGCTGCTTCTTGGATAAGCCATGAGAGATTTTTAGTTGCGTCCTCAACATCATTAGGGGATTTTAGCGGAATTTTAAGGTTTATGTAGTCTCTAAACGATTCCCAATCAGTTTTCTTATTATGTAGTATCAATTACCTTGCTTGAAAATAGTAGATGTGGCAATTGTTAGAATAACTGAAGAATGGTCAGAGCTGCTGTCTAGACATGACCTTATATCAAGGTACGTATTTGGTATTCCCTTTACTATGAAGAAGTCAAGCACATCCGGTATCCTAACACGATCTGTTGGCCAATAAGTTGGTTGGCCTGTAGATATTGTAGTGAGCTTTAGGCTATCAAGGCTCTTTTTGAGTTCCCTCCCTCTGGTTGTAATTAGCCTCGTACCCCATTGAGTATGTTTGCAATTCCAGTCCCCCCCAGACACAAATCGGCCGCCTAATGATCCCAGGTAATTGGCAAACATTTCTTCTTTCACAGCATGTTTAGGGGGCAGTAAACAGCTGATACGGAAAAATTGCCCATTTTACTCGAAACTGTTATTGTAGTAGCCTGTATGCAGCTAGAGATAAATGTTGGTTCTAACTGGTGGTATATTGATTCCTTAACTATAACTGAAGACCCTCCGTGTGCTACGCCATCTGGATGATTAGTTGAGTAAATCGCAAAACCAGGTATATTGACCTTACTTCGGTCAGTAAAGTGTGTTTCGGATATGAGAACAATCTCAAGTTTATGTAAGTCAATAAGCAATTGAAGATCTTGTATACTGGCAGAAAATCCATTTATGTTCCACGGGGCTAGACGCAGTATGTCCATGAATTATGGAGAAAGTCTTTCAAAGAGCTTTACTATAAGACTCATCAATGAGCTTATTTGTTGAAGGAGAACGTCGATTTTTTCGGACTGGTTGAACAGTAGTTCTTCGATTGACTTGCTGCAAGTCGACGGTTGAGAGTGTTGTCTTTTTGGAATTTCAGCGTAGGATTCGGAGTTGAGAGTAGTTTGTGTGGTATTTTGATCAGCTCTCAGGGTATTTTGGACAGTTTTTAGGAGTTTGTTGTTTAGGTCTGTTGTTAAATTTCCTTACAAGGATTTCTCGATAGACTTGGCAACCCTTGAAATTTGCTGGGTGACTACCGAGGCAAAGAGCACATTTTGCTGGTGTGTTGCGATCTTTTTTTGGACATTCGGTGGTCTTATGGTTAAGTGCGCATTTCACGCAGCGAAATGGTCTAGAGCAGTCATCTTTTGTGTGCCCATACTGTTGACACCTAGTGTATTGAGGAACCACCTGTCGTTTTTTCGGATCTTTTATTATTCCAGCTGTGTGATATATGTATTTGATGTCCTTCACTTTTTTGTTATTTGGACTCCGCTCTAAGTTAACAAAAAAGGTTGACGTTGGAATTTTCTCGGGACCTACTCGTGCATTGATTATTTCTCCTACAACTTTTTTTTCTGTGGCAGCTATTTCATCTGTAGTCTCTTTATGGGGTGTTGAGTGATGAAGGTTTCGGATTACTATCCTACAGCAGCTCTCTTCTTTACGAGTAAAAGTGTGTCCTATGAGACCTTTTTCCCTAACAAGGGTCATGAGTTTTCTGTACGACTCTGAAGCCTTACAATTTACTCTCAGCTGGTTTTTTGTTACACTTTAAGGCTGTAATCCATTGGATTCAAGACGGATTCCAATGTCTCTGTTAGTTTTGTGACGTCATTTATCCCATATAGGATAAGCGGAGGAGGTTTGTGGGTTGCTTTGGTTAGTCATATCTATACATGAGTGTTGATGTTCATGGGTATGCTGCCCAGTGCACCACTTCTTGGTCTCAGGAAGAGACCAGGATGGAAGGCCTGTTGCACAAGCTTTTTGTTACCAGTAACATTACCCGTGACGGGAGCCCGATCGCCCACTCCCGAGGCGTCTTCAGTGGCATATTTCACACTCTGCAGCCCGGCTACCGGAGAGCGCCGGGGGTGAGACGGTTCGCATGACAAAACACATTCATTATTATCCGACATTTTCATTTTACGTTTTAGGAGAGCACCGTGCTTTCCCAAGGCATGGAGGGCACTATTTTTAAGGTTTTTTAGTCTTTCAGGGCCCGTGATGGCCAGTGGGACGGGTTAATTGACCGCCGCCCGTTATCCAGCGTTGAAGTCTTTATACGGCTGCCTTTCCCTAGGGTCTTGAGGTGGGACGTGTAGAATATGACGTCGTTTGCAGCCAACCTTGTAACGGTTTTATAGCCGTTACGGAGATATAACAGAGTAATAGTTAGCATAGCGGGTGCTGCGTTGAGTGCGTACGTGCTTGTAACCGGTCTGGCCAACAAGGGGGCTTCGCAGGGTGCACCGCCGCGCAACTCAACCTGGTCTCCCGCAGTGAGAGGACCTACTAAAGCGGCTGCTATTAGCCGTATCGTGCATATCGTACTCATATACAATTGCTAAGGTCATTAGAGGTCTTAAAACGTTGCGACGTTTTCTATTGTTTTTAAATATTTTTATTAACTATAAAACCCCATTTCGGGTAAGTGTTTTTATTATGCATTTTGTTGTTTTATAGTTTTTAATAAGTGAATATATAATGTAAGTACATTCGATTTTCATTTAATTTTGCTTCGGTATTCTTCTTATACCATTTTAAATATATGTTCACTTTAGTATAAATTTCATTTTTCCTGCCGTTGGATATACCTTCAATGCAGTGGTTATATATTGTAGTGAAGTTAAGAGAACTTATTATTGTATTAGATTATAGCATGACGCAGCTTCTGTGGCTTACCCTGTTAAGCGTAGTATTTGTATTTGTACTTTACATAAGTTTTTATATTGTTTTTTGCTACATAAGACGTTACCCGGCTACTATTTAAAAAGGAAGGTAACGTTTTAAAAATTACTTTGTACAAAGTTTGACTGCCTCATCCTTGAAAACTATTGCTTGCATAGAAACACCGCTTTGGCTTTCTTTAGCGTACCGGCTGGTGGCAGTCAAACTGAGTTTGAGTGCACATAATAAAATACCCGATAAACGGGATTTCAGGGTTTCTGGCTTAGGCCTAACGGCGGGTTAAGGACCGTTGGCGCTTCCTTTTCTACTCTACCTACTACAGTGCTGGACAATTGCTGTCTCACCGCCAAAATTACCACGGCATCGTACTTCACTGCATTCAACAAATACAAGGCCAGTGGTTGTTGTCTATACGGAGTTCTGCACATCCTCGGTCATCGGACGAACCCACGACCCTCTATTTAGTTAAAATATATAATTAACTTTCTTAACTTTTTTTATTTTCATTCCCTGGTAACCACCAGGTCTACCACCAGGTTAAGAGATGGGGGAGTGTGACATTGGCGCCCAACTAAAGGTTTCGTCCATGACTGAATTGTGTAGTTCTACCATTTGCTTGAAATAGGCTTTTACGGGTGAAGGCTGTATTGCTATATTTGTGTGCTATGTTGCTAGTTCAGTTGTCTGAAATAGCTTGTAGTTATTAAGTGTGTAGTTATTAAAAGTAACCTTTTAATTTTGTGATTGTTTTTTTTTATTTTATTGTTTTTTTCTTTTTGTTAATTATTGTAGTTATTTTTAATTTATTTTTTATTTTTAGTCTTAAGTTAGTTACTTGCACTCGCACCTCTTGCTTATTTACTGGACTGTTTTTTTTTAATTTTATTTTGTTTTTTTTTATTATATTTTTAATTTATTTCTTTTTTACTTTTTGTTTCTTATTTTTTTTTATTGTATTTTAATATTGTATTGATATTAACACTCATTCAATATGGCGTTCAGTATTAAATTTTTATCTTTACAAAAAGCGGAACTTCTATACGAAGTGGAACTTCGTGGAGGTTCAGGTGACTCTGTGCTTGAACTTAGACTGTCAAACTGGGTGTGATGCAACCATCAGAGGATATCCTCGAGTCACATCTTGACCCTATCGATGATTTAAGGGATTCATGAGACACTAGCTAAATCTTTGTTAAACTTAAAAAGCCTTCGACAAAAATTTGATAAAAAATTATTTTTACGTACTGAGACAATTCTTAATCACATTCATCACAGGTTAAACCGTATTAATTGCACACCAAAAAATAGTAGAGCAATATACAATACAGTTGTCACATTTTAATACCCAATATCGAGAGCTGGTGGATTTTTGTCCTCCATTGCCAAATCCAGTGTCTTCTGCCACTACTACTGCAACTACTTGTACGATATCCGAAATTGCCTCTTCTAATATTGTGGTAAATTGCGAACGTAATTTATCATCTGATATCCATAAGCTTAAGTTTAATGGAAAATCTTGCGTTCGTTCTTTTATACAAAGAGTTGAAGAATTTGTACTATCAAGGGGATTATTTTATGAGAAAATCTTGTCCTTGGCATTTGAGTTGTTTGTTGATGATGCCTTGCATTGGTATCGTTGTAACAAGGCTAGGATTAATACTTGGAATGATCTTTGTAGTTTACTGAAAGAGGATTTTAGCAGTAGTGACTATGACTATAAGCTTGCCGCGGAAATTCGGTTGCGCACTCAAGGTGAAAATGAGAATATTATCATTTATACATCTATTATGCAAGGAATGTTTTCTCGCATGGATAAACCGTTTTCAGAGGAGGATAAACTCGAAATCTTATTACATAACATTCGTCCTTGCTACGCTAGCACTTTGGCTGCATCTCCAGGAATTAGAACTATTGATTCCTTAAAGTCTGCCTGTCGTCATTTTGAGCATTCAGGCACGATTTTCTCAATTTTGTGAACCACTTAAAGTTACTTCTAATACTCTAGCTCCTGAATTTGCATATAAACCTGTTGTCGATTTCGGTACAGGTAATAAGAATAAAATTGTTAAAGAATATTCTAATAGAACTTATGCAAATTTTTCTAGCAACTATCACAATATGCCTGGAAATTCTAATCAATACGAGAACAAGGGTATAGCGGTAAATTCTGTAGCTGCGGGTCCTTCTAGGCCATTATTTTGTGTAAGATGTAGAATAAACGGTCATACATTGGGAAACTGTAAAGAAGAGCATTTTCCTATATGTTTTAAATGTGGAAAGAAGGATGTTATATTTCCTAATTGTTCCGTATGTTATCAGTGCTAAAAGGCAAATTAAACTTTCATCAGACTAGCGTCAGTGGCTAAATTTTATATCATATTTTTTTGCTTTTAACGCTGTTTCTTCAATCCAGGATAGTACTAAAAAATCTCGGCTCTTCGTTTCTGTGCATGTTAATAATATACCCTTACACGGTCTGCTAGATACTGGTTCTTCTGCAACCATTTTAGGTAATGGTTGTCATCAAATTCTTTTACAATCCGGTTTTGAGTTAGTGAATGGCGATTCTGAGCAGTTTATCACGGCGGGGGGTGCAAAACTAAATTCGTTAGGAGTTATATACATTCCTCTTAAATTTCAAAATTAAACGCATGTCATCAAAGCATATGTGATGCCAGGTATAAAACACGGTCTTATATTAGGCATGGATTTTTGGCGATCGTTTGGTTTATTACCTAAAAACTTAGATACTATAACTACATTAGAACCTCCCAATATTTTTACCACAGATTTACATAATGGAAGTCCTAAACTTCTGTATTCCTACGACCATTTAACTAATGATCAAAAACTTATTGCCGATGGCATTATATCTCAATTCCATGGCATTTCGTATGAGGAACCTGGCCTAGGTCGTACATCGTTGACAACCCATTCTATCGATACTGGGGATGCTGCCCCCATTCGACAGAGATACTACAGAATGTCACCGGAAAAACAACGTATCCTTGGTGAACAACTTGACGATATGTTAAAGGAGGATGTTGTTGAGCTATGTGAGAGTCCGTGGTCATCTCCTGTTCTCTTAACTCCCAAAAAGAACGGGGAATTACGGTTTTGTCTTGACAGTAGGAAACTTAACGCAGTAACAAAAAAAGATGCTTATAGTTTACCCTATATTTCCGAGATTCTTGACAACTTACGAGACGCTAGGTATTTATCTAGTATTGACTTGTCCAAAAGCTTTTGGCAAATATTGATTCGGGAAGAAGATAGACAGAAGACGGCGTTTTATATTCCCGGACGAGGTACTTCCCAATTTAAATCTATGCCATTTGGCCTAACCAATGCTTATGCTACACAGCAGCGATTGGTGGATGCGTTGTTCTATGGACCTGAATTTGAACATAGAGTATTTGTTTTTGTTGATGATGTTATCATAGTGTCTAACGATTTTAACCAGCATATATCGCTACTAACGCGCGTGTTAAACAAACTCCAATCGGCCAACCTTCCTATTAACTTCGAAAAAAGTCAGTTTTTCCGTTCTGAGTTAAAATATTTAGGATACATTGTTAACTCAAAAGGTTTACAGGCGGATCCTGAAAAAGTGGAATCAATAGTTAATTATCCTACTCCGACCACTCGCAAAGAAGTTAGACGTTTTGTGGGTACGGCATCCTGGTACCGTCGTTTCATTCCCAACTTCAGTAGATTAGCTATGCCCCTAAACAAATTAACATCTCAGGGTAAGAATGCACCGGCTTTTGCTTAGTCAGCGGAAGCTGATGAAGCATTTAAAAAAAAAACTAAAATGTCATCTGGTTTCTGCCCCTATACTTTCTTGTCCAGACTATTCGAAACCTTTCCAGGTACATACCGATGCGAGTGATTATGGTCTTGGAGCAGTACTTACTCAAATGATCGATGGGAGTGAGAAGGTCATTGCTTACATGAGTAAAGCGTTATTACAATAGGAGCGTAACTATAGTGCCACAGAACGTGAAGCACTGGCTGTACTCATTGCAATTGAATATTGGCGATGTTACTTAGAGAATGGTCTTAAATTTACTGTATACACCGACCATTCCTCGCTTAAGTGGTTTCTTAATTTAAATAACCCAACAGGCAGACTAGCCCGTTGGGGAGTCCGTCTTTCCGCTTATAATTTCGAAATTAAACATCGAAAGGGTTCGGAAAATATAGTTCCTGATAGTCTTAGTCGTTCCGTACCTATAGCCGTTGTAGATGACTTACCAAACAACTCTAATTTACAGAAAACAAATGACGTATGGTATCTAAATATTTATGAGGGTTGTCAGAAATATCGAACATCCTTTCCAAATTATTGCGTCACGAATGGTAAACTGTTCCGTTACATGAAATCGGTTAATCCTTTAACAAGAGATTACGATTGGAAAGAAGTTATACCATCTGAATACCGACATGATATAATATTTAAAAATCATTCGGAACCTACTTGTGGTCATTTCGGTATTTTTAAAACTCATAAACGTCTAAGTTTAAAATATTTTTGGCCTGGGCTTCTAAAAGATGTGACTTATTTTATAGCTAGTTGTGACACTTGCCTTACATACAAACACCCCAATCACACTACCTTGGGTACCATAGGTAGACCTAAAGATTGTTGCCGTCCCTTTCAAATGTTAAGCATTGATTTAGTTGGTCCCTTACCGGTTACCAGGAAGCTGAATACTTTCTTATTCGTTGTAACTTGTTGCTTCTCTAAGTATTGTCTAATGTTTCCTATACGTCGTGCTACGTCAGTTATCATAGCAAATATTTTGGAAGAGAAGGTTTTTCTTGTACATGGAATACCAAGTACGCTTCTGATGGACAACAGGAAACAGTTGACGAGTAACAATATGAAAAAAAAATTTGCAAACTACAACATACCTAACGTTTATTATACTTCCCTGTACACTCCACAAGTAAATACGGTTGAACGGTACAATAAGACAATCATAACAGCAGTTTCCTCTTTTGTTGATAATGACCATAGATCCTGGGATTCTAATATTTCCAAGATACAGTTTTCTTTAAATCGCCCGCGGAGGCGCCTTCAGCGCCACGGAAGTCTCCCGCGCCGCCGCCGCTTTACATAAGGGACAAGTCTAAGTGGGACACTCTGTCCGCACTTATGACGGAGCACAAGCTCCATTTCACGTCCGCCCGAAATACCGCCGACGGTATCCGCGTACAAACCGCGTCTTCGTCGGACCACCGCGGTCTGACTCGTCTCCTCCGCGAACGTGGTTACGGATACCACACCTACGCGCTAGAGGATGAACGCCGCTTAACGGTGGTCATCCGAGGGCTCCCCGTGGAGCTCAGTACTGAACGGATTTTCGAGGACCTTAAGTCCCAATCCTTCCCTGTCATCTCGGTGCACCGCATGTACCGAGCGACCTCGTTCTCTGACTGTCGCTACATTCAACGCGAACGGGCTACTTAAGCAGATAGATCTAGTGCGCGACTTCGTGGTCACGCACCAGATAGACGTCCTGTTAGTACAAGAGACCTTTCTGAAGCTGTGTAATCGTGATCCGCGCATCGCGAATTACCGTCTCGTTAGGAACGATAGGGCAACCGCGAAGGGGGGAACCATCATCTACTACAGAAGGTCTCTTCATTGCACTCCGCTCGATCCGCCCCAACTAGTTAACGTAGAAGCGTCATTATGTCAGGTGGGTATGACCAGCCATCAGTCGATCGTACTAGCATCCGTCTATCTTTCTCCCAATAAAGCCTTAGTTGAGAGGGACCTTAAGTCCTTACTCCAATTAGGGAACGCAACCATTCTGGCCGGCGACCTAAATTGCAAACATCCCCGCTGGAACTCTACTGTCGCAAACAGTAGAGGAAATCTCCTTGATAGGCTAAGTTACAAGGATGGTCTCGACTTCGAGATCACCGCGCCTTTGAGTCCCACGCGATACTGCGACACAGACTTCCGACATGACAGACCCGACGTGCTCAATATAGTACTCTTGAAGGGCGTGACACTCCAGTTACGTTCTATCGAGACACTATCCGCGCTAGACTCTGACCATCGACCGGTCCTATTTCAGCTAGGACTTCCCCCCCTTAGGGAACCCGCGACAAAAACAATTATTAACTGGACGAAGCTTCGAGAGCAACTCCATTCCCCCGTATCAGCGCACCTCGACAAAATTCCTGACCAGCTTACATCGGTCGAGGACGCTGTTTCAGCCGCGACTAACTTCACAGAACATTTGGTAGACAGCATAGGAAAGTCCTCGAGGGAGGTCCGAGTGAACTTCGAGGGTTAGCACTAGCACTCCCTCCGGACATTAGACTTCTCATCACCCGTAAAAACGCCGCGATTAGAGCCCACGACCGATGCCCGACAGATGACAACCGACGGAGGCTGCGTAGACTCCATAGGGAGTCGAGACAAGCTCTCGACGACTTCAGAGATAGCGGCTGGGATAGGACGCTTGCGGCGCTCTCTCCAACACACCAGGCATTCTGGCGGTTGCAGAGAGCGTTGAAGGCGGAGGCTGTCTCAGATATGGCTCTCTTGGTTGGACCTAACTCCGCCATCGCGTTTGATGACTTTGACAAAGCTGAGTGCTTAGCCGACAGTCTAGAGAGCCAGTGCCGTCTGTCTGCTCAATCGCTTGATCGCGATCATGTCGAAATAGTCGACAAATCGGTCAATATAATGTGTTCTCAGCCACCGGTCGGTCCGCCAATCAAGGAAACGAACCTAGACGAGGTGACGTCCATAGTTAGGGCGCTTCACGCCAAGAAATCGCCAGGTTCCGATAGGATCACTAACAAAGTGATAAAGCTTCTTCCGCCTCCTTTAATTTACCTATTGGTTACCATTTTTAACGCTCTACTGGCCGGTTGCTCGTTTCCGGCCCAGTGGAAAGAGGCCATAGTGATAGGGTTCCATAAGCCGGGCAAACCCCGGCATCTGCCTAGTAGTTACCGTCCCATTAGTCTTCTTAGTTCCTTAGGGAAAGTATATGAGAGAATCATCCTCTGTAGACTTAGATCGGAAGTCGAGAGACTCAAAATCATCCCAAATGAGCAGTTCGGCTTTAGAGCCAACCATTCATGTTCCCATCAGGTGCAACGCCTCACGGAGCACATACTGATAGGGGTCACTGTGAGGGCCAAGAAGCATAGGACAGGAGCGCTCTTCCTCGATGTAGCTAAGGCGTTCGACAGGGTCTGGCACAATGGACTGGTGTACAAGTTATACCAGTTCAAGGTGTCGGACAGACTCGTACTCATCATACCTTGAATGTGCACCGCCGCGCAACTCAACCTGGTCTCCCGCAGTGAGAGGACCTACTAAAGCGGCTGCTATTAGCCGTATCGTGCATATCGTACTCATATACAATTGCTAAGGTCATTAGAGGTCTTAAAACGTTGCGACGTTTTCTATTGTTTTTAAATATTTTTATTAACTATAAAACCCCATTTCGGGTAAGTGTTTTTATTATGCATTTTGTTGTTTTATAGTTTTTAATAAGTGAATATATAATGTAAGTACATTCGATTTTCATTTAATTTTGCTTCGGTATTCTTCTTATACCATTTTAAATATATGTTCACTTTAGTATAAATTTCATTTTTCCTGCCGTTGGATATACCTTCAATGCAGTGGTTATATATTGTAGTGAAGTTAAGAGAACTTATTATTGTATTAGATTATAGCATGACGCAGCTTCTGTGGCTTACCCTGTTAAGCGTAGTATTTGTATTTGTACTTTACATAAGTTTTTATATTGTTTTTTGCTACATAAGACGTTACCCGGCTACTATTTAAAAAGGAAGGTAACGTTTTAAAAATAACTTTGTACAAAGTTTGACTGCCTCATCCTTGAAAACTATTGCTTGCATAGAAACACCGCTTTGGCTTTCTTTAGCGTACCGGCTGGTGGCAGTCAAACTGAGTTTGAGTGCACATAATAAAATACCCGATAAACGGGATTACAGGGTTTCTGGCTTAGGCCTAACGGCGCGTTAAGGACCGTTGGCGCTTCCTTTTCTACTCTACCTACTACAGTGCTGGACAATTGCTGTCTCATCGCTAAAATTACCACGGCATCGTACTTCACTGCATTCAACAAATACAAGGCCAGTGGTTGTTGTCTATACGGAGTTCTGCACATCCTCGGTCATCGGACGAACCCACGACCCTCTATTTACTTAAAATATATCATTAACTTTCTTAACTTTTTTTATTTTCATTCCCTGGTATTCACCAGGTCTACCACCAGGTTAAGAGACGGGGGAGTGTGACAACCTTCCTCTTTTCTCATCCGGGCTTGGGAGCGTCAATGGCAGCGTTGCCCTAGATTATATATAAAAAAAAAGTAATAAACAATGTTTTTCAACGTTACAGACGCTTATAGCTGTGAACTGATGCCTTTACCTTTTAAGTTGACAGTTGTCACTTAGTTATATCTCAAAATTGTAAATAAATAAAAATGTTAAATAATAAAAACTTAACTATAAGTGTGAATATATTAAAACGAAAGTAGATCTGAAACTTATTAAAATACAAAGAATGTACTGTACAAATGTCTCCAATAAAAAAATATATAAGTAAAAGAAGAATGAGCTGTAATAATGATAATCCCTATACAAAACGCAGAAAAATTAATGACTCTGAAGTTAGCAGAAATCCGAAAGTAAAATTTTTCAACATGTTATATAAACTTGAAACATAGAACGATCAAAAAAATTTCAAAAGCAATGAAATAGTAATGAAACAAAGTAAGTATGCCTGCAAATATTTTTTTTTTCAACTAACCATTTACAACTTATACACAAAATTATTTTTTGCCATATGATTGTTATCGTGATATGAATGACGGAGACATTTTTGTGGTATTCTTTTCTTGATTGTACTTGGGCACCACTAGGCCCATGTCTTTTTTTCTATTTTCAAAAAAAGATTAACAAGTCATATCTCTCGTAAAAATATACTTTTTCTTTTTATTTCAAAAAGCATTTTTCCGCTGCTTAATTATCTATTGGTGTCTTTTTTTATTTTTTTTAAATTTATCAAATATCTTTGGAATAATAAAAAAATATATATTATTTTGTTTCTTTAACATATCATATAACTTCAAATAATTACTTTATTAAAAAAAAATAAGTTTCACACTTACTTTATTTAGTAAAGTAAATATGATATTCTTTATTTTTTTTTAATCACTGATTGTTTTTTTCATATGACAAGTTCATTGTCGAAATCTTTAAAAATTACAATGTTACATTAATACTATATAAAATTAACTTTCTTTTCTTTTTTATTTATTATTTGTAAACGCTACATTAATAACAAATTTACTCTGATGAAAAAAAACTATTCATTTCAGCTTGTTTTTAATGTGTTTTAATACTTTAAATCTTCCTAAATGTATCTACCATATTATGGATTTTCAACATTATAAATCGTTTTTCATCAGAATAAGAAATAAGTACAGAATAAGAAACAAAAAATCATTAAAAAATTTCAGAGAATTGTTTAGTCCAGTTTTGACATAAGTCACATTTATAAAAGTAGTCTTTCATGTCTTTTACTGTCTTATTTAAATGTTTTAAACATGTAAAATGAGTCCATTTATTACATACTCCGCACTCAAACCACCGTGTTTTTTTTTATTGTTACCCTGTCCACACACAGTGCACAGTTCAAAAACACTTAAAGAATTTTTCAAACACTCAATTTGTAATTCCTGTCTGAATTCATCAGGATTAAGTTCATTGATTTTAATTAGATTACCTCTCAAAATTTCCTTCAAATAATGAATTACAAAGATTCCACAATTGTTACCATCTATTTCAAGAGGATATTGAACTGTTTTTACTATCATTTTCTTTTGTCCTTTGGAAAAACTTTATTATAAAAAAAATAAAGTTAGTAAGTAATTCATCCCCTTTTTCCAAATCGCTGACTTTTTGAGAATCAAAATAATAAACATTTTCGTTGTCCAAGTCAACAAAAAATAAAACCCAATGGTTATTATTTAGATTAAGAGGCATAACTATTGCTGACTTATTTTTCCATTCTCTTCTAAATTTAGCAATAAAATCATATTCTAGATCATCGTTAGCCTCTAGAAGTAATTTTGTGCTTACTTCACATGGTGTATAAGCAAAGTTTTTTTTAAATGATGAATTAAAAATAAAAAATTGGCATAGTAATCTATAGTAAAACTATATTGCCAGTTATCATGGTACAAGCGTACATAATCTTCTCCGTACAAATAAATGAGTTTACTGTCATCATTTACATCCTTAACTAATCCAACAAAGTATTGGCGACGAGCGTCTTTGTAGTAATAATAATGTTCATTTTTAATCGTACCATTCACTTCGCACACTTCTAACATTTTAAGTTTTACATTAATATCATACATTTTTTTAAGTCTAGTCGCTTCTTGATATTTAGACAATGTTTTCTGGAGTTTTGGCTTATTCCAGCTTTCTTCTGACTTTAAATTATCGGGTTCATTAACAATTTTTTTTCGCTTTCGAGTTTGAACCTTAGGTGGTATTAGTTGTAAACGTTTATAGTCTGCAGTAATTGCAGAATAACATGCGTCAATAACACGGCCTGCTTTAGTATGATCTTTAATTATTGATTTGCGATGTTTGAAAAAAATCTCTACTGAACTACTAGTCAAATGTTTTTGTTCGGGAGTCATTATTATGGACCAAAATGGTATAAATGGAAATATTTTTTTTATGAAATAATCGATGACTTGCAAAGAGAGCAAGTCATTTATTGTTGCAGATATGCTGCAATTTTTTTGCCATTGCTTCGACCTTTTTGAGAATCACAATCACATCCTGATAAAAAAGACTGGACTCAAATATATTTAGATTTTCATTATCACACTGTAAATTTTGAAATTTCATTATCTTTCTTCTCAGCAACTTCAATTTTAAATCTATTTCGATTCATTAAATGTTTTAACGCTACTGTAAACTTTTCACACTGTCTTGGAAATATGAATATTATTAAAAAAGATTCTATAAGTTGCATTAAATTTTTAATATCCTTACAATGTACCAAAACCGAAAAAGATTCTAAAATTATTCAAGCAACTTGTTTTTTTATATTGTTCAATTCTATCTTTCGTGATATCATTTTCATTAGGTGTGGATAACATGTATAGACAGGAAGCTTTTTAAATGTCGAATTCGGAGT
Organism: Napeogenes sylphis; assembly: GCA_959347405.1. Lineage (NCBI taxonomy): Eukaryota > Metazoa > Arthropoda > Insecta > Lepidoptera > Nymphalidae > Napeogenes > Napeogenes sylphis. Next base: position 46,763,018 of record OY365777.1, on the reverse strand, counting down.
GTTTTACGATACGATTCTTTGAGATATACACTTAAACCATTCCAAGCTTGCATAATGGCATTTATAGACGCCCAAGACCAATCAGTAACTACACCACTAAAAGCTGGCCATTTAACGGTTTCATCAGTCCAATCATTTTTAAAATATGTCAAAAATTCTGCTATCGATACTGATGTATGGCAATTAGTAATCATTTCTAAAATAGGATACATTTTATGGTCAATATTGACAATTCCACTATAATAATATACCCTTTTCGACGCAGCAAACGGCTTCCGAATAATTGAGCCAGTTGTTTCAAAATGTAGTATCAATTTAAGAGTTTTTTTTTAAAGTTCAATTTCTTCATTTATTCCTAAATAAACTGTAAATTCAGTCTTGTACATCTTAATATAGGGATGCTTAAAATTGCATTCAGCTACCCTTAATAATATATCCTGAATGTCATCGACATGTCGATCATTTTTACAAAGATATTCCGATTTAGCCTTGTGTAATGTTTCATTGGAGTAACAAAATAAATGATTACCGTCTTCAGTAGCTATTTTTTCATCTATTTTATTGACAAGTTTATCATGTACGGCACTAGAATAGAAGTTTTTTAGACGTTCCTGTAGAATTCTTCTTTGTATTCCTCGAAGCTCATAAACATAAGATTCTGAATAAACTGGAGTGTCATTTATGTCATCACCGCTATCAGAAGATACAGACAAACCTCTTAATGACTGTACAATTGTACTATTTTTTGCCAGTTTTTCTTTGTTGATTAATTGTTTTTTTAATTTATCAATTATATTATTACGATTTTTTTTCCAAGCAAAGTATAAATTGGTTCGAAATGTTCGCAAATCGTACTTTCTAACACCAAGATGATTACAAACTTTATTAAACAACGATTCATTTGTAATAGGATTATCTCCTATTTCTTCAAATTTATTAATAAATTTTATTATAGCATCAATGCAACGGATGTCGTCAAATTTCATTCTTAATGAAGTTTATTAACTAAACGAGATCACGATTTATTTACTTACGTTTGTATAAACTAGCTTTCTTTAATATATGAACTTACTTTATTTAACCGCGAACTATTAATTAAAATGATTCAATCAATCAATATAGAATTTTGAAAAAATTGACGGGATTATATTTTTTTTACTCTTTAAGATTGGCTGCTTGCATTATCGCGCGTATGTTATGTATGATTCGATTTTCAAAATATTAAAAAAAAATAAAAAAATTATAATTTTATAAAGAAACAAAATAATATATATTTTTTATTATTCCAAAGATATTTGATAAATTTAAAAAAATAAAAAAAAGGCACCTATAGATAACTAAGCAGCGGAAAAATGCTTTTTGAAATAAAAAGAAAAAGTATATTTTTACGAGAGATATGACTTGTTAAACTTTTTTTTGAAAATAGAAAAAAAAAAAGACATGGGCCTAGTGGTGCCCAAGTGCAATCAAGAAAAGAATACCACAAAAATGTCTCCGTCATTCATATAACGATAACAATCATATGGCAAAAAATAATTTTGTATACACAAAGTTGTAAATGGTTAGTTGAAAAAAATATATATTTGCAGACATACTTTGTTTCATTACTATTTCATTGCTTTTGGAAATTTTTTTGATAGTTCTATGTTTCAAGTTTATATAACATGTTGAAAAATTTTACTTTCGGATTTCTGCTAACTTCAGAGTCATGAAAAAGTAACTTGGGGTTTTTTTAAGAAATGTTTACGAGTGACTGGGCGATTGTTGAGCTTCGCGTAGATGTTGGGGTTACCCTACGTGGTTGCATGGCAGCAGCATTTATCTTGGCCTGGTTTTCAATGGGGAACGAAGGAGAATGCGGCAAAATGTTCGGGTGCTTCATCATCAGCACTTCCTGATGTGTTGAATCGGAGACACGTTGTACATCGTTGTTTGGTAGCTTTATAAACACAACACCGTAACGGGTCCAACATTAAAATAAACCTAAATGCTTTTTGGCTCTGGCAAAAAGATCCTATCGAGGTTTGGTCAGAAACTCACTTAGTACAACTGGAGATGACTTAAGAGCCTTTTTAATGTTGAAGATGATGTTTCTGACGTTAAGGTTGTTAAACCTAACAAGTATTGGACGATGCCATTTGTCAGATCGAGCCCCCAGCCTATGACAATGTTGAATGGCGGACGATTGGATATCTGAAAAACCCATAAGGACCTGAACAGTACTTAGTATGGTTGAAGTCAGATTTTCACCCTCCTTTTCTTCGATACCAGTGAACGGCAAGACATTTCAACAGGTCTGGTGATCTACCTCATCAACTTGAGCGGCTACATTGTGTATCAGTGATTTTAATAATTCAAGCATACTTTATATCACACTTATAGATGTTTATTGAACATAATCAAAATATGACCATGTATACTTGAGCAATTCTGAGCTACACAATCAACAATACTTTGACCATCAACATGCAGGTCTAGTTTTATTAAAATAAAAAAAACGATTTTGTATTATATGTATTAGACATTCAGTTAGTTATATGCATTGACAAAACTTTCAATACTGACAATTCACAAAAGCCATTTTTGAGACGGTTTGCGCGGTTCGATACCATAGTGGGCCGGCCGATCGTACCGCCGCAAACGCGATGACCCTATATTTTAAATCTGTAATATCTTCAACAATATTTATTTAAATTACATGCTGTAAAGGGCTATATTGTTTAATATTAAATGTAAAATGTATTTAAGTTACTTAATTAGATAGGGATTGAAGCTGTCTTGCTTAGAATTGATTCGTAAATAAGCCATTATTAAAAATAAAAAAAAAATCGTAAAAAGTAAAGGATAAAAATTGGCTATTGTGGGTTATCCCTAAGAGATAAGCATATACCATCGCGGACTATCTTGTAGAACTTTTTAAAGTATGCAATACTTAGTACATTATTTTGATGTATCTAGTAGAGTTCAGCCAGCGTTTGCAATGTAAGCGTAAATCAATGTGTTTGAAATCTAGAAATCTTGAAATTATCAGTGGTTTTTTAAAATATGAAGCATTTTATTATACATATAAACCTTCCACTTGCATCACTCTACCTATTAAAAAAAATGCATCAAAATCCGTTGTGTAGTTTTAAAGATCTTAGCATATATACAGACATAGAGACAGACTCGGAAAGCGATTTTCCTTTGTACTATGTAATGATTATGTTCTTATTCCCCTATAGTCTATACTTAAATTAATAATTATTCAATAAAACTAAATCGATATCTATATCAGAAATTAAAGATACGACATCAGTCTATTGAATAATAAACTTCAGGTTTTTACATTTTTTTTTTTTTATATGGTCTAGGGCAATGCTTGACTACATTCCACCTGATGGTAAGTGGAATGTAGTCTTAGATGGTAAGTCGCATTGCCCTAGCAACCTATTCACTCTTCTCTTGAAGACACCCACATTATATTTGGCCGGAAATACCGAAGCAGGCAAATTGTTCCAGTCCTTCGCTGTACGCACTAAAAATGAGGAAGCAAAGCGCTTCGTTCGGACAGGTGAAATGTCCACAACAAAAGGATGGATACCTGCCGTGCGTCGGGACGTCCGGTGATGGAAGGGGGACGGGGGAATTAACTCGTGTAATTCCTGCGCACACTCACCAAAATGTATCCTATAGAATACTGAGAGGCTAGCAATTTTACGCCTGTGTTCAAGGCTTTGGAGGTCGGCTTCGACCAATTCGGGATCGCCTATAAGCCTCTTTGCTCGCCTATAAGTCCAGAACCGCAAGATGAGACTTTGCGGCACCAGCAAATATGTGTCCACAGTACTCTACACACGACCGGATCTGTGCTTTGTATAAAACAAGAAGCTGTCCCGGTGTAAAGTACTGCCGAACCTTCGCAAGAACGGCAAGCTTTGCTGCTGCTGCTCTTGCTCTGGACTCAATGAACCGACCAAAGTTGAGGTTCGAGGAAATCTCTAAGCCTAACAACTGAAGCCGGTCACTGTATTCCAAGGATACATTCTGGAAAGTAGGAGCCAAGGTGAAAGGGCTCCTTTTGGCGGTGAATAGACACGTCTGCGTTTTGCTGGCGTTGAACTTGACAAGATTGGCATTGCTCCATGTGGAGACTGCCTGAAGTTTGTCATTCAAACGTTGCACCATGGCTTCTCTTTCAGACTGTACTTGATATCGACTAGTCCGAGTACTCGGCAGATATCTTTCTACAACTGTGCTGTCGTCTGCATACCCATAGATACCGGGCTTCAACAGATCATTAATGTGCAGCAGAAACAGAGTTGCAGAAAGAACGGACCCCTGAGGCACCGGAGTTGCAGAAAGAACGGACCCCTGAGGCACTCCGGCATTTATTGTCAAGGGTTCCGAGGAACACCCGTCGACAACTACTCGGAGAGATCTGTGGCTCAGAAAGTCCGTTACCCAGCCGATCAGACCAGGAGATACACCGTACGCTGAAAGCTTGCATGCCAGACCCTGTCAAATGGCCTCGAGACGTCCAGAGAGACGGCGACCGCTTCTCCGTTCTTCTCGATGGCCTCGCCTAAGATGTGAGTAGCATACACTAGGAGGTCCCCAGAAGACCTATTACGGCGAAACCCGTACTGTCGGTCACTGAAGAGATCGTTACCTTCTAGGTATGCTAGTAGGCGTGAGTTCAATACACGCTCCATAATCTTGCAGAGTATGGAGGTGATTGAAATCGGTCTGTAATTGACAGGGTCGGCACGGCTGCCTTTTTTGGGCACGGGTTGCACATTAGCAAGCTTCCAGGATTTCGGCACTATTCCAGTCATGAACGAGAGGCGATACAGACGTGTCAGTACAGGAGACAACTCAGCTGCGCATGTCTTGAGCAGAATGGCTGGTATACCATCAAGACCACTGGCTTTATTCACATCTAAACGACACAATGTTCTCCATACCTCTTTGTTAGTGATGCGGATTTCAGGCATCGAAATACCGCAGTGAGGAAGATGTGCTGGAGAAGCATTGCCAGTGTCTAGATGCGAATTATCAGCAAACAGAGAAGCAAGTACATTCGCTTTCTCTGATGCTGTGTGTGCCAGGGATCCATCCGGCTTCAGCAGAGCAGGCAGTGAGGGTTGGCAGAAATTCGACTCGATCGCTTTCGCAAGAGACCAGAAAGCTCGACTGCCAGTTGGTCTGACAGAGAGCTTTTCGCCATTCTTAGCGATTCGATCGAGACGAGCCTTCCGCAATGCCTTTTTGTAGGACTTGGCAGCTTTGTTAAAGGCTCTCTTCTTCAAACTTACATCCGGAGTTTTGCGGGTTCGAGCATCAGCCCAAATGAGATATGCCGAATGTTTTCGGTCTTGAGCATGACCACATTCGGCATTAAACCATGGGCGAGCTTTGCCACCGATGGGTACGTCAGCAAAAGGAATAAAATACTCCATTGCCTGATGCACCACATCGGTTATAGCATCCGCGCAACTCGACGGATCCAAAGAAGAGAAGCAGACCTGCCGCCAAGGATAAGACGCGAAAAAGTGTCGCATCTCATCCCAATCTGCTGACTTGTATTTCCATACTCGCCTAACACCATGAGGTTCGAAAGCTGGTGGGGAATATGTAAACACAGATTTCACCAGACAGTGATCGGAGGTTCCCAATGGGGAGGTGACTTCTACACGATACCTGTCCGGATCAGTTGTCAGCAGAAGGTCCAGGCAATTTGCTGTATGGCCTACCACATCTGGTACCCTTGTCGCTTGCCTCACCAGCTGAAAGAGGTCCAAGGACAACGCAAATTTCCGCGCTTCTCTTCCAGCATGGTCGGTCTTCTGGTACGGGAACAGCCAGTCCTGATGACAGGCATTAAAGTCCCCCAGAAAGACGAGCTGCGCTGAAGGGTACTGATACAAAGCCATATCTGCAGCCTCACTGAGATACTCAAATAAACGAGTTGTCTCCTGGTCACCGCTGTACGATACGCCGCGAACGGTAGACACAGGAATACAGGATTTTTTCGTTTCCTGTGTCCACTAAAACCCATAGGGAAGATAAAGTGGGGTCTTCAAGGTGACGGAGACGCTGAATACAGAGGTCGTTCCGCGCGTACATACTGACTCCGGCCCGTGAGCGAAAGTTGTGCTCCAACGAGTAACCGGGATAATCCAAGTATGTAGCGCTCAAAGGACATTGTATCTGCGTCTTCGTCAAAAAGAGCAAGTGCGGCTGCTCTGTCTCCAGGTGGTGGTGGACAGCTAAAAGATTTGAGTGCAAACCCCTTATATTAGTGAGGTGCACTTTGTATGAGGAGGAGTGCAACCGCTGTGTCAACTTGTTTCTTTTTCTTACCTTTTTCATAATAAAAAATAAATAAAAGTGAATAGGGATGGGAAATGGCAGTTGAACGAGGCGGTACGTATCAAACCCGACTTCGAAATTGGTGATGTCTTGTCGCTGGGAGTCTAGCCTGGAGACTGCGGGGACGCCCGAACCCCCCCAGGGATCGCCATCGGGCCTCCTCGCCTGGTCGCCAACCAGCACGATGGAGCCACCCTGGGATTTTTCGCAGCTGGCGGGGCAGCCTTTCGTGGGTGGCTAACCCACTAATTGGGCCCCCAACTATCTGCGGGCGGCCAGCGGAAAGCCGACAAAATAAACACCAACTCGACGTCAACCGGTTCGCCAACGTACCGCAGCTGTTCAGACCCATTTCCCATAAACGGCTTCATCGAGCAACGTGCCGGAACACGACTATGTCGCTTTGCGGCACGACTTTGCCCTTTTTAATACTTTTTAACACTTTTATAATAAGTAGGTTATTAAGATGACCTACTTGAGCGTTTTATAATAACTTACTTATAGTACCCGGCAATAAATATTGCACATCGACCTTTGGAAAGAGACAATCGGCTAATTTCGGCTTCATAGAGCGTTATCACTGTCGCAAGAAATACAATCATTCCTGTATATTAGGATTTTGCCGTGTGCGATGACGTTCAGCTATATTCCGTTCTAGAAAATAACTAAGGTAGCATTTAAAAATAATCAATACGACAAATAAACTAGGAAAACAAAATCAAAAACATTTATTGAAAGTAAATTTAAAAAAAATGGTCAGGTTAACACATATTTTTAATTTTTTATTCGCCACTTTGAGAACGTCTTATAAACGAAACGACAAATAAATTACAATAAAACTACAGCCATATTTTTCTAAACTATCAAATATTAGTTATTAAAATATTGCGGACTAAAATGGTTCTAGTCCCAATTTTTCTGTGCAATCGTGTCGATCCATATCTGTCGTCAGTTAACTTCCACGGGAAATCTAGAATAATAATCCCTAGGTATAGCACATAGATGTTGCAGAATTCATTAGAATAATACTGGATTAAATTATCGATAACTGTGTGTGTAACTGTTCACAACACTGTAGCAAAAAAATATAGAATACTTTAAAATACTCAAATATCATAATAAATATTGCATATAGCAGTCCTATAATTTGATCATAGGATGATTTTCTCTTTATAATTTGTAAACCATTTAAAAAACTAAAATAGTTTATTGAAATGAAGAATAACGTAAAAAAATACCATGTTGGATCACTTACCGATGGAAGGTTATGTTTTGAACTTAATTTTCTTTCTGGAAAGAATGGGATTTACTGCCCCTTATAATGTAGGACATTGCTCTTGCTGTTAGGTCATATTTTCTTTCAACAAAACGGATAAATTATGTAAATAACTATATGAATTCGTAAATGAAACTAAACAAGAATAAACCACTGACAGCCGACATCAAACATCGGCCGGCGCTGAAAAGTGGAAAAAGGTTTGCGATCATACAATCAAATGTGAAAATGAATGTAGAGGCATTCACCACAGTTTAGACAATTCTGATGGACTAGTGATAAATACACTGATAGTGACAGTGATATTGAGAGCACAAATGGTGTAATGGAAGTAGCTGAGAATTAGAATTATTATTATTACAATGTATCATTTCAAGAATAGCTATAATGGTCTTTATTATTTACAGTTATAATTTTCCTAAATAATAAATTACGTGAACATAATGTAAGCATGTTAAGCTATTGCATGGCTTCTATCGCGGGCCTTGAGCCTGGAGACCGAATTCAGAAATTCCGTAACGAAAATAACCTAACACACCAGTATTGTGTACCTATCATTTAACAATAGCGTAAGCGCCAAGTTGATAATATGTGTTATGAACTTTAATGTCTACAGCTTAAGGTTTAGTTTAAAATAAATGTTTTACTTGTACAAATGTATTTTTTTCAACAAGGATTTTCATTTCAATGACTTTCTGTTATGGTGTTACAAAAGACCCTGAGTACAAGAATTTAACAATCGTAATTGAACTTTATTCCTGAGATTTAAGGTTAAAAAAGTTTTAGCTGTTAATATTATTAACCTTTTTATGATATTACATAGCACTGATAATTTCTCATTTAAATAGGACTATATGGTCCTATTTAAATTGAGAAATTATACCCTTCTTATTTAAAATCCTTATCCTATATAGCGTAGAAAATGTTTTTTTATAGATCACCACGCTCAGGCAAGTTACACAACTTGAATTAACAACAAAAAAAACAAGTACATAAATAAGTAAATAACTATAATTGCATAAGTTGATAAAAAATGCTATGCAATAGCTTTACCGCGGCAGTCTCTGAGTGCCACACGTCTTTTTTTTATTATTTTATTTTACCCCAGCATAAAGCCACGACTTATAGAAAAAATTGTGGCTTATATACAAAGAATAAAAATAATTATCAATAGAAGAAAATTATACTTGTTTTAACAGCTCCTTATAGTTACCATACTGTTTCAATTTCGTGTGACAGAGATAATGCTCTACGGAGCCGAAATTAGCCGATTGTCTCTTTCCAAAGGTCGATGTGCAATATTTATTGCCGGGCACTATACCTAATTTGCGTTACTTCTATTGTATTTTGTGATAATCAGATTGGTTTAGAGCGTTTAGAGCAAGCTGTACTCTCTAAAACTGAACATAAATCATAGTCCAGCGGATTAAGATCGAGACTAGACGACGGCCAGTCTTCAGCTCTGATGAAGTCCGAGGCTGCGTGGACCGAGTTTTATGACCCGGCGCCGAGTCTTGATGAAAGGACCATACTTGGTTATTGAACATGGTGTTATTAAGGGGCTTAACTACCTTCTCAAGAATGGTATTTTGATACAATTGTGCCGATGGTGTTTAGCACCAACACTATACACTTTGAACTTTGGTGTGGAAATTAGTAGGGTCGCAAATAAAACCACTGGCTAACTCCTGGACTATAATCGTGTATCTGGTACTTATTAATGGAACTGGATCACATGACACTGACCACAGTCTTCCCCGAAACATATGCCTTAATAACTATATAAATGCTAATGACAAAATCTTATCACCGTGATCTACAAATTCTATGATTTAGAAAGCGCCATCTGTTATCATCTTTCTAAATCAATCATCATGAACATACCGCCCACCAAGGGCATTTAGTCTTAGAATGCCCTTTTACATAGATATTACATACAAGGGTGACACCTTTTGGTTTACAATTGTACCTTTTATTTAAATTAAACTACAGTATCGGGCTTACAATTATCAAGATACTTAATCTTAGCAACCTATAAACCTTATTCTAAAAAAAACAAGTAGAATATGAACATTGATAAAAAACAATATAACCTTTAATGAAGAACAATGTAACTTAAAAAAAAAATATATACTACAAAAAACAATATAATTATCTATTGTTTGCGACAGCTCTATATGACCTATATAAGCTTTAAAATACTACATTAAAATCAATCAATAATTGGTAAAATGCATACTTTAGAGGTTGGTCTCTTAATTGTTGCAGATTTTGTGCGTAATGTGATTACACGGGATACGTTATCATCACCAGGGTGTTTTTGTATTACACGACCTAACAACCATCGACTTGGTGGCAAATCGTCTTCTTTTATTAATACTATATCTCCAATTTTGGGTTCGGGAACTTGAGATGACCATTTATAACGATTCATAAGGTTGCATAAGTACTCTTGAGACCAACGTCTCCAAAACGATTGCAGCATCCTTTGTATAAATTGCCAACGCGTTAAGTTATTAATGTTCGAAACTTCATAATTATGATCTGGAACGCTAACTAAAGGTTCTCCGATTAAAAAATGGCCTGGAGTTAAAGGCAAAGGTTCACCAGGGTCAGTAGTGTTAATAGCGCTTAAGGGTCGTGAATTTAAACACGACTCGACTTGACTGAGGAGTGTCGCCATTTCCTCATATGTTAAGGTAGACTCTCCAATAACGCGTTTGAGGTGAAACTTCGTAGATTTCACACCTGCTTCCCAAAGTCCACCAAAATTGGGACTGTGAGGAGGGATGAAGTGCCATTCTGTGCCATTGGTTTCTAGATGTTCTGCTATGGACTGCTGTATAGACGCTAATTGCTGTAACTCTCTGGAAGCACCTACAAAGGTGGTTCCGTTATCACTCCATATCTTAGCACAATGACCTCGTCTCGACACAAACCGTCTAAAGGCGGCTAAAAACGATTCAGTGCTCATATCACTAACGAGTTCTAGGTGAATAGCACGCGTTGACATACACACAAATAACGAAATGTAACCCTTATGAGAACGATGTCCTCTACCCTTCGTTGTTCTTATGTTAATAGGGCCAGCGTAATCAACTCCGCTGTGTAAAAATGGCCTAGTTGGAGTACAACGAGCTGAAGGAAGCGTTCCCATCCTTTGATTTTGGAAGGTTGCTTTGTATCTGACACATGTGACACATTTTCGAACATAGTGTTTCACAACATTTCTAACTCCAAGAATCCAATAAGCTGTTCTTAAATAATTTCTCATTAATTGGGGACCTCCGTGTAGTGTCTTATAATGGGCATCGGCTACTATAAGGTTGGTAAGATGTGAAGAGCTAGGTAAAATAATCGGATGTTTCGTTTGAAGATCCAATAGAGACTTGTCAAGCCTGCCTTGAACTCTAATAATACCCTTGTCATCAATGAAAGGGGTGAGTGATTTAAGTTTGCTTGATCTTGAATGTAAATAACCTTTTTCATTTAATTGTTTAAATTCCATTGTAAATGACGTTTGTTGTGTTTTTTTTATACATAATTCTAATGCTGTTTCTATTTCATTATTATTTAAATATGTCGTTTTATGTTTCCGTTTATTTAAAAATCTGCGACAATAGGCTATTACTCTTAATAGCTTAGATAGAGATGAAAACCTTTCCAAAATATTTTCGTCCGATACGATGGCAAAATTAGCTTTTAATGAATCCTCTACATTAATTGGTAAATCTTTTGGTCTTTTGTAAATAATAATTCTTTCTTTTAAAAATTGGGGACCAGAGAACCATAGTACATTTTCAGCTAACTGACTTGGAAGTACTCCTCTTGACGCGCAATCTGCTGGATTTTCTTTAGTTGAGACGTGGAACCATTGTGACGCCCGCATTGTTGTCAAGATTTCTGACGTACGGTTAGCCACAAATGTCTTCCACCTACTAGGATGACTATTTAACCATGCTAGTACTACGGTAGAATCAGTCCATGCTCTGATATCTTCTTGCGAGATGTTTAAAACTTCTCTCGTTTCAGCTAATAGTTTTGACAGTAATAAAGCTCCGCACAACTCTAATCGAGGAATACTAACTTGTTTAATAGGAGCTACTCTTGTTTTGGAAACTAGCAATGAAAGTTGAACATTACCGATTATATCTACTATTCGAACGTAAATTACAGCTGAATAAGCAGCCTTTGATGCGTCACAGAAACCATGTAGTTCCACATGATTATTGGTTTTTGTACCTAACCAGCGGGGTATACGAATTTGAGTAAGAAGTGATAATTCATTACGGTAAGTACACCATTCCTTTATCAAATCTTTAGTGAGCTCTTCGTCCCATCCAATGTTTGCTAACCACAATTTCTGTATGAATATTTTAGCCAACACTACACTAGGAGCTAACCAACCTAAAGGATCGAATAGACGTGCTATGTCAGAAATTACAGTTCTTTTTGTTACAGGTTTTGAAGTCACTGAAGGGAGATTCACCAAATACTGGAAGAGATCTTCGCTGCGGTTCCAGGTAAGTCCTAAAATTTTCATAGTATTATCTAATTTAATTTCTACTTCCTTTCCCTTTATTTTTGGCGTGTCCTTTAAATTTTCTTGTTCCTCTATCATATTAGATTTATACTGATTGCTATTTTTATTACTATAATTGGGATCTGTTTGTCCCTTTTTTTTACTTGTTTCCAAGGAATGCATTATTTCAAATAATTCCGAATTGTTACTGACCCATTTTTGAAGTACAAATCCACCCTTTCCTAATAATTCTGATATTTGTTTATATATGTTTACCCCTTCTTCCACGCTCTGACAGCCTGTCATCAGATCATCCATGTAAAAACTATTTAATATTCTTTCCGCTGCAAGTGGGTATTTCTCACCTTCATCGAATACGATTTGGTGAAGAGTTCTAACAGCTTGATATGGCGCAGAAGCTGTTCCGAACGTCACTGTCATTAATTCATAGTCTTTTATCTCTTTATCTACACTATCTCGCCAGAGTATGCGTTGAAATATTGCATCTTCATCGTGTATTCTTATTTGACGGTACATTTTTATTATATCTGCCGCCATGGCAATAGGATAAACTCGCCATTTTAAGACAGTATGTCGCAAATCTGCCTGTATTGTCGGTCCAACCATAAGTGTATCATTTAAAGATACTCCTTTACTGTTCTTTTCGGACGCATTAAACACCACACGAATCTTCGTGGTAAGTTTATCGTTTCTAATTATCGCATGATGAGGTAAATAGACAGCTTCTCCTTTTTTATCATCATTTTCCTTCACAGGTCTCATATGTCCTAAGTGTAAGTACTCATTTATGACATCAGTATACCCTTTTTTTAAATCTGAGTTCCTATTTAATCTTTTTTCTAATGATATAAATCTATTTTCAGCTATGGCGCGTGAACTACCAGATTTACAAAGTGGATTTTGTTCTCTAAACGGTAACCTAATTATATATCTTCCATCTTCACTTCTTGTTGTAGTTGTCTTATATAGATCTTCACATTTTTGTTCTTCTACTGTAAGTATTTTTTTATTGTTTATTAACTCTTCAATCTCCCAAAACTTCTTAAGAATATCATCTTCCTTAAACTGTGCATGCATAACACATATATTATTTGTTATATAGTTAGATGTTTTTTCAGTATTATTTAAAATAATCGCACCTGACAGTATCCAACCTAAAGTAGTACACTGTGCTATAAGTGTTCCAGTGGGATTCTTAATTATCCCTTCTTTTATTATAAAGCCATATGCTTCCGCACCTAATAAAACATCAATCTTGTTAGAAGTATTAAACTCTGGATCGGCTAACTGAAGACCTTTGGTTTCGATCCAGTCCAAGGAACCTCCAGTAATGCTTCGTTCAGGCAAATACGATGTTATTTTCCTTAATACATAAGCAGTCACTTCAAATTTGTCATCCGAAGATATGCGTGATCGTATTTTTAAATTTACCATGTACTTCGCTATAGTGGCTCTGTTATCTCCTATTCCGGAAATAGTTCCTGCAATAGGAATCTTTTTCAAATTGAGATACTGCACAGTAGCTTCTGTGATAAAACAAGCCTGCGATCCTTGGTCAAGCAAAGCTCTTATAACTTGATAGTCACCAGTTTTTGACTTTGCTTCTATTAGAGCCGTGGCTAGTAGAATCTGTCGAGGTTGGCGAACATTACCTGTACTTACACACGATACTACAGGGTCAATCTTAATTCCAGAAGTAAAGGCATTACCTATTAGAGGTTTGACAGGTTTGTCATGATTGTCTTCGGTTGCTTCACTGGGGTGGAGTAGTGAATGGTGACGTCTTTGGCAAATCCTACACTTAGTTTGCTTTTTACAATTATACGCAGTGTGATTGCTGCCTAAGCAATTGAAGCATATTTTATTTTGAACAACGAACTGACGTCTGGTCTCTGTGTCCTGATTAGCAAACTTTTTACAGAAACAGAGCTTATGACCGTCGGAACAGTATTCACATTGCATTTTTACAGTACTTGCAGCAAACATTGCCCTTGCCTTATGGCCTTGTGAACTACTGACCTGATGAACTAATCCTTTTTTCGGCTCTATACATTCCAACGCCCTAAATCGATTTTCTATAAAAAACTTAAATTGTTCAAACGAAGGCAACTCGTTGGAGTCGTTTGTACTGACACTTAACTCCCATTCTTTGCGCGTTTCAGAATCTAATTTGTACGTAACAATGTGAATGATAATGACATCCCATGTACTCACATCAATCTTTAAGTTTTTTAAAGCATTTAAGCAATCATTTGTTGTATCCAGAAGTTCTTTTAATGATGAAGCTGATTCTGAATACATTTTTTTCTGACCAAATAATCTTTTTAAAATACAGTTGGCTAAATACTTTTTATTGCTATATCTCTTTTCTAACTGTAGCCAACACTGGTTATAGTTAGAATCAGTAACAGGTGTGTGTCTTATCAGCTGTTCTGCTTCACCGCTAAGGTGACTCTTTAAGTAGTGCAGTTTTTGCACGTTGTCTAAACTATCATTTTTATGTACAAGAGAAATGAAAAGATCACAGAATGTGGTCCATTCTGCATATTTTCCTGAAAACATGGGAATAGAAATTTTTGGTAACCTTACAAATGAATTACCTGTCTTAGATGGACTACTATTATTCTCTATTAAATCTTTTGAAACACTTATTTTATTGAGCATGGTTTTCAAAAGACACTTGTATGTGACATAAGTATCTTCTGTAGTGTCATAAATTTCAATAACATCGTGTTCAAGTTCTTTCAACTGATAATTTTCGTAAAGTTTACTGTTACTTTCTCTAAATTTTTCCCAATCATTTTCTAATAACTCTTGCCGAGATTCAATATATTCCACTGTTATTCTATCTTTTGGACTTTTTTTTAAATTATTTAAACCTTTCTGAATACGATGTTGATAATTTTTTAATACATTAAGTAAACCTTCCATTATTTAACAAGAAATTATTAAACAATCAGAAACAAGACAATAAGAAATATTTTTTAACTTTAATTAAAATTCAACTCTCATAAATTTTACAAGTGTTTGAAACTTATAAATTCTAGCGGAAATCGGGCATAGGTTCCCCGTTCCTACGTTTTTTTTTGAAAATTATTTTAAGTACGGAACTACCATAGAAGCAAATTAATAATTAGCAAACTAAAATAGAAAGTTTATAAAAATTTTACAAGTGTTTGAAACTTATAAATTCTAGTGGAAATCGGGCATAGGTTCCCCGTTCCTTCGTTTTTTGTAAAATTATTCTAAGTACTAGACTACCACAAGCAATCATATAATTAATATAATCACAAAACTTTATAAGTCTTAATACAAATTTTAGAGTCTTAATCAATATTACAAATCTTAATCAATATTACAACTAATTAAACTGAAGTTCAAATTTATTTGAGTCTAATTGTCCTTACGTATATATTTAAATAAAATTGTACTCACAGTTGTCTCTACACTTATCCCACTCACACAATTTTCGAACTGTTGACTGTTGACTCCTTCCTCCTGTTGTTGGCGCCTCCTGTGGCGTCACAGTAATCGAGATGTTGTTGATTGCCTGATCGCGTGGTCACCGCTGAACTGGCTGATAACTTCCTGGTTGAACTGGTTGCAAGTAGCGCCCTCTATATTGGCACTCAATCTTCCGCTATGGCTGAACTAGCACCACCACACTGGACGATGCAGATGCGGGGGAAACGTGTACTTTAGCTGCAGCGATCCACTGCAAGTACACGGGCGAAGCGAAAAATCGAATCCGGCTCGAAGGACCAATGTTTAGCACCAACACTATACACTTTGAACTTTGGTGTGGAAATTAGTAGGGTCGCAAATAAAACCACTGGCTAACTCCTGGACTATAATCGTGTATCTGGTACTTATTAATGGAACTGGATCACATGACACTGACCACAGTCTTCCCCGAAACATATGCCTTAATAACTATATAAATGCTAATGACAAAATCTTATCACCGTGATCTACAAATTCTATGATTTAGAAAGCGCCATCAGTTATCATCTTTCTAAATCAATCATCATGAACAGATGGTTTGATACCTTTTTAACAAAATTTAAATAAAAAATTTAAAAAACACCCGATACAAAAAGACCTATAAAAAGAATAAAAATAACATTATTATGTACTTATTGAAACCGTTGCGTCGGGGGACCGTTGTGCGTACGTTGACGATGGTGCTATTTTACGAAGTTAATCCTTGAGGACTTAGACTATACGATTCGATACCGTAATTTCTTTATTTGCCTTGTTAACTTACTTGCATTTTAATTTCTTCCTTTATTAAACGGTTCCCCGACGATGCAACGAATTCAATAAGTATATAATAATATTATTTTTATTCTTTTGAGATTCTTTTCTCAAATTTTAGTTTTTATTAATTTTTAGTTTTTTTTTTCTGCTTTTTAAAGTTATGTTACTGGTTTCTGAATTGTACTAAATAACCCTACAGACACACACAATTTTCAATTGTTTAAGTATTTCTATTAATCTATCCTAATATTATAAAGAGAAAAGATTTGTTTGTTTGTTTGTTTGAATTGAATAGGCTCCGAAACTACGGGACCGATTTAAAAAAAATCTTTTAGCATTAGAATCCTACATGATCACGTACAAAGGTTATAGTTACCTAATACGAGAAATATATATATTGTTAGGAGTCGAGACTCGAGGGTATTTCTAAATAATTAGTAGGCATCAACTGCTATAAGTTAGTTACGTCGTCCCAAACCGCTGAGCTGACACATTCCATTAGTCGCCAGCCAGGTGGCTCCGCTGAGTTAGCGTCTACCACCCATGGGAAGCCAATATTCTGAGATGCGTGCGCGGCGCCGCCGACGCCCGAGCGAGCGGGGTCGCGGTGTAGCGGATCCGCAAAGCGCACAATCAGAAGGTCGTCATCAGCTGTGCCACAAAGGAGAACGTTGATCGGCTCAAAAACAGACTTTAGGGCAGTAAGAAACTAAACGTTGAAGATGCCCTTAATAAGGACCCACTGCTGATAATCCGGAACGTCCTGAATTATAATACGGACGAAGAAGTACTGGAGTCAATAAAGCGACAAAATGTGAACATGGTGGGGACCATCCCGCCAGAGGAATACAGAGCGGTGATTAAGTACCGGAGGAAGACCAGGAACCCCCTAGAATGCCATAGATAAACCTCGCTATGTAAAAGCACAAGTAACTAATGAAATATGTAGGAGCACAGTCCCTGTTTTAAGAAATAACGATCACAGTACCAAAATTCCAATAAGGAATGTTAAACGACCTCCACAGGTACCACCTGCTGGTCATGATGTTGGTGACGTGGTCCCAGGCCCTTCAACTTTAGGAGTTAAATAAAAACCCTGGAGTGCTGCCATTAAGAAATGGTCTAGCTATAGTAAGTAACGATAAATGGACTATTGTCAAAACGTTAGATTTAAAACCTATTATTGATGATTTAAAAGACAATTTTTATAAATGTACCCAGTTAGATAAGTTAGTTAATAATTTTGAAAATGATTTTATTGAAAACTTTATAGATGTTAAGATACAAGCTAACTATGTTAAAAATTTAACCATATGAAATTAGAACAGATTTATCCAACTGTTAGAGTTAAACGTGGACTTATTAACCCCTTAGGATCGATTATTAAAATAATTACAGGAAATCTAGATAAAAATGACGCTATTAAATATGAAAAACTAATTAATGAAATTAAATTAGAACAAAGTAAATATAAAAATAAAATGACGTTGATCACTGAAATGATACAGACAATTACGAATTCTACATTCCAGTTAAATGACAATATTATATCAATTAATTTAGAAATGCAAGAATTAAGACATAATTTATCAGAAATAATTAAGAAAGATGCCCTTAATCATATGGAAACCCAAATTATTAGTACATACAATTTGTTAATACATAATTTTCAAACTATTTATATAAAATTAAATGAAATAGAAACCAGTTTTGCATTAAGTCGATTAGGAGTATTACACCAATCAATTATTAACTCTAACATGCTTTTTAATACATTAGAAAATATAAGTAAGTTAGAAAAGCTAGCATGTAGTCCTGTATTGAATAATTTAATGAAAATTGAACAAACTATTTCAATAAAAGCCTACCCCAAAGGAAACTACATTAACTACCTTTTAGAAATACCTATAATTGAAAATGACACTTATATCTATTATAAATTACTTCCTTTACCTGTGTTGTCCCATGACTCCACTTTCATTATTGTTCCTAAATAACCTTACCTAATAGCAAAAGGGTTGAAAACTAGGTCTTTAGATAAACCCTGCAAGGAGATTGAAAAGGCGAGTTTCCTGTGCTACGAGAGTGAAGTTATTCAATTCAATACTGATCCCTGTATTACTGAATTAATGAGCTATGCTGAAAATACATCAATTTGCAACCCTGTTCCTGTAATCACGGAGGACATCGTGCTGCAACAGCTGCAATCTAATACATGGACCCTATTAGCAAGAAAAGAAGAAATACTTACTAGAACATGTTTTGATGAAATTTACCGACAGAAGATTAAAGGAACTTACATAGTCACCCTAGATGACCCCTGCCAGATAAAGATTGGATCTATAACCCTGAAAAAGCATCAGACCATTTTAGAAAACGAAACTTATTCTATGTTACCAATAGTTAATTTGCCTTCAATATACGTTCCTGAAACTTCAAGTTTGAAAGCAATAAATATAAAAGGTATTGATCTTACGGACCTGAAACTTCTGGCCTACACTTTGAAGAAACCTGAAATAAGTAAAAGTGCTGAAAATAACCGAATAGTGAAAAATATCAGTGGACTATTGGACTGTATATTATAGTTTCAGTGATTATGTGTATTCTAATTTGCAAAAAACGTAAATTTATATTAAAAGTGTGTCACCGAAGTTCTCCTGTTTTACCGGATAACTTCGATCTTAAGGAGGGAGGAGTTACGTCGTCCCAAACCGCTGAGCTGACACATTCCATTAGTCGCCAGCCAGGTGGCTCCGCTGAGTTAGCGTCTACCACCCATGGGAAGCCAATATTCTAAGTAACTGGACAATGCGAATAACTCTACTGGGTGGTCTGCTCCCACCCGTATTAGCTTATAATATTAATATTAAGTTTAGTCTGTTTAAGGTAGTCTAAGTGGTAACTTGTTAATTAAATACCATCTTAATTAAAATAAAATCTTTTTTTAAAAAGCCATTCGCTGCGTAGGGAACTTGACTAGTTAGTAAACAAGTGTTAGGTTTATGACTTCTTGTGTCGTACTCACTTGAGAGCGGAAGATCTGTAGGTGTGAATAGTAATAGTGGATGTGATCTCTGAGTACCTACTTTTAGTACCTTATCTAGTCTTTTATGACTGTGCTTGATTGGTCCCTTTGTGTCTTAGTTCTGTTACTAAATTAGTTTCAACATTGTAACCTTAGGATTAGATTTCGTGTTATTAAATTATGTGAAATATGTAAATGTTGTAATTACTTTGAATCCTTTTTTTTATTAAATTTCTACATGATTTATAAAAATATTATCTATACATATAATAAAATCGTCACTTAGCCATTCTTGTACATGGAATCAAAAAAAAACATCATAGGGGGGCTTTATAAGAGCAAGAGAACCCAAAACAATGGTTTTTCAGTTTGTCTGTATGTCTGTATATCTGTATGTCTGTATGTCTGTATGTCTGTATGTCTGTATGTCTATATGTCTGTATGTCTGTATGTCTATGTCTGTATGTCTATGTCTGTATGTCTGTATGTCTGTATGTCTGTATGTTTGTGCACGCTAATCTCGGAAACTGCTTAACCAATTTGAATGCAGTTTTCAGGAATATATTATTACAGTCTTCACTTAACATGTAGTGTTTATTTCATCTAAATCGGTTAAGAAATAAAAAAGTTATGACTATTTATGTCAATGACGTAATAGGTACCATGAAAATCTTATTCAATACATATAATAAATCTGTAGAGGAGTAGTCTTTTTACATTAAAAATATTTAAAAAAATATACCAGGATGTAAAGTAATAACTAACTGAATCCATTTTCAGCATTTTTAAAATCTTTGTGTGTTTATCTGTTTGTCTTTTTGTTTGCGCTTACAATGCAAACGCTGGTTGAACTCCACAAGATAGATCAAAATAATGTACTAAGTATTGTATACTTTAAAAAGTTCTACAAGAAAATCTGCGATGGTATATGTTTATCTCTTAGGGATAACCCACAATGGAAAATTTTTATCCTTTACTTTTTACGAAAAATAATAGGTAATTTACGAAGCGATTTTAAGAAATACAGCTTTAATCCTTATCTAATTAAGTAACTTTAATACATTTTACATTTAATATGAAACAATATAGGGTCTTCGCGTTTGCGGCCGTACGGTCTACCGGCGCACTCTGGTATGGAACCGTCTCAAAAATGGCTTCTGTGAATGTTCATTATTGAAAATTTTGTTAATGCATATAGCTAATTGAATGTTTATCATTTAAAATAGATTTTTTTTTTAATAAAACTAGACCTGCAAGTTGATGGTGAAAATAACTTCAATTGTGTAGCTCAGAATTTCTCAAGTTTACATGGTAATATTTAGATTATGTTCAATGAAAGTCTGTGAGTGTGATATATGGTTAGAATGGTTATTAAGTACTCTGTTTAAGAAGTATTTAAATGGACGTTTAAATAAAAACAAGAGAGGTATAAAAATAATTACAGTACCTAATATTGTATCTTTATTAAAAACTTTAAATATACTTTTGACAGTGAGCGATGTCTGCCGATGTCGTAATTTTGATTGTATTACTTAAAATAAGTCTTATAGAAGCCAATTCAAAAAAAGGGAAGTGGGAATTGTTTTACTACGAATTTAAGGCGTGCGAAGCCGCGGGCAAAAGCTAGTATTTAATAAAATAAGGATCCGCGTGAAAGTTTCGACAATGTAATAAATTATAAATGTAACAGTAAAAGTAACATGATTCAAGACTTTTTTATATGGGTAGGTAGACAGGTAGGCTTCATACATACGAATATTAATAAATATAAACATTTAGAGTTAAAATGATTTACAATCACTATAAACACTATGATGAAGGGATTTATATTATCACTAGCTGTTGCCCGTGATTCTTTATGAATACGATCATAAGCCTTACTAATAAATTTTTACAGTCTACGTGGACGCAGGCACGGGCAACAGTTATACCTAATAAAGTACTTTACCTAAATAAGTGTAAAAACTTTTGGACCTTCATAACGAGGCTTTTTTCCTATATAGCGCGGGCGCAGCCGCTGGGAACAGCTAATTATCGCTTAAGAACCTCTCCCCCGCACGAATAAAACTATTTCTATTTCGACCAAACATGGATAAGAACCATCTAGACAAACCTATACCTATAGGTATATATACTATACCATACTAATGGTATTTCAAAACAAACAAATAATTTAGATTTTATAGATATTCCTGGATATCATTTTGAAAAACTGTTTTAATATTTTAAGTTTTTGTTTCGTTTTGTAAGTATAAGTATTACATACATATTAAAAAATATGTAATACATACTAAAGTATATTAAAGTTAACTGAGTCATTTATTTGTTATCATTTGTCAAAGGAGTCATTTTATCAATGTTTTTAAAAACAATGATTTGAGATAACATAGAACATATTACTGCATACTAAGTTTGTTTACTAAGTAAGGATGTAAAACTTTTAGAATTGGGTTAAATAAAATTTAATTTAATACTACATAAAAGTAATAACAAATTTGGGCCAGAATATCTCGTGTTTTGTTCCAGAAGATGTTTGAGTAGTTAGTTACTTATAGATATTTGGGGATTCTGATTATCGATAGGGATGGCAGTTAACATACATTCTTATACAAATAATTATCCACCCATCCAACTATCTATTACTTATACCTTGGAACCTACTTGGAAACGGCGATGAATAATACTTGTATCTGATTACTAATCTGTTAATATCTACTTGTTATCTGTGTAATATTATGTGTCATATTAAATCATATGTGAATGCGTTAAAGTGTTTTGTTTAAAAACTTGAAACCAAACTAACTGTTGCCAGCAAACTAACTGTTGCAACCTTCGTCTGCATCCAAACTCTACGTTCAATTAAAATTTATACAAATGCATACATTTTTAGTTTCATTTCAATTACAGCCCAAATGCAATTTAGAGATTTCGACAATTACTCTGTGTTTACTTTAATAATAAGACCTTAACATTAACCTTAACCTTTTTTATTAAAATCATCCAGCAGTTTTTATTATACCTATTACAAAACAAGTTTTATTTCATTATAAGGCATAACTACAGAGTTAAAGTTGAAAGAAAAAAAAACCTTTAAATAAAAGAGCTTTCTGGTGAGGTGAGAGGTGGCATGGGCCGTGGTCAGAGGCAGCTGCAACACACCCTTTGGCACACGTGCGATATTGTTAACCTCTATACCCAGTGTATAAACCGTCAGAATGGAGTATTTCTTTAAGATGGAGCTGACCTTATCCGTTAGTCCTTTCACATAAGTTATGAAGACTGGCTGTCTGTTCACCTCTGGATGCTTACGTCTCCTCATTGATTCCGACCGACTTACTTGATTATTATTTAACTTAATTGATCGTTACTTTTTATGTCTCCTAGTCGTTTGATACTACGTGATCGTTATTTTGAAGTACCTCTTGAAAAAAGTCCAGCTTCCGCTCTTGATGTTTGTCAAATTTGACAAATTGTAAGATCTGTTCTTGAGAGAAGTTATAATGGACTGCAGGTGGCTGGGGTGATAATGAGACGTGGCGCGTTTGTATCTATCCGTATAACGAAGTTTGCAGTACACACGTAAGGTTAGTGAAAAGCGATTCCACGTCAACTAGTCACTAACGCTCACGACGACGTCGTCCGCTTCAGAAGTGAAACCCTTTAAAACCTGAATAAAAACTGAATAATTAAGGACTTGATACCGCATGGTTTTAAAAATGGCAGCCTCTTCTATGCTGCCGGGTAGTCCCACATACCCCCTCGGTCATCACCTTCCTGGCCGCAGGGATGATGCGTAACGCATTTTTCCAGCTTTAAAAAAATAAAGAATAGAAATAGCTGTACAGAAGAGAATAGGAGAATGATCGGTAATAACAGTTTCAAGAATTAAAGAAACGGAACTGCAGGATTTTATGATAACGTGATCTAAACAGTTCAATAGACGTGTTGGTATTATGTGAGCTGGAGTCATGGAGTGCGAGGCTAAAAGATTTATTTATTTATTTATTTATTTATTTATTTATTTAGGACAACCTATCAAACATACACAATTTTTAGTTTTACAAAAAAGAAAAACATTTTTTTGCTGAGTGTTGTTTCATTTAAAAGTTGCCACGGCATGGCAAGGGACAGTATCATCTAATTACTTAACGCTACTTTTCCTTCTATTACAAAAAAGAAAAATTAAAAAAAAGAAAAATTATTAACAATAAAAATATACAAATGCAAATTAAAAAACAATTACAAAACTCTTACAAATTACCACACATATTGCTACCAGAAAAAAAAAAAAAAATTAAATATTTTAACATATAAACAACAAAGTAACAACTGCAACACACTATACCTAATACAATACGTGATCGATATTGCAGAACATAGTGATTCAACTTATTTAAAAAAAAAATGGTTTATATAGAGGTGATGTAAAGCTTGCCACAACTTCTCTCTTAAATTTTGGCAGACTGTCTGAAAAAATGTCTACATCAGTTTCTCGAGTTTTTGTTAGTAAGTTGTATTGTCGAAATAGCCTACCCATGGTAGCATTCTGTCGTAAATTTGTTTTTGAAAGTGGAATCGGAAATAGAGCATATTTACTCGCACGGGGAAGCCTAGAGTAATATATATTTAATGAAAAGAATTTTAACAAAACAATAATAAGGACTAAAGTTTAATTTAATTAACAAAAAGAAGAAAAAATCAAATAATTACTGACTAGACAATTTTGCTAAGGTTGCGGTATTACGAACAAAGATGTGTTCCGATGTGTCAGTTTTACGCATATATATACGACCGTTGCGAACCCAAACATGCTTGAAGTTTAGTTCCCTGGCTTTAATTCGCGTTGCGGCGTGAAGTGACTTGTTCTCGGGGGATAAATTCTCTGTGATATATATTGCAGTCTTCTTACTTTCGCTAAGATGTAGATGACTTGAGTTTAAATTATCGTTAGGATGTTGCTTGTTATATTTTATAGTAGCCGCCAGGATCGTATTACGCAGACGGGGACTGATTAGTGTAACTAGAATAGCGCGAGGTCGTAGGCTTTTTGGATCTTTCTTTGCAATTCTACTACAGTAAGATATGTCTGTTTCGTTAATGGACATCCTACCACTTTACCCAGCTGCTTAACTACTGTAATTACGTTTTCCGATCTATTTTCAGGTACGCATTGAATTTCTAGGTTCGAGGACCGTACTAGTTGGTCTAATTGAATACAGCGAGTAGAGATAGCCATGAGATCGTTTTTAAGAGATTCATTCTCTTTCTTAATACGTTCGACATCACTTTTGTATGCATTTATTTCAGTATTTAGTTTCTCAAAATGATTGTTCATAAAAGAAATTGACTCATTAAAATTTCTAATATCGTCTTTCATTTCACGTAATTGATTGTTAATATCGCTTGTAAAACTAGTAAGACAGTTGCTTAATTCATCCTTTATAATGCTACGAAGATCAGAACGCGACAAACAAGAGGGTGTGCAGTAAATATTCTCGTCCTCAGCGGCGCGAAGACTAGTAGTACCCCGCTTAGACATGTTAATGTTAGAACGGGAACTTGGTGACAACGTCGGCCGGACTGGTGTGTTTGAATTGTCTTTCTTTAGAACTACAGTCAGGACATAACCATTTTGCTCTTTAATCAGTATTGAGGCTTTTAAATTCTCTATTTGATATACCGATGCAAAGAGTGTGAAAGAATGATGAACACGACCGGAATTTCAAATATAAATTGTCTTCAATAGCCGATTGAGACCCAGAACAGAGCATTTTAGTTATTGCTATAGCAATATTATAGGTAGATGAATTAAGATTTATTTCAAAAGTAACGCTTTGATTTGTAAATTCTTATTGACTCACGTGTAATAAACAATTCAGGACGAAACGAAGAGTGCCGGTGCGATAAGGATAAATTATTTCTCCACGCAGCCCGTCTCTTTTACTCGCGGTGAAGAGGAGCCTACCTCCGCAAGCGGTTACGTCGCATTGCAACTAATTTGGATTTTTTCCAAAAAATGGATTTGCTGCACGTTACACAATTATTGTACTTATAACTTAACAGGCACAAAGGTCAATTATGTATGAAAAATTTTGTATATTTTGGAGAAATAAGTGAAAAACGTCCGCTCTTGACTAGTTCAGAATACGAATGTAAGATTTAAATACTCATTCGAATGTAAGTAACTACACTATCTTGAGAAATATTTATATTAATATCACCCACCAAAATAATTGTAGCAAAACTATTTAATTGAGTCAATATGTCATCTAAGCTGCTTAAAAAGGTATTTATGTTTGTGTATGACGGTGAGCGATAAATGGCAAGAATAGCAATTTTTTTGTTTAATTTTATAATTAAGCAGTTGGCATCATTAAACTCAGGTAGAGTGACTACATAATCTAATTCCTTTCTTATATAAGCTACCACACCATCATTCTGTGAAACAAAGTTAGAGGCCGTTGGATTGTAACCTTCAAGAGAGGACATTTGCTTAGCCAGCATTCTGAAAGGATAATAATATCTACTTCAGATGGTATCCTATGTAAAAGCACTAGTAGACCTTCGAAATTACAGTTTACACTTCGAATGTTCAAATGCAAGAGAAAACGTTCAGAGTTCAAAAAGTTCAACCTTAAGAGACTCAAGTAAGTGTCGTGTCTTAAAATTAATATTTTCAGGTGTGCAAATATGAGAGTCGGAGAGAACAATATTTTCAATGTCATTGAATTAAATAGACAGCATATCATTTATATGCAGAAGAAACAGTGTCGGAGAAACTACAGAGCCTTGCGGGACACCAGCGTTTATATCCAAGCTTTCGGAGCAACAGGCGTCTACTACGACTTCTTATACGTCGGCTGGATAAAAAGGTGGCAACCCTTTGCACTTACCCTCGGGAAGTCCGTATGATGGTAGCTTCGTCAGAAGGCCCCGGTGCCAGACCCTATCGAACACCTTAGCTATGTCTAGGCTAATTGTCAATGCCTCACCTTGACTCTCAATGGCTGTGGCCAATCTGTGTGTCCGATACACTAGAAGATTACCAGTCGAGTGACTGTGGCGAAAACCGTATTGACGGTCACTGAGCAGGTCGTTTTCTTCTAGGTATCTGAGGAGCTTTGTGTTGAGCACGCGTTCCATCGCCTTGCAGAGGAGGAACGTGATAGCGATAAACCTTTAATTGGACGGGTCCGATCCTACGAAAAAAGTTTCTCTCAGCAGCTTTGGTGAGTGACCAGAATGCAGGACTTCCAGAGGGTTAGCCAACTAGTTTCTTACCAAATCTGCTGATGAAATCGAATTTCGCTTTGGAAATTGTTTTTTTAGTGGACCTCAAATTCAAATTCAAATTCAAAATATTTTTAATCAAGTAGGCATTTACACGCACTTTTGAATCGTCAATTACATTAAATTGGTCAGTATAGTCAGTCTGTGAGTAAACTACCATCAGCTCGGAATGCTGTTCTGCTGAGAAGAGCTGGAGAAAAACTCAACAGTTGCTCTTTTTAAATAAAATTAAACAATGTTTGACTTATACATTATAACATCAACCCTGCAAATGAGTCAATGACCCAAGTTCCATACATTTCGATCATCCAAAAATTCTTGAATTTTATAATAAGATTTATTTAATAATATACTTTTAATTTTAGATTTAAAACTATGAAAAGGGAGATCCAAAATATCTTGGGGAACCTTATTATATATGCGTACACTGAAGCCCATGAAGGATTTGTTAACTTTTTGAAGTCGAAATTTAGGCGTTACGAGTTTATTTTTATTTCTTGTATTTATCGTATGTCTGTCGCTGTTTTTAGTATAAGTATTTTAATTTTGACGTATATATAATATATTATTAAAAATGTATTGAGAAGCAACCGTAAGTATACCGATTTCTTTAAAAACATCTCTTAGGGAGTCTCTAGCTCTTAGATTACAAATAGCCCGTATAGCTCTTTTTTGTAAAACAAATATAGAATTCATTTCGGCAGCACAGCCCCATAATAAAATACCGTAAGACAAAATACTATGAAAATAACTAAAATAAACGAGTCGAGCCGTATTAACATCTGTCAATTGTCTTACTTTTTTAATTGCGAAGGCTGAGCTAAGTTTGCTTGCGAGTGTCGAGAGATGGGGGTTCCACTGGAACTTTTTATCTAAAGTTATACCTAAGAAAATTGTTGAGTCAGTCAGTTCTAACACTTCATTGTTAAGGCGTAAACTACAATTTTGACTTTTGACATTAGGAAGTGCAAATTCCATGCATTTAGTTTTTTTAGTATTTAAGACAAAATTATTAATTTCGAACCAATGAAGAATACGTGACAGAGTACTGTTTACTTTGTCATAATTAGCTTTATTACGATCAACATTGAAAATAAGCGAGGTATCATCAGCAAAAAGTACAATGTCACATAGTCCTTTTACATAAAAGGGCAAATCATTAATATAGAGTAAAAATAAAAAGGGTCCAAGAATAGATCCTTGTGGAACACCCATCTTTAGGTGAGAACCAGCCGATTTACAATTATTTACATCAACCGTCTGAACTCTTTGACTTAGGTAAGAGGCAATAAGATCAAGCGCAGCACTACGCACACCATAGTGGTTAAGTTTGCATAGTAATGTTTGATGGTCTACGCAATCAAAGGATTTAGATAAATCACAAAATACCCCGATTGCATTCTGTGACTTCTCCCATGCGTCGTAAATGTGCTTAAGAAGCGCGGCACCCGCATCAGTTGTTGACTTGCCTTTGGTGAAACCAAATTGTTTACTATGCATGATTTTATTGCTGTAAACGAATTCTGTCATTTGGTTGAGAATAATTTTTTCGAAGATTTTACTTAAGGTAGGCAAAATAGATATTGGCCTATAATTTCCCGGTTCAAGTTTATCGCCGCTTTTAAACAAAGGAACTACTTTACTATTTTTCATTAAATCTGGGAATGTACCGGTTTCAATACATTTGTTAAAAATTAAGGATAATTGGGGAGCAATGTCATTTATAACAGTGGTAAGTAATTTAACTGATATACCCCAGAGATCCCCTGTTTTTTTCATATTTAGGTTTCTATACGTTTTAACAATTTCATATGATGAAACAGGTTTAAAAACAAAACATTTGTCACTGACTCTTACGTTATTCGTCAATTCCGCGATTGCATCAAATGGATTGCATCAAATTTAAATTCCGCGTGACTGTTACAGGAATTTCTTTAAAAAAAGTCACAAAAGTAGCCGCAACATTTGAATCTGTATTTATTTCAATATTATTAATTTTTAGCTTAATAGGTCTATGAACAGCCCTAGTTTTCCCAGAAACTAGGGCTCGAGACAGCATTCAGTACGCGTTTCACATCTGAGAGATTGGGATCATAGTTGTTACGAGCCGTGGTCCATGCCCTATATGCAGCTTGCTTAATTTGTCTAGCAGCCTTACAGGCCCGTTTAAACCACGGTCGTTTCTTTGTCCCCGCAGGTACTAGTGAATAAAGAATAAAATATTCCATATCCTTCAGTATCGTCTCAGAGACAGTAGCTGTGCAGATCTCAGGATCTTCAGATTTGAAGCAAAGCTGCTGTTCGGTCTTCATCAAAACCGGATTGCGGGCAGCGGGTGAGGGGCGGCCGTGCGGGCTCCGAGACTTTACCCTCTGAGGCTCGGCCATTCTTTCTGTATTAATACTACTGTGCCGTCACATTAAAACTTGTATCTCAACCAGTCTGCGTAATCATTTATACAGTCCATTACTTACACTACTCAACATTTTGGTCCTTCGATTGGTAACCAGTGAAAAGAAACCAGCGTTGCGGAATATAAGAGAACTGAGGATAACTGCAATCTTTAGTGAGTTCGTTCGCTTTTCCTTTCTAGAATTTTCTTCATGCATTTTTCTGAAAGTTTTATATTAATTACAATTATTAAGTATATTTTTTTTTTTTTTATATATATTTTTAAATATCGTGTAAATTAAAAATTATATCTTATTTTACAGTGTTAAAATATTAATTGCTAAATTATTGCTTTAAATATTGTAATTACTATAGCTAATACCGCATACGCATTGTAATCTCTTGTGTAAACCGGTTTCGTGCGTAGCTCGGCCGGTTAGTGTCGCTTGCTTATCGCTTGCTTTGTCCTTGACCATCTATTTCAAAAGAATATTGTAGCACACTTATAATATTGCTTTACAGATTAAAGTTTCACTTTAATCTTTCTTTTAGTTTAAATATATATATTTTTTCTTTTTTTTTGCTTTCCTTAATATTTTTTTTATATATTTTTTAATTTAAATTTATTGGTTAATATGAGTGATGCAAAGAGTAAAGAGCTTATAAAATTACGTGGTAGTATAAAAGGCAAGCTTACTATATTTCAAAAATTTTTAAACACAAGGGGAATATGACTGTGCCTACATGTAATGAGTCATGTAATTACATACATGATGCACACGGCACCACTTCCAAAAGTAGGTCATAAGCAATGCATCATACTTTTCTCTATAATTGTCATACATAGTCAGTCGCACTGCAACCTCTGTAGCGATCAACCACCAAATATAAAACCATCAAGTTAATGTTCGTTTTATTACAACCTGAAGAACGCGCAAAGGAGAGGCAAATTGGTGACCCCGACGTGATTTCTCCCGCATTATCGACGACGTGATCTCTCCCGCAACCAACGTACGAGCAACGGAAAAGACCAGCATGTATCCGCAATAACGTCCACCAACGCCACCACAACAACCATCGGAATTAGCTACTGTCACAGTTTCATCCAGACTTCCAGATTTCTGGCAAGATACCCCATGCCTATAGTTCGTTCAAATTGAAGCGATACTGAAACTTCAAAAATTAAGCGACGAGGCGAGGTTCAACCTCATTGTCACAGAACTCCTGATATCCTGCTGTTTCCACCAGATATAGACCAATTCAGCACTTTAAAAACACGACTACTGGCGGTTTACGAAGAGTCCGAAAATCGCCAATTACAAAAAATATTAAGTGAGGTTGAACTAGGAGACTGAAAAGCCTTGCGTCGCGGTGAATGCTTACGCGATCCCGTGGCGTCTCTTTGTAGCGATGAGGGCAACCGTTGGTTTTTTTAGTGGGGTGCCTTAAAAATGGCAGTTGCCGGGTGCCGCACATACCACCCGGCCATCGCCTTCCTGGCTGGTGTGACGATGCGGAAACGCATTTTTTCCAACGGAAAAAATAAATAAATAAAGGAGACCAAAAGCCTTCCCAATTGCTGCGCTCCATGCGAGACCTCGCCCGAGGGAAAATTCCGGACGACACTTTAAATATCATGTGGCAAGGCCATCTACCAGCATCAGTACGAGCTGTTCTTGCTGTGACAGACGTCAAGGACCTGGAGAGCTTAGCAACTATTGCAGACAAGGTGTTGAAAAATACAAGACCGCTACATATTTCCGAAGTTGCATCCGAGCCGACTCGCATTACTTCCGAGTTCGCCAAGTTAAAAGCTCAGATTGCACAACTCAGCATACAAGTCGTTGAACTACAATGATCTCGTGATAATTATCGCAACTACAATAACTATCGTCGTCAGCGTTCTTCATCGCGTGCCCGTAGCCTGACACCGCACCGAGAGTATCGTGACTCAACTTCCTTAAAAGGAGTGTGTTTTTATCACAGTAAATATCGTCATAGAGCTAGGAAATGTACAAAGCTGTGCAATTGGAACAATAGAAAGCGGACTAGGTCTAATAATTCGGAAAACTAAGTTTAGTGCAGCCAACGGCGGATGTCTGCACTATCACTCCCACTCCCCGCCTATGCGTGACCGACTTACAAAGTGGCCTATGTTTTTTGGTGGACACCGGAGCTAATGTCTCAGTATTGCCTGCAACTAACAAACCACATTCGACCCACGACAGCGACAACCCTTACAAATTGTATGCAGCAAACGGCAGCGTGATCAAAACCTACGGCACCAAAAACCTCGTGCTGAATTTAAAGCTGCGCAGACCATATTCGTGGACCTTCATTCTGGCTAACGTGCAACAACCAATTCTAGGTGCCGATTTTTTAAGTCATCACACACTATTAGTCGATGTCAGCGGTAGAAAACTTATTGACACAGTGACCAGTCTAAACGTTATCGGGTCTATCGTCACGCAAGGTCATCATACAATCAAAACAATAGACGTTATTACGCCATATTACGACATGTTATCTGCTTATCCAGATATCACCAAGCCTGTTTGTTATAAGGAGATGCCAAAACACAACGTCACGCATCGTTTCATGAATAATGTCGTATTTCAAGGGCTAAACTTTTTATTTAATTACGTAGACGACACTTTAGTGGCCTCAGAAAATGAACAAATGCACAAAAAACACCTTGATATTGTTTTTCAGCGCCTCAACAAGTATGACGTAACCATAAACTTATCTAAATGTGAATTTGGCAAGTCAGCTCTCGATTTTCTCGGATACCGCGTAACCCCGGAAGGCATCAAACCACGGGTAGAACGTGTCAGAACAATAATTGAATATCAGCAGCCACAAACAGTATCAGAACTTCGTCGTTTTATGGGAATGATCAATTTTTACACAAGTCATTTGCCGAATGCCGCATCTTATCAGTCAACATTAAACTCTTACCTGCACAATACTAAGCGCAAAGACAACACCAAAATAATATGGAATACGGAAGCCATTTAAGCATTTGAAAACTGTAAATCCAGTTTACGTGACTCCGTAATGTTATCTCACCCTAAGGCCGACGCAACTCTCGCGATAATGAGCGACGCATCTAATACCTGCGCAGGAGCTGTTTTACAACAATTCGCAGAAGGAAAATGGCAACCACTAAGTTTTTCCTCATGCAAGTTTAGTGAATGTCAGCAACGTTACAGCGCATTTGACAGAGAACTGCTAGCCATTTACGTGGCCGTCAAACACTTTCGGAACATGATCGAAGGACAAAACGTCACTGTATATACAGACCACAAGCCACTCTTGCACGCCTTACATAAAAAAGCTGCGAGTAGATACGCCAAGGCGACTTCGACAGCTGGACTTCATAAGTCAATTTTGTACCTCAATTCAACACATTCAAGGGTCAGAAAATGTAGTCACAGATGCACTGTCCCGCATTGAACAAATTGAGATGTCATCGCCCATCGATTACAATCAATTGTCTTTGGCTCAAATAGATGACCTAGAACTATCATCACTATTACAAAAAAAAAATTTGAAGTTCATTAAACTCCAGTACTCCGGCTGTAAAAAACCAATTTATTGTGAAGTATCAACACAATCGCCGCGACCATATTTGCCAAAGTAGTTTCGTGTTACAGTTTTTAATACAATACACGGAATTAGTCACCCTGGCGTACGATCAACGAGAAAAATGACAGCTAATCGATTTTTCTGGTGATCTATGAACACAGATATTAACAATTGGACTAAAACATGCATTGCCCACAACGTATAACTACCGATCAAGGCCGGCAGTTCGAGTCCTGTTTATTCACAAATTTAACTAAACGTTTCCGAATAATGAAAATTCACACAACAGCCTATCATCCACAAGCTAATGGTAAAATCGAACGATGGCACAGAGCGCTTAAAGCAGCGCTTATATCTCGAGGAAATACAGAAAAATGGGTACACGAGTTACCGACTGTACTAATGGGATTAAGAGCAAGCTTAAGGGATGACACAGGAATATCCGCAGCTGAGTTAGTGTATCCAACAAATTTAAAGTTACCTGGCGACTTTTTCGAAACTTCAAAACCTATCTGGGAAAATGACACATTTTTACATGAATTGAGAGAGCGCATTCGAAATTTATCTTCAATTCCTAAAAAAAACTTCGGCAAGACAAAACCTTCGTGCACCCGGAGCTAAAAACAAGTAAATATGTATTTGTTCGGTGCGACCACGTAAGGAAACCTTTAACGCCGCCCTACGATGACCCTTTCAAGGTCATAGAGCATGGCGAAAAATACTTTAAAGTTATGATTTCTAACGTCATCAAAGTAATCTAAATAGATCGCTTAAAACCAGCTTTCGTAGTTCAGAGTGACACAGATATACGAGTCGCTCACCCAAATAAGTCTCTGGAATGTACAACAAACCCGATATCTTGCACCAGCGACAAAAATGTAGTGTTGTAAACGACGAACAAAGGAGAACACGATCTGGACGACTAATTAAGCGAACCGTACGTTTTATGCCTTAATAATTATTAATTATTATTGATTAATTAATCATTACGTTTTGGATCATCATCACTATAACACCTCGTTCGAACAATGGGGAAAAGCCAAAATAAAAAGCAAGTTATCATTGCCCAAACTGGAGCAGGCAACCAAGCCTCCTCAAGTATGCTGCATGACATAACACACAGCAAACTAGACATGCTTGTGTTCATCGCCGGAGGGACAATAATCATCATACTTTGCTATATTCTGGCAAAGTGCTGTAAAACAAGATTCACCGAATTCTTCAGACGAGAGCTTTGCGGAAGCCGTGCCAGCCGCAGAGCGGGACATCACCCAGCTGCACCAGCTTACTCGGTGGCCTAACAACAATTGTGTAGTGAAAGTATGTAGTGAATAATAGGTATAGTGAAAGCGTGTTTAAAAATACACGTGTACTACGTAGATATAATAAAAAAAGGACTTACTCAATTTGTAATAATAATTTTTCTTTAGATGCATTCGAATTCATTTCATTTTTTTTAAAAAAGGAGGGGGAGTGATGTGCCTACATGTAATGAGTCATATAATTACATCATATGTTTGCACACGGCAACACTTCCAAAAGTAGGTCATAAGCAATGCATCATACTTTTCTCTATAATTGTCATACATAAATTAGTCAGTCGCACTGCAACCTCTGTAGCGATCAACCGCCAAATATACAACCATCAAATTAATGTTCGTTTTATTACAACCTGAAGAACGCGCAAAGGAGAGACAAATGACCATATAAGTGAAACCCACTTTAACGAACTTGAATGTCGGCTTAATAAAATCTTCAGACGGATTTCGATAAATTTCAGACGGAGTTGGAGTTGTTATCTGACGATCCTAGCCAGCTCTTGGTTGAACGCGAAGAGTTCGACTCAAAATATTATTCTCTTGTGGAATCGGCGCGTACGCTTTTAAACAAGGTTCGGCGGCAAATGCAACGTGCTTTTTCTATGTCCGAGTCGAGCGACGCCGGAAGCAATCAAAGGGATCGGGAGCCACACGACTTTGTCAGATTGCCGAAGATTAATTTACCAAGCTTCGACGGCAACTTTGAACACTGGCTCGACTTTCGAGATACGTATATTTCCCTCATTCATACAAATAATAATATAGGTAATATCAGTAAATTCCATTATTTAAAAGCCGCTTTAATAGGCACCGCTATAATTATTATTCAAAATCTTGAATTTACGAGCGACAACTACCAAATTGCGATGCGATTATTATCAAATAGATATAACAACGAGCGCCTTTTAATAACTAACCATGTTAATTCCTTATTAAATTTTACCCCAATACAAAGGGAATCATGTGACAATTGATTTCATAAGACATAAGATAAGATTGACATAAGACAATTGATTGATTCAATTAATCGTAATTTATGGGCTTTAAAAAATCTAGGTCAGCCGACTGAGTATTGGGATACTCTAGTTATTCATTTAATGATGAAAAAGTTAGATGCCACCACTTTTAGAAAATGGGAAGAGCAACGTAATACGATTACATCAACACCTAAACTAAAAGAGTTTATTGATTTTTTAACAAACAGAGCAGATTATTGGATACTTTACAACAAGATGAAAAATTACGTCAATTTATAACACAAAACACTAAAATTCACAACATTCATTTAATACACAAAATACAGAAATAAAAACAACGAAATCACATTTAAGTAAAACAAAAAATTCAGAAAATAAACCTATTACATGCCCTATGTGTATGGAAAATAATTATTTATTTAGCTCTCCAGAGTTCAGGAGCCTGGATATAGATTTGCGTATTCATAAAATACAGGATTTTAATGTATGCAAAAATTGTCTTCGTCCTGGGCATCAAGAAAAATTAAACACATTGAAGATTAACACATTGCAAGTATTGTATTCAAAAACACAGTAGCCTTCTATACAAACACACAGATAACAACATACAAGCATAAATTACGTTAGCTACAGACGGAGAGTTGAAAAAAAACCAAAACTGATTTAAACTAACTTTAATTAAAAGAATTACAATTACGTACTTATTAACTAATACAAGAATCTGACCTACTCGATGTAAGTACAAATTATAATGACAATATTTTATTAATAATTAAGGCTTATATTATAATTAAATTGCAACTATGCATTCCGTCGCGATGACACAATACACATTTTATTCACACGGAGGGAATGTGAATATCAGCAATCCTCCTGGAGTATGTGTACGTAACTCCTCCATCCTCAGATCAGCAACTATTTTAGAACATTGAGATAAAATGTTGCTGGCATCTTCTTACGCGGTGCTGATGTCCCTTCTTCTTCCAGTTTTTCATCAATGTTATCACTTGAAGTAGATAAAGTGATCGGTGAAGCAGTAGTTTTGTTAACTTTTCTTTTGCTCAGTAATTTATAACGATGATATCCAAGCACAATAATAAGTGCACATGCACTTAACATAAAGACGTAGAAAGGTATCGTAGTGTGGTAAAGTGTATCTGCATTAATTTTCTCTAGTTGTAAAGGTTTATCTTTAATTATCTTGTCTTGAATACCGTAGAGTTCTTGTAAATTTATTGAGTTTAAATTGAGATGAGTAGGAATCTCCGTATGGTTTGCTGCTCCGAATGGTATTTGCATCAATTTCAGCGGCTGCCCCTTTGTTTCAACACTATCGTTCACAATAGTGAATTCGGCGGTTTTTATGTAGCATTTCACAGGGATGATAATTAAAAAGCTAGCCTGAAGTGATGTAAATTCTTCCCTTTCACAAACTAGTTGTATTTTAGTGATGTAAGGAAAGGAAAAGACATAATGTTGATCATCCAGTTTTTCCATTGCTTCTTTTGCTAAAGTAACTGTTGTGTATTTGCAGTTTTCGTTTAAGATTTGATGAGTAATAAGCTGCTGCACGCAGTCAGGTTCTGTACGAATACGCTGATTCACTTCCATTTCACAAAGGTACCAGTATTTAAGCTTCGGACATTCTGTCTCCATGTACAAGAACGATTTCTCGTTAATTGCTATGTAAGGATATGGGGGTATAAGGACGTTTTGGATTTTATGAGGAACAATAGAGAGCTTATAGAGATCGTAGATATCTGCAGAGACTATTGGAAACTTAAAAAATATTACTATTTGATTTTCTGTATAGTAGCATGCCGGCTTTATGATATCATAGTATTCCCTTAACTCTAAATCTATAATTTGGTCCTTATTATATATTTTCCTTAACTTATCTATCATTAACTTTAAAACATTTATCTCTATCATAGAATGATGCGTACTTGACGTAT
The DNA here is from genome assembly GCA_959347405.1 of Napeogenes sylphis. Taxonomy (NCBI): domain Eukaryota; kingdom Metazoa; phylum Arthropoda; class Insecta; order Lepidoptera; family Nymphalidae; genus Napeogenes; species Napeogenes sylphis. The sequence continues at coordinate 46,726,040 of OY365777.1, read as the reverse complement.
GAATAAATGTTAAAATATTTTCAATCCTAATTAATTCGGCCATTAGATCTTCTATATTTTCTCCTACTATCACTAAAAGTTGGGCGAATTTGGCGTATTTTAGTAAAATATTATCCTTGTATGCATATGAATTTAAAATGAGCTGTAATGTATTATTAATTTTAACTTGATTTTCAACTAAGTGAATAATTACTTCACTTTGTTTTGACATCCATTCTTTACTTAAGCTTATATGGTTATTAAATTCGGAAGCTATCTTATTTTCATTATTTTCTAACACTTTTATTGCATGATTATATTTTAATGCATCCTTATAATCTAAGTTTCCTGTTATACTTTTGATAACGGAACCCAAACCGTCTACAAGACCTCTTCTTACACGATTTGGTTTTAAAGTTTTTAATTGATTTGAAACTTTAACAAGCTTTTCAGTAAGATAATTTATTTGAAGTTCAAAGAGTAGATATGTTTCATTACTAAAAAGTTTTTGAAGGCTATTCAATTGAGTCATTAAAAGTTCTACTTTATCTTATACACAGTCTAGTTTAATATATTGTAGAAAGGTATGGTAATGAGTGGTAAGTCTGATCAGTCCAAGATTGTATGGTAATAGTCCAGGTCCGTCGTCCAAGCTTTCAAGTTTTATTTCTAGTGGGTTCCTCGCGTGGATGGTCAGCAGAACTAGTATTGTCCTGTAACAAGTTGGCTCCTTTAGGGAATTCGTTTTAATCGGGATTTAGCTACAGGGCCACGTTTTTTGGAGGTTTACGTATTCTTTTATAGCATTGACCACTTCTTCCTCTAAATTGGATTCTAACAATTGTATGGATGTTCGTGTATGATTGTCGAATGGCTTTGTAACTGTCGGTTTCTTTTTAACGTCATTTACGACTGTAAAAATTAATTGTCTAGAAAATTTGTTAAGAGGGTCGTCGGTAATTGGAATGTTTAATATAGGGTTTTCTTGGTCAGTATGTACGGTGTCAGTCGAAGAGTTTGTTAAAGCTTGTACATGTTCTGAAGGATTTCCTAGTAAAGAATTTAATTCGTCAATTTCTTCAGTTAGGGTCCTAGTTTCGTCGTTATGTATCTCAGCTCTAGAGAGGGTGTCAGCATTAGTGTTCATTTTACCCTTTTTGTATATTACTGTATAGTCATATTCACTCAGTCCCAGTCGCCATCTAGTAAGACGAGAACTTGGTTCTTTCATATTCATCAACCACTGTAAAGGTTTATGGTCAGTCAGTATTTTAAATTTTCTTCCGAAAAGGTAAGGTCTAAAATATTTTGTAGCCCAAACTATGGCTAAAAGTTCCTTCTCAATTGTACTGTAATTAATTTCATTGTCATTTAAGGTACGAGATGCATAACACACGGGTCTGTCGGATCCTATTGGATCTTGCGATAAAATGGCACCAATAGCTAAGTTAGAAGCGTCAGTTGTCAAGTTAAATTCTTTAGTAAAGTCGGGGTATTGTAAGATGGGGTCGTTTGTTAAGAGCGTTTTACATTTCTCAAAACAATTGGTGTATTCCTGATCGAATATTTTTTTTTTACCCTTTTTTAAACATTGTGTTAACGGTTTAGTAATACGGGCAAAGTCTGGAATAAACTTTCGGTAGTAACCGAGAAGGCCTATAAATTGTTTTATTTCTTTAGCGGTTTTTGGGATAGGATAGCCTTTAATAGCTGAAATTTTATCAGGGTTTGGCTTTATACCATCTCTACTGATAATATGTCAAAGATAGCCTGTTTCAAGTTTTAAAAATTCTGATTTATTTAATTGGATTTTAAAGTTGGACTCGCGAAGTCGTTGAAAAACCTTTTCCAAATTGTTCATATGTTCTTGTAGGATGTGCTAAATACGATTATATCGTCTAAATAAACTAAACATATTTCATTCTGAAGGCCTCGTAGGACATTGTCCATAACTCTCTGAAAAGTAGATGGTGAATTTTTCAAACCCATGGGCATACGAAGAAATTCAAAATGACCATGTTCTACATTGAATCCGGTTTTACATATGTCATGTGGCTCCAAATCCACCTGGTAAAACCCACTCGCTAAATCCAGGGTTGTAAAATATTGACACTTCCCTAGTTTGTCAAGTACATCGTTAATATTAGGAATCGGGTACTTATCATCTATGGTTTTCTCATTTAACTTACGATAATCGACTACTAAACGCCATTTTTGCTTACCTGAAGCGTCGCCCTTTTTCGGCACTACCCATATGGGTGAACTCCAAGCAGAGTCGGATGGTCGTATAATACCCTGATCTAACATTTTAGTTATTTGGTCCCTAACTTCTTGTCGATGTATAAAGGGGTAACGAGCGATCCCGAATTGGTCGAAGCCGACCTCCAAAGCCTTGAGCACAGGCGTAGAATTGCTAGCCTCTCAGTATTCTATAGGATACATTTTGGTGAGTGTGCGCAGGAATTACACAATTTAATTCCCCCGTCCCCCTTCCATCACCGGACGTCCCGACGCACGGCAGGTTTTCATCCTTTTGTCGTGGACATTCCACCTGTCCGAACGAAGCGCTTTGCTTCCTCATTTTTACTGCGTACAGCAAAGGATTGGAACAGCTTGCCTGCGTCGGTATTTGCGACCGAATACAATGTGGTCACATTCAAGAGAAGAGTGAATAGGTTGCTAGGGTAATGCGCCTTACCACCTAAGACTACATTCCACTTACCATCAGGTGGAATGTAGTCAAGCATTGCCTTAGATCATATATAAAAAAAAAAAAAAAAAAAAAAAAAAAACGATAATTTTTACCATGTCCAGGGACCTCGTCAGTGGTCTTGATACGATGTTTAATCTTGTTAGTAAAGGTTAAATGTTCACCTTCAATATAAAAAACATCTGAGTATTTTGAGCAGAGTCGTGTAAGATTAGCTTTTTCTTCATTATTTAAATGATCAGTACGTAATCGTGATATGACGTCTTGTCCACGGTTCTTATATTGAGTGCACTCGTACTCAATATTAAATAAGTCGGCACTTGTCAGTTCGTTTAGCGGTAGTATTATGTCATTTGGTGTCGGGTTCTCTACTTCTACGTATCCTCGGTTGTTAGTCACGTTAGTCAAACACTCATGCAAAATACAGTTACAAATTAATTGTTCTTTTATAAACACTTGTCCATCCTGGGAATTTATAGGGATACGAATAAGTTTTGAGGTTCCTGCTGGTATGATATCTTCGTAGAGATTAACATTACAGGAATTATACATGCTAATAGGATTTGAGCCAGTACGAGTAATTTCGGTCTTTTAAATCAATTTTTGCTTCCCATTTCGTTAATAGATCTAGTCCTATTAATCCGTCAAAATAGTCATGAAACTTATAGATAAATAATTTGATATTTTCTGGGTCCGTAAATTCCTCAAAGCAAGGTAAGGTAATAGAATATTCATTTCTACTGGTGGTGTATACATTGGTTACTTCGAAAGGGTCATAATTTAAGGGAAAATTAGAAAAATACTTCTTAACAGCGATAGGACTAATAAAGGATTGGTTTGCTCCGGTATCTATTAAAAGTTTAAGTGGGGGATTTTTAATTTGAATGTATGGGAGTTGTCTTTGTGTCTGGTCTGGGTGATTTCTGGTCCAGTCGAAAATCCTGATTTGGAACTAGGCAACTAGAATCCGATTGAGGTTCATTTTCCTTACTTAACTGGTCGTTGTCCGTTTCATAATTAGTAATATTATTATTACAAAAGTTCGGATTGTAATTACTGTCATAGTCCTCTTGTTCGGTATAATTATTGTAGTCTGGTTCGTAATAGTACTCTGGGTAACTATAGTACATATCGTCATATGATAAACATTCATTCATGTTCATTTCGCGAGCTTTCAAGTAATTTGTTGGGGCCGGATTATCCGATTTACGCCAGTCATGTCCAGTCATTAAGATATGAGGCATGGGTTTAGGATTAAAACTTTGAATTCCACTCATAGGCTTTGGTACAGGAATTTGATTAAAATTTTTTCTAGGTGGTAAGCGGAAAATATTACTACGCGGATTATAGTTCGGTGGGGGTGCGCTAAACATCTGTCTTGTTCTAGAATGCATGGGCGTACTGTAATAAGGTTGATTATGGTTAAAATTAAATTTAAAAGGCTGTGATAGTTGTATTGGCCGTTGTGCTTCAGGGGCTGACCAATTAGGGGTTGAAGATTGAAAACTATGAGGTCGAGGGTTAGTAAATGTCAGGGGATGTACCATGTGCTTGTTAGAAGATGATTTTTTCAGTCCATCTGTACGTTGCTGCAAGTATGTAACATTTAGTTCCACTTGAACGTATTCAAGGGCTTTTTCAATAGTATCCGGGCGCATACACCGGATTCGTGACCCTAAGGGCTCCTTTAAGCCACGTACAAATGCCTGCTTACTTTTTTATATAAATCACGCTTAGCCTCAATTGTAGTTAATAAAGTTTCATGTAATGTAACATAAGTAATTATCGTACTGAATAGCGTTTGACAATGGCTATAAAATTCCTGAGGTGTCTTATTTCCTTGCACGGCTAATGAGAGGTCGTTGTATAAGGCTGTTTCGTCACGTTGATCAGAAAAATTATTTATTAAAGATGTTCTAATACCTAACCAACTATCTGGAATACCGTTAGAGTTGATGGTAGCAGCGGCGGTTCCAGTTATTTTATTTAAAATGCCGTTAAATAAACACAAATTAGATAATTCACTACCGGGCGAGTTATTTAAATATTGCGTTACAATTTGGTCATAAATATTAATAAATCTAGTAAGTACGTTAGGGTTCCCGTCAAATTCGGGCACGATCCTAAGGATTTTATAAATGTTATCTGGATCTTGAGCCATATTTAAATATACAGGGTTATTTGTAATTAGTTGAGCACCTTTTGCAGACAGCCCCTCTACATCAATCCTAACAACATTTGTTCTACGACTTTTTAAAATTAATAGTTTTAAAAATTTAGTTTTTCTCATACAAAATTTATTTATTGCATCTGAACGTGCATTAAACTTGAGCAAAGAGAGGCCACGCAACTTGTCAAAATATGTGCCAAGGCCACGTGCATCGGGGCGCGGTGTGGCGGGGTGACGCAGCGGCGGCTATGCACGTTAGAACATGATCATTTTCTAAGGTGTAATAAAAAATAGCATTGTTTTCCACTTTTATTTATTAAAATATTTTCTACAATAGTCGAAACACATATTGTCTAACTGTTTAAGAATCTAATGAAAAAACAAAATCTCCAATAGAAGGTGTCCACAAGTTGAATGTCTCAATATTTTTATTTGGTTTATGAAATAAGGGCACTGTAACGAAACTAAATAAATATTTTTTTTACAAAACAATAACTTCTCTTTAACTTACTTTATACATATCATATTATCTCATTTGTTAATATTTATATCATGACAATAAAACAATAAGTTACTTACGAATTTCTTTAAGATGGCGCGTAACAGAAAAACGTCATAATTTTCATTAATATTATTTAATTAAAACGTAAGAAGTGAATCGAGTGTTTCTGACGTATAATATTCTCATAGAAGAAACACATAAGTACCATAAAAACAGACAAATGTACACAATCCACTTTAAAAATAATAACTTTATGCTTCTTACATGTTGGATCGTCACTATATCACAAATAAAATTATTCTTCATCATGGTTTCTGCTGTTTTGAGGTGTTGTTCGTTCTAGGTATAGCAACAGACCTTGTAAAGATCAGGACCCCAATGCTCCATTTCTCAGCCAAAACTCGTATTTCTTTTCATTCTTACTTCTTCTATTTCAGACAATCAATGTATTTTAAAAATATTATAAATTACATTTCATAATTTCTTCTTCATGTTATAATCTTGAATTTATTTATTAGTTTCAATAGCAAGTCCATAAAATCGTATTGTCCAGTATGTAATTACAATTCATTATTTAATTATAAAACTCTAATCCGATAATTTTATTTTTGGTTAATGTAAATTGTGTTTTGTAATCCACATACTTGTCATTTTGATTATTTAGTGTTTCCATAGCAACATGGTGTAAAAGAGATGAAGCTATACGAAAAAAGCTGGCATGCGCGTTTAACAGTTTCTGACTTTCGCTAGCCTGCCGCGACCTATACTTTAGACTGCTTACAAAATGCAGAGTAATAAATAATCGAGGGAGCAAACATTTTTTTTGTTTGTTTATTCTGAGTTATTTATCAAGATTTTTTAAAAGTCGTAGAACAAATGTTGTTGGGATTGATGTAGAGAGGCTGCCTGCAAAAGGTGCTCAACTAATTAAAAATAACCCTGTATATTACTACTAATTGAATTAGATAATATATAATTATTATCTAAATTCCTATTAATATCTAAACTACGCTTACGGGCCTGCTGCGATGCAGATTCCCGATGACTATAAACTCTAGGATAATAAATTTTGGAAAGGAATTATGACTAGGAAAAGAGCAACACGAGAATGGTTCAAATGTACTCACATAAATTTCATTTCTGGTTTCTTCCCGTGAATCGAAGTTTGGATTCGTCTCCCGGTGCTGCAGCTGGTCCGTAGATTCAGGATACTAGCGATGACCTAACAGTCCCTATTCTAGTATCCTACCGACTGCGCCAATTACGTTAGCTACAGACGGAGAGTTGAAAAAAAACCAAAACTGATTTAAACTAACTTTAATTAAAAGAATTACGTACTTATTAACTAATACAAGAATCTGACCTACTCGATGTAAGCACAAATAATAATGACAATATTTTATTAATAATTAAGGCTTATATTATAATTAAATTGCAACTATGCATTCCGTCGCGATGACACAATACACATTTTATTCACACGGAGGGAATGTGAATATCAGCAATCCTCCTGGAGTATGTGTACGTAACTCATATAACAAAGTTTTGTCGTCAAACAATACAGATATAATGCAGTCAAACATATTACTTTTCACAGCATTGGTGAATGTGGTCGGTGCGGACGGGACCCTACATTCTGCCCGTGTTCTTCTTGACAATGGTGCCACTGCGCATTATGTTACCCGGCACTTCTGTGAGAAACTGGGTTTGGCGCGTCGTAACGCTTACGTTGCGTCGTAACCTTACTCCACTGTGACAGGTATCAATAACGAAATTTCGTACAGTGCGGAGTCTTGTAGTTTATCCATCGAGTCATCGTTAGGAGATTATAAAATTAAAGTAGAGTGCTATCACAAATTACAAATTCAGTTCCTTCTTGTAACGTTGACATACAATCGTTAGACTTGCCTCTTCATATCAAGCTAGCTGATCCTACATTTAACATCTCGTCTCCCATAGACATTTTAATGGAGGCAGATGTATTCTGGGACGTTATATGTTCCAATTCTGTCGATTTAAGTAAACAACGTCCTAAATTGCAACAAACCAAACTTGGTTGGTTGGTTTCGGGCACTATCAATAAATACAAAAAAATATATAATAATAATTTAAACACAAGTTCTACATGTTTCCTTACTCAGAATGACGATTGTTTGTTGACAGGTTTTTGGGAATTGGATTCAATACTTCCTAAATATAAGTTATAGCTAGAAGAACAAGCCTGTGAAAGAAGTTTTTTAGAGAACACAAAGCGTGATGATGATGGTCGATTTATTGTAACTTTGCCTTTAAGAGAGTCACCAGATGTTCTCGGCGATTCTTACCAAACAGCTAAAAATCGTTTCCTAGCTCTTGAAAGAAAATTTGATCGCGATCCTATCCTACGAACTAGATATTTAGAGTTCATGGCTAAATATATAAAAGTAGGTCATATAAGGGACATATCAAATTTATTTGAATGTAGTGACTCTCAGAAAAAGTCGTATTATTTACCTCATCACGGGGTTATTCGTGAGTCGTCGACCACCACGAAATTACGTGTTGTATTTAACAGATCAAGCCCCACGACAAGTAAAAATTCATTTAATGACCTTCAACTCGTTGGACCCGTTGTCCAAGATGATTTAATTTCTATTTTATTGCGTTTTCGACAACATAAGTACGTTGTCTCCGGTGATATTGAAAAAATGTAAAGGGCTATTCTCATAGATCCTTCACGTCGTCTGCACCATATTTAGCCACTAAATGCTTGGTTTCACTTGCAGACCAGTGCACGGATCCAGAGGCCAAATCGCCATCAGTAGAGATTTTTACGTTGACGATTTTTTAAGCGGAGGAGTTTCTTAACAATCAGTCATAAAACTTTGTAAAAATGTCAGTAACACTCTAAAATCAACCCAATTTAACCTACGTAAATGGCAGTCTAATAATCCCGAAGTGTTAATTTTTTTTTTTTTTGATTGAGACACGGACCTCGGTTCGGGGCGTCGTTAGTCAGGAGGGAAGCTAAAGAAATTTGGACACTAGCGTCCTCCGATGGCAGAACGCCGGAGCAACAGAGCACTAACTCAGTTGGAACCTCGTCTATACCGGTGTAGACGGTGTGTGTCTGTATGTTGTGTGGTGTCACTTATGTCTATGCGTACACGTTATTACCTACTGTGAACGCGTCGTCAGGGTCAACGAGTACCGACCAGCCAACTCTCGACTCGACTGCGGATTGGAGACGTTGGTATATCTCCCAGTAATCCTTAGAGGACGTGTAAATCGCGGTATCGTCCGCGTACATGGCAAGGTGTACTTTAGATCGCGGCCTAGGAATATCGATAGCGTAGATGGAGTAGAGGATGGGCGAGAGAACTGAACCCTGGGGGACACCCGCCCTGATGGGGCGGGGGGTTGACATAACGCCTTCCACTCTGTAGCGAAAGGAGCGATTCGACAGGTAGTCCCGTATGATGAGTACGAGTCTGTCCGACACCTTGAACTGGTATAGCTTGTACACCAGTCCATTGTGCCAGACCCTGTCGAACGCCTTAGCTACATCGAGGAAAAGCGCTCCTGTCCTATGCTTCTTGGTCCTCACAGTGGCCCCTATCAGTATGTGCTCCGTGAGGCGGTGCACCTGATGGGAACATGAATGGTTGGCTCTAAAGCCGAACTGCTCATTTGGAATGATTTTCAGTCTCTCGACTTCCGATCTAAGTCTACAGAGGATGATTCTCTCATATACTTTCCCTAAGGAACTAAGAAGACTAATGGATCCGTAACTACTAGGCAGATGCCAGGGTTTGCCCGTCTTATGGCACCCTATCACTATGGCCTCTTTCCACTGGGCCGGATACGAGCTACCGGCCAGTAGAGCGTTAAAAATGGTAAATTAAAGGAGACTGAAGTAGCTTTATCACTTTGTTAGTGATCATATCAGGATCTGGCGATTTCTTGGCGTGAAGCGCCCTAACTATGGACGTCACCTCGTCTAGGTTCGTTTCCTTGATTGGCGGACCGACCGGTGGCTGAGAACACATTATATTGACCGATTTGTCGACTATTTCGACATGATCGCGATCAACCGATTGCACTCAGTTTTGTCAAGGTCGTCAAACGCGATGGCGGAGTTAGGTCCAACCAAGGGAGGCATATCTGAGACAGTGTCCGCCTTCAACGCTCTCTGCAACCGCCAGAATGCCTGATGTGTTGGAGAGAGTGCCGCTGCTATCTCTGAAGTCGTCGAGAGCTTGTCTCGACTCCCTCTGGAGACGGCGCAGCCTCCGTCGGTTGTCATCGGTCGTGGGCTCTAATCGCGGCGTTTTTTTAGTGGTGATGAGAAGTCTAATGTCCGGAGGGAGTGCTCGGTAACCCTCGAAGTTCACTCGGACCTCCCTCGAGGACTTTCCTATGCTGTCTACCAAATGTTCTGTGAAGTTAGTCGCGGCTGAGACAGCGTCCTCGACCGATGTAAGCTGGTCAGGAATTTTGTCGAGGTGCGCTGATACGGGGGAATAAAGTTGCTCTCGAAGCTTTGTCCAGTTAATAATTGATTTTGTCGCAGGTTTCCTAGGGGGGGAAAGTCCTAGCTGAAATAGGACCGGTCGATGGTCAGAGTCTAGCTCGGATAGCATCGCGATAGAACGTACCTGGAGTGTCACGCCCTTCTAGAGTACTATGTCGAGCACGTCGGGTCTGTCATGTCGGAAGTCTGTGTCGCAGTATCATGTTGGACTCAAAGGCGCGGTGACCTCGAAGTCGGGACCAGCCTTGTAACTTAGCCTATCAAGGAGATTTCCTCTACTGTTTGCGACAGTAGAGTTCCAGCGGGGATGTTTGCAATTTAGGTCGCCGGCCAGAATGGTTGCGTTACCTCATTGGAGTAAGGACTTAAGGTCCCTCTCAAGAAAAATAGACGGATGCTAGTACGATCGACTGATGGCCGGTCATACCCACCTGACATAATGACGCTTCTACGTTAACTAGTTGGGGCGGATCGAGCGGAGTGCAATGAAGAGACCTTCTGTAGTAGATGATGGTTCGCCCCTTCGCGGTTGCCCTATCGTTCCTAATGAGACGGTAAATCGCGATGCGCGGATCACTATTACACGGCTTCAGAAAGGTCTCTTGTACTAACAGGACGTCTATCTGGTGCGTGACCACGAAGTCGCGCACTAGATCTATCTGCTTAAGTAGCCCGTTTGCGTTGAATGTAGCGACAGTCAGAAAGCGAGGTTTTACCCTTCCACGCGATGTCATCATGTTAACATCGTGTGTTCGTATATCGGTTTGATTAGGACGGCGTGCTTGAGGAGCACTTCCATCCTCGCGGGAGGGTTCCGCGCGGTATCCCTCATTTCGTTCGAAAAGACTAGGAGCTTTTCGATGTCTATTACACCGAAGAGGCTCGTGACGCACGCGAGCGAACTCGCAACTCCGTCGGTGGAGTTACGAACCGGCCACGACTGGGGGACGGGTTGTGGGATAATCCTCGGAGGCTTCACCCAAGCGTTCGCGATCGCGTTCGCGGGTGCCTGAGGGGCCTGGGATGCCTGAGGGGCCGCAGGCCTCCTAGGGGCTAAAAGAACCCATGGAGGCTGGGCGAACCGAGGAGGATGCCTTGCCGGCTGTGTCCTGCGCGGCGCTTTGGGGCACCCGCGATAATTCTCGGGATGGCCCTTCTGTCCGCACAGGACGTAGCTGGGAGGATCCTCAGGGACCGGTCCCTTCCGCGAACAGTCGGCTGTCGCGTGGTCGTCCAGGCACTTGACGCAGCTTGGACGCGCGTGACAAAAACGCTGGGAATGCCCATAGAGCTGGCAGCGATGACACTGACCAGGAAAACCGCGACTGCGTGGAGGTTCGACCTTAAGGCCGGAGAGTTGGCAGACTGCCTTGACGTTAAAAATTGGCTTTCCTTCTGGGGAAAGCTCGAGATCGAGATCGAACGGGACCCTAGTGGTCGCTCGGTACATGCGGGCACCGAGATGACGGGGAACGATTGGGACTTAAGGTCCTCGAAAATCCGCTCAGTAGTGAGTTCCACGGGGAGCCTTCGGATGATCACCGTTAAGCGGCGTTCATCCTCTAGAGCGTAGGTGTGGTATCCGTAACCACGTTCGCGGAGGAGACGAGTCAGACCAAGGTGGTCCGACGAAGACGCGGTTTGTAGGCGAATAACGTCGGCGATATTTCGGGCGGACGTGAAATGGAGCTTGTGCTCCCTCATAAGTGCGGACAGAATGCTCCACTTAGACTTGTCCCTTATGTAAAGCGGCGGCGGCGCGGGGGACTTCCGTGGCGCTGAAGACGCCTCCGCGGGCGCTAAAGGCACGGACGACGGCGACGCGGACGCGGGCGCTTCGGGCGCGATCGGCGCGTGTTCGCGAGTCGGGCCTTGGCCGGAAGAACGGACGGGCGACGCGGGTTCGCTACTAGCGGGTTTTGAGGCCCGTTTTCGCGGGACGTTCGAGGAGAGCGCTTTCGTCGCCTTCCTCTTGGCCGATTTGGTCTGCACGGTCGTGATACCGTCGTCCTCGTCAGCGACCGAGGAAGGGGACGAACTCCCCGACTCGGAATCCGAGGCCGTCTGCTCCGTAGGAGTGGCGGCCTTGACCTCCATGTCGGAGGTGCTCACGGTCGCGATCGCGGCGCGCGAGTTCGAAGGCGGAGACTCGGTGCCTAACAAGACAGAGTAGCGCAGGCATAAATGCCCAACCAAAAAATTGCCACTTTGACAGATCTTCGGGTTCCGCCGCGGACTTAGGGTCCATGGTGGAGCCCTTTGAGCGTTGAGCGGACAACTGAACTTGCTTCAGTAGAATTAGAAGAGTTCATAATTGTAAATGTTTATAGGGCACCGTCATCTAACTTTGAACATTTTGAAAAGATTATGGATGAGGTATTGTATAAACTATCACATTCTAGTAAAAAGGTAATCATTTGTGGAGACTTCAATATTAATATTCTTGAACAAAATTCAATAAGTATAAAGTTTTTTTTTAATTTGTTCAAATCTTATAATCTTTTACACATGTTTAGGGAGCCTACTAGAGTCACAACCACTAGTGCCACTTGTATTGATAACATTTTTACAAGTGTTATTCCAAATTTTAAATGTTTATTCAATACATTAGATTCTGACCACTATGGCCAATTTATTAAATTCAGTTGTAGCAAGAGAGAAAAATCTAAACAGAAAATAAGTTTTATACCAGTGACTGTAGAACGTATCGAACAAATTAAAAATGGCTTAGTACGCTATTTGCCCTTGATGAAAAATTCAAACCCCAATATTATGTACAATGACTTTTTTAGTACTTTCACTAAATTATTTAACTTTATATTTACTCCAAAAACAGTGGTTGTTAATGATAAATTAGTGTTTAGTGATTGGGCATCTGCTGAGTTACACAAAAATAGAGAAAAATTATATAATATGTATGCGGAATTGATGTTTAATACTAGTAATGAGTTTAGGGATGAGGTAAAATTATTTTCCAAATCTTTTAAAAAACAATGTAAAATAGCAAAAAATCAACATATTCAAAATAAAATAGGAAATAGCAATAATAAAATAAAAACAACTTGGAAAATAATTAATGAGGAAACTGGAAGAGCTAAATCCCAGAGGATCGACTTTAAATTAAATATAGATAATAAATATGTTACGTCTGACCTCGAGGTTGCTACTGCTTTTGAAACCTTTTTTACTAATATTCCAGTGACTACAACGTTATCTTTAAATTCTTCTACCGCTGCAGCTATGGGTTTACTTATTTAGATCAATTAGCGTTAAAAAGACTAGTGATCTTTGGGGGTTTTCTGTTGACATACTTAAGTCCATAATTGACATTGTTTCGCCAGACTTAGCATTAATATTTAATAATTGTTTAGAATATGGTATATTTCCTGATCTAATGAAACAAAGTAAAATAACTCCATTATTCAAATCCGGCTGTTCATTAGATCCTAGTAACTATAGACCTATTTCAGTCTTACCCATTTTTAGTAAGATTTTTGAGAAAATAATTCTTAATCAACTTGTGGCATATTTCAGTAAAAACAATCTCTTACACAAAAACCAGTTTGGTTTCACTGCCGGTCGCTCTACAACAGATGCTGGTGTAGAGCTATTACTAAACATATTTGAAGCCTGGGAAGGATCACAGGATGCACTTGGCATTTTCTGTGATCTATCTAAGGCGTTTGACTGCGTTCAACATGAAATCCTTATAAAAAAGTTAGAACATTATGGAGTTAAAAATAAGTCCCTAGATTTAATTAGTTCATATCTTAATGATAGAATTCAAAAAGTTGATGTAAATGGAAAACGTTCCTCTGGTTCTTTGGTAAAAATAGGTGTGCCACAGGGCTCTATCTTAGGGCCTTTCTTGTTCCTCATTTACATAAATGACTTACCACACCTAGTGAGGGAAAAACATGGGATAGTGTTGTTTGCTGATGATACTTCTCTTACTTTTAAAGTTAATAGACGGCAATCTGTTATTGACGATGTAAACAATGCTCTCTCAGATGTTGTACAATGGTTTAACGCCAATAATTTGTTGCTTAATAAAAAAAAGACAAAATGTGTCAAATTTAGTTTACCAAATGTTAAAAATGTTAGAACCAATGTACAATTAAATAATGAGGATTTGGACTTGGTCAAATCTACTACTTTCTTGGGCATTACTTTAGATGAAAAATTGCAATTGGGTCCTCATATATTTGATTTGTCAAGCAGACTAAGTTCTGCTGCATATGCGGTTAAAAAAATACGTCGATTAACAAATATGGAAACTGCTCGATTAGTTTACTTTAGTTACTTTCATAGCTTAATGTCATACGGTATACTCTTATGGGGCAATGCGACTGACATTGATACCATATTTACATTGCAGAAGAGGGCTGTTCGCGCAATATATAATATGAGACCCAGAGGCGTAGCGAGCTTAACTCGCGCCCGGGGCACAATACCGTTATAGCGCCCCCCATTTTGAAAACAATAAAATTTTAAATGTAAAATATACCTACGACTTAATAAATAAATAAATAAGGTTTAGGTTCCTCCAGAACAATAAAACGCTGTATTTGTTGTGTCCTTAAAAAGTATCTATATTTAAAAAATAACAAGTAAAATATCCTCATCTTTTACTTGTTATTTTCCGGCTTCATGCTTTTTCGATGTATTGTATAAAAACGAGATCGAATTCACATATTTAAGGATGTCTTAGAAATCAACAGGAATTGGTTATCACCGACTTGTAAGGGGGCACTCCAATATAGCAAGTTTAAGCTTGAGCGGAACCGCATGATGAGGCCTGTTCGTCCAACTGCGCCTCAAGCCGGAGAAGATGCGTTCCAGCTTGAAATGCAAAACAGATTCGCTGCACTGGCATTCCCGGCAAATGTTGACGAGGACTTAAACGTCATAATAGGAGTTGTACGCGAAGTGATAATGAGGCACTTTAGGAAAAGACAACCAAATAAGAAGTCTCAGCTTTCAACCTAGACCCAAAACTGAAGGGACTTGAACGAAAAACACAAGAGTATCCTTTGTCAGTCACCCAGTCTCTTAAAAAAAGATCCGGAGCTAGGTAAGGCGCAACCATCTAAGCTGGAACACTCGCCTCATACAGGAGGCGATTGAGCGAAGTCGGGGATTCAAAGTCTTTACAAAGATATGGGGAAAATTCACCTGATAAAGCTGATTACCTCGAATGGTGAAATGGTAACATTAGTTCCGAAGATGTTTTCTGAAATCGAGGACTTCTACGCAAATCTGTATGCCTCATATGCACCGAACCCTCCACCAAACGCAAGCGACCCAGAGCCCCACTTACCCTCCACTTTACTGACGATCTATCATACATATATTATGTCCATGAAATCGAGACGGCTCATAAACAGTTTATAAAAGACTTCCGGGGAAGACGGAGTAACCTATGAGCTCGTTACGGCTGTACAGAAATCAATCCTTGAGGAGCTCAAAAGGCAGAAACCCTTTTCGGTGATAAACATGTGGGTCTGCCCAAAAACTAAAGGCCAATCACACTTCTAAACCACAATTATAAGCTATATTCCTGAATCGTCACGAATTGTCTGGCATTCATATTTGACAAATTCCAGCCACTGAAGCAGGCCGGATTTCGTAAAGGTTTGGCATGGTGGACCAAAAGAAAGCTTTCGACTTCATTGAAACTGGGCTATTCTGGAGTCTTTGCAGCGTTGTCAAGTCGACTAGCAATAGTCGATATGTTCTGAGGTTTTGAGAAATCTCTACCAAATGGCAACGTTGTCAGTCCAAGTACAGAACCACCAAACAAGTCCTATCTAGTTTACTGGAGGTGTAAGACAGGGTGACGAAATATTCCCGAAACTCTTCACTAATGCGCTGAAGGATGTTTTTAAGATATTTCAAAGGGATTAAATGGGCATCAATGTTAATGGTGAATATCTCACGCTTCTCCGCTTTGGCGAAGGCATAGTCATAGTGGCAGAATTTCTGCAAGACCTACAGGATATGTTGTCTGGTCTGAATACTACCTCTAGACGTTTTGGGCTCGGGATGAACTTGGACAAGACCAAATTCATGTTCAATAAACACATCATCCCCGAACCCATTTCTGTCGAAGGTGTAACCCTCGAAGTGGACCACTTTTTTAGGAGTACGGTAACCTAGGGCAAAAGTTGCAGTTTTTATGACAGCTTTGTTGGAGAAATCATCAGAAGAGTGTATCTTGGCTATAAAGCATTTGTAAAATTGAGTCACATATTTGTGTCATCTTTGCCACAATGTCTCAAGATGATGCCGAGACATGGAACCTGCCGATGAAGCTGGCCCATCAACTGCATGTCACCCAGAGAACTATGGAAAGGTCTATACTCTATAAAGAACATGATTTGAAGACGGTAACTGGCAATGATTGAATGGCGAACACTGGTGATCGGGTCCTATGGCGTACCCTGGCGAAGGCCTAAGTCCAGCAGCAAATAATAAGCGTACACTACAAGAAATTATGTTTATACTTTGTAAACTACAAATATTTACTATAACATAATTTTTTTATCAGACAAATTAAGAAAGGAGATTATTTATGTAACCACAAAGCGTTGATGCCATAAGAAAGTGCTGAAAGACGCAGTTTGAGTCAGCCCTGCCAATACAAAACACATGCCATTTTTATTAGGAATATACTATTACCGTATGAGTTAAACTATTAGTTTTCGATGTTGATCTTGCTAATTTTCTCAGTTTTTTTTCCTAGAAACTTTCCTTGCGACTCTTATATCAAATATGTTCTAAATACAAAATAAAATAAATACTTTAAGGGGGTTCCCATGCAACAAACTACATTTTTGCTTGATAATAATAAAGGCTTAAGGTAGATGCTTGAAATATTCACAGAATATTTAGTTATTTACTCATTTAAAAAAAATACTATTGGGGGCTCCCCTACAACAAACGTGATTTTTTGCTCCCTTTTAATAACCGCAACAGGTAGGCGCTTGAAATATTCACAGAATGTTTAGTGGTATATTAACTTTATTTATAAATAATAAAATTAAAATAATTTAAATATTTAAGAGGGCGCCGCTCATACCACATACGTTTTTTTTTTGATGTTTTTATATATATATATATAAAATGGTACGGAACCATTCGTGTGCGAGTCCGACTTCCAGCACTTGGCCTGTTCTTTTCTCTTTTTAACCCCCAACTAAAAAGAGGGGTGTTATAAGTTTGACCTGTCAATCTGTGTATCTGTGTGTTTGTGTATGTGTGTATGTGTCTGTGATGCGGTGATGTCTAAATGCGGTTTTTTTTAATCGAAAGCTATGTTCGTCGAGATGGTTTTTAACTACATTTGGTGGAAATAGAAACAGTTGTCTCCTAGATATTGGTTTTATTGGTTATATTGGTTTTATTGGTGCGGGTGACAGGTTCTTATGCAAGAAATACTTAAACAACCGAAAATTTAGTACAATAAAAAAACCAGTAATGTAACTTTAAAAGGCAGAAAAAAATAATTGAAATTATATAAACCTCCGATAACAAATGACCTCTAAAAAGAATAAAAATAATATTTTTATGAACTTATTGAAGTTATTGCGTCGAGGGACTGTTTAATAAAGGAATAAATTAAAAGTTACCAAGGCAAATAAAGAAATTACGATATCGAATCGTATAGTCTAAGTCCTCGATGATTAACATCGTAAAATAGACACCACCCTTGGCGTACGTACAACGGTCCCCCGACGCAGTGACCTATTCTTTTTAGAAGTCTTTTTGTATCGGCGGTTTTTTAATTTTAAATATATATTTTTTTACGAATTAACATTTATTGTATTACACTGGCACCAGATAGATATATTTTTCAAAAACAATAATTATAATAAAAATGAAAAAATATCCAGCATTTTTTTATTTTGCGGACCTTTTGGCGCCCCTTTGTGGTTAGCGCCCGGGGCATGATGACCCCCCTTGCCCCCCCCTCACTATGCCTCTGATGAGACCAAAAGACTCTTTAAGAAACAAATTTAAAGAATTTAAAATTATGACTGTTTACAATCAATATATTTATGAAAATTTTATTTACGTTCATAAAAATATTTCAAAGTTCAAGAAAAATTGTGATTTACATAAAATTAATACAAGACAAAATAATAAACTCGCTACGCCCGGCACTAGGCTCCATAAAATAGGTAAATCCTTTAAGGGTAATTGTATACGTTTTTATAATAAGCTCCCAAATGAAGCCTTAAGCCTATCATTAAATAAATTTAAATTATATGTTAAAAATAATTTAATAAAAAAATCCTACTATAGTGTAAAGGATTACATCGACGACGGTATGGCCTGGGAATGAATCTGTATTGTATTGCGAATAGCTAGTAATCTCCGCAATTTGTTTTTTGTTGTAAATTAATTTTGCTTTATCGACCTTCTGCATCACACCGATTCCTTAGAAGTCACTACTTGCGGTAGCATTGGGAGTCGGGTTGCCTCCCTCCCTCAAATATGTGCGAAGGGGGTGATGGCTGGCTCTTGTGTTATGCTCGTGAACGGGTGCTGCTTGCGGTGACTGGTTGTGTGGCAGGCCGAAGATTTATATATATATATATTTTTTCTGTTATTATTATTTAATTTTCGTTGCCTGAAATCATTAGGCTTCTTTTCCGATTGATTGCGACGGTTCTAGTTGTTCCAAATTTGCATTTAAGTTTGACGTTTGTGAAACAGTGATCACAATAACAAAAAATATATCCGGCTGAGTTTGTTGTGTGGTTCTTCTCAGACCAGGACGCGTTTGGAACCCTCATAGCTTTAACATTAAGATGGAAAGTGCTTTTTCAGAAGGGCTTATTACGATAAATCTAGTATCGTAATAGGCCCTCCTGACACTTCCATATTGACGTACACAAGTGATCACTGATTATGATTCTAAGTGGAAAAGATATAAATAAATAAATAAATAAATAAATAAAATAAAAAAATAAAAGTACGAACGGTGGGGTGGCGAACGCCGGGAACCTCCTCGTGGTGCTCCCTGGGCAACAACGGTTACTGAGAACCTTCGGGTTCTCCCATTGGCTTATACCCGGCGCGGTGGGGGTTAGTCATGGGGGTTTGTCATGGTCATGTCATGGGTCACGGTCCATGGCTGGCCAGGGCGGGTAACCTTTCAGAGTGGCCTGTCCGCGGGGGGGGCTCGGGCCTCTTTCCTTCCATCGTTTGATCACGTTGGAAAGCTGGCCTGGGCGTTGAAGGTGGGAGGGCGCAGGCCCTCTTTGCCGGGGTCGGCTGTGGAATTGCTCCTGGTACTTCTCTGATAGCAGAGTGGACTGTGGAGTGGTTCCGCGGCTGTGTGGGGGGGGTCCGCGGCGGTCGCTTTCTTGCTGAGGGAGAGGCTGCCTGCGGCGGTTAGGGTCTGGACCTCTTTCCACCCAGCACTTTAGGGAGGGTGCTTGGTGAGGAGACGGTCCGAGACGTTGCCTGGATTAATGATGATGGGTAGTCTGGGCGTGGTGGATTCCCGACTTATGCTTTTTTCTTGCTGGTCTCGGCTGATCACCGTGGCCGGCGGTAAAGGCCTGTCGGGTTCGACGTTGGGCCCCCTACGTGAGCGGACTCACGTTCGACTCCAGTGTGTTGCAGTGAGGCTGTCTGCGCATCACTGGGTCTTATGGGAGTGTGCTCTTCCAGGGGGTCTGACCGGTGGTCTCCTCTCGGGGAGATAACCGGCGGCGGAGCTGGACACGGTCAATGGTCGAGTCGGTCTGTCCAACCGGTTCGATTCTGAGACTGAGTCCAGCTAGAAGGGGGTCTCGGCCCCCTTCAGAGGCAGCAGGCTTGGGTGGGGGGAAGGGGATCCCTCCACGATCTATCAAGCCTGCGAAAAAGGGATGGGTGCTCCTCGTTGCGGGGTGCCCTCTCCGTGGATCACGTCGGGGCATCGCGGTGAGTGCGAAAGCGATCCCGTGGTGTCCCATTATGACGGCGACGGCAACCGTCAGGTTTAGTGAGTAGGAATCTCACATAACCACCTCCATCATCCCCTTGATGGAGGTGTGTATCCATGAGGATTCCTGACGTTAAAAAAAAAAAAAAAAAAAAAGGTGTACGAACGGTCGGTGCAGGTGGTCGACGCAGGTGGCTGGGCGGTCAGCGTGATGGCCTAGGTAGGTGGCGCGGGTAGGCGGAGCAGGTAAAAGGGACATGTGTCCCGGTCGACTGCTCAACGGTGAATGTTTTCGTGTTAAAATCGCTACCTAATAAATGCTTACTAAAAACCTCACATACAGATAGAACCCTAAACTTAGATGAAACTTTACCTAGCAAAACACTCGGTCTTCACTGGGATTGCCATGAAGATACATTTTTATTTAAAATTAATTTAAACACAACAATTAAAAAGATAACAAAACCTAAAATGTTATCTATGATTAGTCAGATATTTGATCCCCTGGGTCTTATAGGACCTTGTACTGTTCAAGCGAAATTTCTAATGCAAAAACTATGGGTTAATAAATACAGTTGGGATGAGGAAAAATCCAAAAAACTTTTTTAAACTTTACAGCTTCTCTAATTTCTCTTCATTCACTTCGTATTCCACGGTGGGTTTGTAACGTTGTGTTGTAATGGACCGAGAACTAAGCCATTCGGTGTGATGGGCGTTATAGTCTCCTAATATTACCAACTCCGCAAAAGGGTATTACTCGAGAACTCTGTCAGTCGTCAATTGCAGGTGTTCAAAAGTCGTGTCGTTTCCCTGTCACCGCTATGAGACCTGTATGGGCACGCGTATATACGGGTGCACCGTAGTCCACGCGCACCTACAATATTGTCAGGTCCAGATATGATGGTTCGGCCGGGCAGGATATCTGCGTCAAAATGAGGAACAAAAGGGTCGGCTGCGCAATCTCAAGATGTTTGTGGACTGCGCTAAGATTCGAATGGAGTCCCCTGATGTTGCAATAGTCCACTTGTGTGGAACTGTGGAACCGTTTTTCCTTTTTTGTATCTTTTTCATTTAATTTTAGTGGAGATTTTGATAGGTTTAATGACGATTTATTAAGTTGATAGCTTAGGGGAACATTGCATTTGCATCGCCGGTCCCTCGCTGTCAGCCCAATAAATCCTCTGGGTACCTTACTCACCGCAGGAATACAACACTGAAATAAAACAGTGTTATTTGGCTGCGATCTTCTGTAAGGCAGAGGTACTTCCCCAGTAAGGCTGCTCCTCTGAGTGGAATATATCCACTATGCCTTTCCTCTCTGGGTACCAGTTGTAGACAGCCTGAACTTTCTGCTGACAACTGGTCCGGACAAATAACGTGTAACTTTCCCTTGGCGACATCCGATCACTGTCTGGTGAAATCCTTGTCAACTTTGATACAAATTACCAATCGGCGGTAAAGCACACCTTTGCAACTTCATGAAAGAGAAGGAACGCGTTGCAATAAACTTTTCTTTTTCGGAAGTGGACAGTGGCAAGTGGCAGTCCAGAAAGTAGACGTGAGTACACGATATATTACGTGGATACGAGATAAATTTTGTCATGAGCTTATTTGAATTTAAATAAATAATTGTAAAGTTGAATACTGATTTGATTAACAGTAGTGAATTCGTCTCCCAGCTAAGAAAAGAAAGTGTGTGATTGAGAGACTAAGTTGTGTAACAGAACTAGTATAATAAAGTGTAACAGTGATGGTAAAGAGATTAAATAGTAAACAGTTTAGGATGTTTGTGAGAATTGAAAATTAAGTGTTTTAAAGAATAGAACGACTGTCATTGGTGATTCTTTGCAGTAAAAGAGTTCTAATACGTAAAAGAACCAAAGTCATATAGACTTTAATTGTCCAAATAGCTTACGGAACCAATAACCAAAGTGGAGCAAATGCCGAGTGCATTTATCTACAATTATTAAATTAATTAAAAGCCAAGCAAAGTATGGGAAGACCCTCACTCAATGAAACGGTCACATAATGGCGATTGTGGGATGTCGATGTATGGAGGTAGCTCAGAGTCACTATCTGTGGCGATGTGTAAGGAAGTCTTATGTTCAGCAGGGGACGAAAAAGGAATGAAATGATGAATATTTTAACCACACCATGAATGATTAAAATATGACTAATACTGGCCGCACAGATAAACATTTCAATAACTCTAAAAATACAACCTATTGTTTGTTGTTCCAGATACGCTTTAATATCATATGAAATAATAATTTTAAACATGTTGTTTTTTTTTCTTCTAGGTTTCATAATATTTTTTAAGAGCTACACAACTTGGTGATGTGACAGAATGTGGGTACTAACTTGTTTTAATTTATTTAATTTAAAATATAGGGTGGCCTAAAATTTTGGAAATTGCAACACTTGATTTCTCAAAAAAAACGAGTCTGAAATTCTACTAGTGGGGAATTGTGCGTTACTCAATGGCAAATCACCAATGCAAATGTAGTCACGATGAAGCGCTTTACAGAATAACAGCGTACTTTTGGCGTGAAAGAATTTTACAAAAACGATTCCTAGTTTACTGTACGATGATTATGATGTGTAACTGGGTGTTCAAGTGTTAATTTGGATCGCATCGACTACAATAAACAAACTAGAGGTCATGTTCCAAAAGAAGCAAAAGGAACATTCTCGAGATTAAAATTTCCGTAAGGGACAAACCAGTAACTAACTACTCGTAAGCGTTCGGCGGCTCTAGAAATACTTCACGAATTTTGCATTTCGACCTTAATTTACACCCATGAAAGCTTCAAATTGTGCAGGAGATGAAACCAAACAATTACATTTTACGCAAATTATTAGCAGAGACTGGAGCGATTCTCTAGCCTTAAGAATTTATTGGTTATAGACAGTATGGACTGCCATATCAGCAAAAGCATAATCAGTCTGTATTTTCAGACGATCGTATCCCAATTAAAAGAAATCAGCCATGAGGAGGTTAAAAAAATCAGCTGCGATTCCTCGCAATACGTGTCAGCGTGTTTTACAAAATTTACGTAGTCGATTGCAGGAGTGCTAACGAAGAGACGAAGCACATCTACAATAATATTTTTATGCGAAAAAAATATAACAAAATATTTTTATTATAAATAAAAATGTATTGTTATTTATTATAAATAAAAATATTTTGTTATATTTTATTTATTGTTCCTCGGAACCCTTGACAATAAATGCCGGAGTGCCTCAGGGGTCCGTTCTTTTTGCAACTCTTTTTCTGCTGCACATTAATGATCTGTTGAAACCCGGTATCTATGGGTATGCAGACGACAGCACAGTTGTAGAAAGACATCTGCCGAGTCTAGTCGAGATCAAGTACAGTCTGAAAGAGAGGCCATGGTGTAACGTTTGAATGACAAACTTCAGGCAGTCTCCGCATGGAGCAATGCCAATCTTGCCAAGTTCAACGCCACCAAAATGCAGAGGTGTCTGCTCACCGCCAAAAAGACCTCTTTCACCTTGGCTCCTACTTTCCAGAATGTATCCTTGGAATACAGTGACCGGCTTCAGTTGTTAGGCTTAGAGCTTTCCTCGAACCTCAACTTTGGTCGGTACTTTGAGTCCAGAGCAAGAGCAGCTTCAGGAAAACTTGCCTTTCTTGCGAATTTCCGACAGTATTTTACAAAAGGGACAGCTATTTGTATTATACAAAGCTCAGATCCGGTCGTGTGTAGAGTACTGTGGTCACATATTTGCTAGTGCCGCAAAGTCTCATCTTGCGGTTCTGGACTCAATTGAGAGGCGAGCAAAGAAGCTTATAGGCGATCCCAAATTGGTCGAAGCCGACCTCCAAAGCCTTGAACACAGGCGTAGAATTGCTAGCCTCTCAGTATTCTATAGGATACATTTTGGTGAGTGTACGCAGGATTTACACGATTTAATTCCCCTGTCCCCCGTCCATCACCGGACGTCCCGACGCATGGCAGGTTTTCATCCTTTTGTTGTGGACATTCCACCTGTCACAACGAAGCGCTTTGCTTCGTCATTTTTAGTGCGTACAGCGAAGGACTGGAACAATTTGCCTGCCAAGTATTTCCGGCCAAACATAATATGGGTGTCTTCAAGAGAAGAGTGAATATGTTGCTAGGGCAATGCGCCTTAAAAAAATAAACTCAGAAAATAAAATAAAGATAACTTGGGAAATTTATTACGTGTTACTGGGAAAGTTAGGGCTACTAATGGACCTATAAACTAAAAAAAAAAAATATTGAAATAAATACAGATTTAAATGAAGCGGCTATTTTTGAGACGTTTTTTTAGTAAATTTCCAATAACTGTCACGCGTAATCTAAACTCTTCATCATTTGATGCAATAGAGAATATTAATTTTTCTTTACTTAAATTAATTATTTACCTCTTTATATCGTAGGAAAAATATATAAAAATGGGCTTGAAAATATTCTAGTTATTTTATAAAGTGAAAATTAAAACATTGAGTAAATTTGAGCCGTTCATATGCCGTCATTTTACGCGCCTTGCGTGACGTCAAATGACACGTCAAGTGATGACAGATGAGTGAATGTTTACTCTAGTCTCTCAACTTTTTAGTTACTGCATACCTATTTTAAGTTAAAGCAATTAAATGCTATAAAAATCATGGAAGAAGACCAAAACCATCTTACAAGTATTATATAGTTCCGGGAGTGCAAAAATAGTATTAGAAAAACACCAGACAAAGTGTTTTTTTGTATTCAAAGAGATGTGAAAGTACAAAAACAATGGTGTATGGTGATTAAAAGGGATAATATATGTCCTTAGTCGTGTTTATATTGTTGTGAAGATCAATTTAATGTAAGTATACATTATTTATATACAGATTAGTGTAAATTAGTAAGGAGTAAGTTTTGCATTAGCTTTTGAACATTAGAAAATTTGGTTTAAAATTAAACTAGGCTAGCGTTTCCATTTGCGTCGTTGGAGTTTTGGTTTGAAAATTATCTCATTTGGAAGGGGTTGGTTTCCCCTTTCTTTTAATACTATTCTCAGCCCGAGAAAACGCGTAGTTTTTTTTATATATTTTTTTGTAAGAAAGTAACTTATCGTATTTTCACCGATATTAGCACAAAAACAGGCTAGAACTTCCATTTGAGTTGTAAGAGTTTTGGTTTGAAAATGGTATCATTTGAAAGGGGTTGGTCTCCCCTTTCTTTTAATACTATTCCCAGCCTGAGAAAATGCGTAGTTTATTTTTTATATGTTTTTTTGTGTGAAATAAACTTACCGTGTTTTCACCAATATTAGCACTAAAACACAATGTTTAACACAAGAACACTTCACATCTATGCAATATGTTTATTAATTATTAATATGATATTATCAATTTTTTATTTTAATTTAACAAGGAAAACACTCGTACATTCGTAACAACTTTGTTGTTTTAGATTCCCTAATGTTAAATGGCGGCAACTTGACATATGACGTTTGTGATTTAAAATGCTTTTTGAAATAATTAATATTTATATTACTTTTTTTGTCAAAACTGACTCTGTTAACCCCGACTCCACGTAGTCTTGTCTGCCCTACCCCTTGAGTGTTTTTGTAAATCCGGAGGCGTGGAAGGAGGGCAGCCCCCACCCGCCGTTACACTGAGTTGAAACCCAATCGAGCCGTAGCTACTGAGGCTGGTCGCCGAAGGCGACCAACAAGCCGAAGTGGCGAAGGCGAGCTTGGGTTTCAGTTCAGTGTTACGTAAGGGTGAAGGGGCTGGCCATCCTGAAGCGCCGGAGACGTCACAGAAGTCTTAATTACTTACATTTTAGGTTAGTTTTTACGAAACTTCAAATCAAAATATCTCCAAAACTAAACATTTTCTCACAATAAAAATGGTGCCAGGGGATAGGGCTTCGACCCCTCTTTTCTCCCTTTCCCCCTCTCCCTTCTATTCTTACAACTCAATTGGAAAGAGTTACCCAAAAACACAATGTTTAAATAACATTTCACATCTATACAATATATTTATCAATTATGTATATAATATATCAGTATTTCATTTAAATTTAACTAGAAAAACACAATTCGTAACAACTTTGTTGTTTTAGATTCCCGAATGTCAAATGGCGGCAACTTGACATATGACGTTAGAAATTTAAAATGCTTTTTGAAATAATTAATATTTATATTACTTTTTTTGTCAAAACTGACTCTCTTAACCCCGACTCCACGTAGTCTTGTCTGTCCTACCCCTAGAGTATTTTTGTAAATCCGGAGGCGCGGAAGGAGGGCATTAAAAGAAAGGGGAGACCAACCCCTTTCAAATGATACCATTTTCAAACCAAAACTCTTAAGACTCAAATGGAAACGCTAGCCCCCCTCTTTTCTCCCTATCCCACTCTCCCTTCCACTCCAACGATGCAATTGGAAAGTGTTACCTTAAACTAACCTAGTTTACAAAAGTTCAGTATAACTTTCTATGAAAACCAGAATTTTTCCTTTGGTTTTACGAAATTTTTATGGTTGTCGATTTATTTCAGGTTAAGGAAGATACAGCAAATTGTATTGAATATAATGTAACGAAACAGCAAGGAGAAGAATGTAATCTAAGTTTAAAGAAAGGAGTTGTGCCTCATATATTTTTGTGCCAAAAAAACCAGCTGAGAGAATGAGAATGTGCGTAGTCAAAAGGCAAAGATTGACACCGGTTAATGATTGGTTCATATTTAGAATTATCAAAAGTAGTAATAATTCAAAAAATGTTGAACCTTCACAAAGAAGTGATCACTAAGTAAGTCCTAGTACTGCCCATACAAATGTCTGTGATATTATTCAACCAGGACTCATTACTTCTATAAAATGTGATGATCACAAGGCAGTCTTGCTTTTTGCATATTGAAGATAAATTACCAAGTGACTAAGATGTGCAAGTCAATACTAAACTGAAGTATAGAAGTAAAGTGGTCAATGTCAATATACCTGTAAAAAAATGTAGCATTGTTACCATTTCCTCATTCAACACAAAATATTGGTACTTTACCAGTAAAACTATCTGTTTTAAAAAGGAAATTGTTTAATGAAAACACAGCTGATAATACTTCTATAGCATCTAATATCTTCTATATCTGCTGATTATCAACCAAGTTAAATTTATATTTTATATAACATGGCTATACATGTTTAAAGATATTTTCAAAAATATCAACCAAGCTATTTATCTCAGTAAAGTGAAGTAGAAAATGATTCAGAGGAAGAAACATTTTAAAAATGTAATGTGTAGTAGAATGCTAACTGCTATTGAAAAAGAGTTTGTAGGTATTTGTTTTGTTAAAGTTGTTTGAGTATTGAAAAAAATGTTTTAAAAGTTATAAATTGTGTATAAGTAGGCATAAAAAAGGAAATTAAGAAATAATTAAGAATCTGACAAACTTATTACACCCCTGTCGGATGTTAATTCGAAATACCTCCAAAAGCACAATGAATAATTAATAGAGTCGAAAATGAAGTAGGGAGTCCCCCTCCCATAAAAGTACAAATGGTGATATGGATAAAAGAAAGATACGAATCGAAGGATAAAATAACACGAGAACTTGCGAGAAATGGTAAAACTAGGGTCACAAATCATCTGCGATGATCTTGACTGCGCGGAATACTAAATTAAGTTGTTTGAGGGGACTGAAACGAATGAAGGGCGGGCGTCGCGTTACGTCCCCCGCACCGATACGACACCCCGCTCACTTCCAGTGTACGCTGGAGTAGGTACTCAATTGCTATCGCTATTAATATTTTGTTGTTTATTGTTAGGTTTACAGTTTAAACTTTCTTATTTTTTGTTTTTGTTAAGTTTCTTTGTGTCTTTGAAACAATAATTATGAGTAGGTGAAAAACTGTTCTGAGAAGACTGGCACGGAAAATGGTATATATCGTGTATTGTTTTTTGAAAAAAGAAACTAATGAAATAATTGTTTCTCTAAAAGAAATAAAAAGATTGGCGAAGCTGCGAGTATTTTACTCAGTTACTCAGACAGCAGTTCCGTTAATTTAAGCCAAATCATACAAACTGCAGAAGTTATTAAGGCAGAAAATATGAATAAATAAATATATTTTTAACAAAAGTATTGTGTGCGCGACAGTACAGATAAGCAGTTATCTCTCGGTGCTAAACTTATAGGTGTGCCGCGACTTACATAGAAGAGTAAATCAGATAATCAAAATCTTCAGTCGGTTGGAGAGAATCGGCAATAAAATAAACTACATGTACGATATCTTAGTTAAAAGAAACCTAGTAAACTAGTGTCGTAAATTGAATTATTTTTAATTTTATATATTAAGTTAGTTACGGTACCTCCACAATTACTGAAACAATAGAAAATATTAACGTTCAAATGAAGGGCGCACGCAAATAGTTTCGATTTGAAACTAAGACTTTCGAAGCTTGCGACTTTGAGCAAATCGCGCCTATATCCAATTTGTGTGTTATATGTGTATATATGGCCAGATAACTTATCGCACGGCTGTTCATTTTTAACCCCGTCTCAAAAAGAGGGGTGTTATAAGTTTGACCTGTCGATCTGTGTGTATGTCGTATCGTGTGGACGGATTTGATTGCGGTTTTTTTAATCGAAAGCCTGGTTGTCGAAATGGTCCTTAGCTATGTTTGATCGATATAGAAACAGACGTCTCCAAGATATTCTTATGCAATATCTATAGGAATACTTAAGCAAGTAAAAATTTGTGTGTCCGTAGGTACATTTAGTACAATAATGAAACCAGTAACATAACTTTAAAAAGCAGAAAAAAAAATTAAAAATTTTAAAAAGCCCCGATATATAATAATATTTATATAATATATAATAATATTAATTCTATTCTTTTTTTAGGTCTTTTTGTGTCGGGGGTTTTTTAAATTTAATTGAGCATGCTTTAATAGAAATCATTCTGCGGTAATTGCTGAACATCTACTCGTTTACATTGCGCACGTTAACAATCCGTCACGATATTTTACTACTAATACACTACTTCCAGTAGTGAAGACAATATTTTAATCAGTTAATTAGTATTCACTATGTGCGAACATAAAGACATACATACACAAAAACAAGTAACAACTTTCATTAACTTGTTAGAAAGGATTAATTTAGTTAAATGGAAGATTAAGACGACTGGTGTCTTATTAGATTGACCTGTAAGGATTATTGTATTTTCAGATTTCAGATACTAAAAAGGTAGTAGTACCCACATGGTGCCGTTTATATTTGCGATATTAACTGCATATTATGTTACATACAGAAAAAAATCTATGAAATTTGGGGTTCACCTTCTTGTTTGAATTAAAGTATAAGATATTTTTAAACATAATTTAATAAAGTTTTCCCATTTTCAAAGGTGGGTAAATTAAAAAAAACGCTATTAAATCTGTAACTACAAAAAAAGAAATGTATGGATTCAGATACATACCTATATTTGGTCGATTATAATTTTGAAGCCTTAAGCCTATCATTAAATAAATTTAAATTATATGTTAAAAATAATTTAATAAAAAAATCCTACTATAGTGTAAAGGATTACATCGACGACGGTATGGCCTGGGAATGAATCTGTATTGTATTGCGAATAGCTAGTAATCTCCGCAATTTGTTTTTTGTTGTAAATTAATTTTGCTTTATCGACCTTCTGCATCACACCGATTCCTTAGAAGTCACTACTTGCGGTAGCATTGGGAGTCGGGTTGCCTCCCTCCCTCAAATATGTGCGAAGGGGGTGATGGCTGGCTCTTGTGTTATGCTCGTGAACGGGTGCTGCTTGCGGTGACTGGTTGTGTGGCAGGCCGAAGATTTATATATATATATATTTTTTCTGTTATTATTATTTAATTTTCGTTGCCTGAAATCATTAGGCTTCTTTTCCGATTGATTGCGACGGTTCTAGTTGTTCCAAATTTGCATTTAAGTTTGACGTTTGTGAAACAGTGATCACAATAACAAAAAATATATCCGGCTGAGTTTGTTGTGTGGTTCTTCTCAGACCAGGACGCGTTTGGAACCCTCATAGCTTTAACATTAAGATGGAAAGTGCTTTTTCAGAAGGGCTTATTACGATAAATCTAGTATCGTAATAGGCCCTCCTGACACTTCCATATTGACGTACACAAGTGATCACTGATTATGATTCTAAGTGGAAAAGATATAAATAAATAAATAAATAAATAAATAAAATAAAAAAATAAAAGTACGAACGGTGGGGTGGCGAACGCCGGGAACCTCCTCGTGGTGCTCCCTGGGCAACAACGGTTACTGAGAACCTTCGGGTTCTCCCATTGGCTTATACCCGGCGCGGTGGGGGTTAGTCATGGGGGTTTGTCATGGTCATGTCATGGGTCACGGTCCATGGCTGGCCAGGGCGGGTAACCTTTCAGAGTGGCCTGTCCGCGGGGGGGGCTCGGGCCTCTTTCCTTCCATCGTTTGATCACGTTGGAAAGCTGGCCTGGGCGTTGAAGGTGGGAGGGCGCAGGCCCTCTTTGCCGGGGTCGGCTGTGGAATTGCTCCTGGTACTTCTCTGATAGCAGAGTGGACTGTGGAGTGGTTCCGCGGCTGTGTGGGGGGGGTCCGCGGCGGTCGCTTTCTTGCTGAGGGAGAGGCTGCCTGCGGCGGTTAGGGTCTGGACCTCTTTCCACCCAGCACTTTAGGGAGGGTGCTTGGTGAGGAGACGGTCCGAGACGTTGCCTGGATTAATGATGATGGGTAGTCTGGGCGTGGTGGATTCCCGACTTATGCTTTTTTCTTGCTGGTCTCGGCTGATCACCGTGGCCGGCGGTAAAGGCCTGTCGGGTTCGACGTTGGGCCCCCTACGTGAGCGGACTCACGTTCGACTCCAGTGTGTTGCAGTGAGGCTGTCTGCGCATCACTGGGTCTTATGGGAGTGTGCTCTTCCAGGGGGTCTGACCGGTGGTCTCCTCTCGGGGAGATAACCGGCGGCGGAGCTGGACACGGTCAATGGTCGAGTCGGTCTGTCCAACCGGTTCGATTCTGAGACTGAGTCCAGCTAGAAGGTGGTCTCGGCCCCCTTCAGAGGCAGCAGGCTTGGGTGGGGGGAAGGGGATCCCTCCACGATCTATCAAGCCTGCGAAAAAGGGATGGGTGCTCCTCGTTGCGGGGTGCCCTCTCCGTGGATCACGTCGGGGCATCGCGGTGAGTGCGAAAGCGATCCCGTGGTGTCCCATTATGACGGCGACGGCAACCGTCAGGTTTAGTGAGTAGGAATCTCACATAACCACCTCCATCATCCCCTTGATGGAGGTGTGTATCCATGAGGATTCCTGACGTTAAAAAAAAAAAAAAAAAAAAAGGTGTACGAACGGTCGGTGCAGGTGGTCGACGCAGGTGGCTGGGCGGTCAGCGTGATGGCCTAGGTAGGTGGCGCGGGTAGGCGGAGCAGGTAAAAGGGACATGTGTCCCGGTCGACTGCTCAACGGTGAATGTTTTCGTGTTAAAATCGCTACCTAATAAATGCTTACTAAAAACCTCACATACAGATAGAACCCTAAACTTAGATGAAACTTTACCTAGCAAAACACTCGGTCTTCACTGGGATTGCCATGAAGATACATTTTTATTTAAAATTAATTTAAACACAACAATTAAAAAGATAACAAAACCTAAAATGTTATCTATGATTAGTCAGATATTTGATCCCCTGGGTCTTATAGGACCTTGTACTGTTCAAGCGAAATTTCTAATGCAAAAACTATGGGTTAATAAATACAGTTGGGATGAGGAAAAATCCAAAAAACTTTTTTAAACTTTACAGCTTCTCTAATTTCTCTTCATTCACTTCGTATTCCACGGTGGGTTTGTAACGTTGTGTTGTAATGGACCGAGAACTAAGCCATTCGGTGTGATGGGCGTTATAGTCTCCTAATATTACCAACTCCGCAAAAGGGTATTACTCGAGAACTCTGTCAGTCGTCAATTGCAGGTGTTCAAAAGTCGTGTCGTTTCCCTGTCACCGCTATGAGACCTGTATGGGCACGCGTATATACGGGTGCACCGTAGTCCACGCGCACCTACAATATTGTCAGGTCCAGATATGATGGTTCGGCCGGGCAGGATATCTGCGTCAAAATGAGGAACAAAAGGGTCGGCTGCGCAATCTCAAGATGTTTGTGGACTGCGCTAAGATTCGAATGGAGTCCCCTGATGTTGCAATAGTCCACTTGTGTGGAACTGTGGAACCGTTTTTCCTTTTTTGTATCTTTTTCATTTAATTTTAGTGGAGATTTTGATAGGTTTAATGACGATTTATTAAGTTGATAGCTTAGGGGAACATTGCATTTGCATCGCCGGTCCCTCGCTGTCAGCCCAATAAATCCTCTGGGTACCTTACTCACCGCAGGAATACAACACTGAAATAAAACAGTGTTATTTGGCTGCGATCTTCTGTAAGGCAGAGGTACTTCCCCAGTAAGGCTGCTCCTCTGAGTGGAATATATCCACTATGCCTTTCCTCTCTGGGTACCAGTTGTAGACAGCCTGAACTTTCTGCTGACAACTGGTCCGGACAAATAACGTGTAACTTTCCCTTGGCGACATCCGATCACTGTCTGGTGAAATCCTTGTCAACTTTGATACAAATTACCAATCGGCGGTAAAGCACACCTTTGCAACTTCATGAAAGAGAAGGAACGCGTTGCAATAAACTTTTCTTTTTCGGAAGTGGACAGTGGCAAGTGGCAGTCCAGAAAGTAGACGTGAGTACACGATATATTACGTGGATACGAGATAAATTTTGTCATGAGCTTATTTGAATTTAAATAAATAATTGTAAAGTTGAATACTGATTTGATTAACAGTAGTGAATTCGTCTCCCAGCTAAGAAAAGAAAGTGTGTGATTGAGAGACTAAGTTGTGTAACAGAACTAGTATAATAAAGTGTAACAGTGATGGTAAAGAGATTAAATAGTAAACAGTTTAGGATGTTTGTGAGAATTGAAAATTAAGTGTTTTAAAGAATAGAACGACTGTCATTGGTGATTCTTTGCAGTAAAAGAGTTCTAATACGTAAAAGAACCAAAGTCATATAGACTTTAATTGTCCAAATAGCTTACGGAACCAATAACCAAAGTGGAGCAAATGCCGAGTGCATTTATCTACAATTATTAAATTAATTAAAAGCCAAGCAAAGTATGGGAAGACCCTCACTCAATGAAACGGTCACATAATGGCGATTGTGGGATGTCGATGTATGGAGGTAGCTCAGAGTCACTATCTGTGGCGATGTGTAAGGAAGTCTTATGTTCAGCAGGGGACGAAAAAGGAATGAAATGATGAATATTTTAACCACACCATGAATGATTAAAATATGACTAATACTGGCCGCACAGATAAACATTTCAATAACTCTAAAAATACAACCTATTGTTTGTTGTTCCAGATACGCTTTAATATCATATGAAATAATAATTTTAAACATGTTGTTTTTTTTTCTTCTAGGTTTCATAATATTTTTTAAGAGCTACACAACTTGGTGATGTGACAGAATGTGGGTACTAACTTGTTTTAATTTATTTAATTTAAAATATAGGGTGGCCTAAAATTTTGGAAATTGCAACACTTGATTTCTCAAAAAAAACGAGTCTGAAATTCTACTAGTGGGGAATTGTGCGTTACTCAATGGCAAATCACCAATGCAAATGTAGTCACGATGAAGCGCTTTACAGAATAACAGCGTACTTTTGGCGTGAAAGAATTTTACAAAAACGATTCCTAGTTTACTGTACGATGATTATGATGTGTAACTGGGTGTTCAAGTGTTAATTTGGATCGCATCGACTACAATAAACAAACTAGAGGTCATGTTCCAAAAGAAGCAAAAGGAACATTCTCGAGATTAAAATTTCCGTAAGGGACAAACCAGTAACTAACTACTCGTAAGCGTTCGGCGGCTCTAGAAATACTTCACGAATTTTGCATTTCGACCTTAATTTACACCCATGAAAGCTTCAAATTGTGCAGGAGATGAAACCAAACAATTACATTTTACGCAAATTATTAGCAGAGACTGGAGCGATTCTCTAGCCTTAAGAATTTATTGGTTATAGACAGTATGGACTGCCATATCAGCAAAAGCATAATCAGTCTGTATTTTCAGACGATCGTATCCCAATTAAAAGAAATCAGCCATGAGGAGGTTAAAAAAATCAGCTGCGATTCCTCGCAATACGTGTCAGCGTGTTTTACAAAATTTACGTAGTCGATTGCAGGAGTGCTAACGAAGAGACGAAGCACATCTACAATAATATTTTTATGCGAAAAAAATATAACAAAATATTTTTATTATAAATAAAAATGTATTGTTATTTATTATAAATAAAAATATTTTGTTATATTTTATTTATTGTTCCTCGGAACCCTTGACAATAAATGCCGGAGTGCCTCAGGGGTCCGTTCTTTTTGCAACTCTTTTTCTGCTGCACATTAATGATCTGTTGAAACCCGGTATCTATGGGTATGCAGACGACAGCACAGTTGTAGAAAGACATCTGCCGAGTCTAGTCGAGATCAAGTACAGTCTGAAAGAGAGGCCATGGTGTAACGTTTGAATGACAAACTTCAGGCAGTCTCCGCATGGAGCAATGCCAATCTTGCCAAGTTCAACGCCACCAAAATGCAGAGGTGTCTGCTCACCGCCAAAAAGACCTCTTTCACCTTGGCTCCTACTTTCCAGAATGTATCCTTGGAATACAGTGACCGGCTTCAGTTTTTAGGCTTAGAGCTTTCCTCGAACCTCAACTTTGGTCGGTACTTTGAGTCCAGAGCAAGAGCAGCTTCAGGAAAACTTGCCTTTCTTGCGAATTTCCGACAGTATTTTACAAAAGGGACAGCTATTTGTATTATACAAAGCTCAGATCCGGTCGTGTGTAGAGTACTGTGGTCACATATTTGCTAGTGCCGCAAAGTCTCATCTTGCGGTTCTGGACTCAATTGAGAGGCGAGCAAAGAAGCTTATAGGCGATCCCAAATTGGTCGAAGCCGACCTCCAAAGCCTTGAACACAGGCGTAGAATTGCTAGCCTCTCAGTATTCTATAGGATACATTTTGGTGAGTGTACGCAGGATTTACACGATTTAATTCCCCTGTCCCCCGTCCATCACCGGACGTCCCGACGCATGGCAGGTTTTCATCCTTTTGTTGTGGACATTCCACCTGTCACAACGAAGCGCTTTGCTTCGTCATTTTTAGTGCGTACAGCGAAGGACTGGAACAATTTGCCTGCCAAGTATTTCCGGCCAAACATAATATGGATGTCTTCAAGAGAAGAGTGAATATGTTGCTAGGGCAATGCGCCTTAAAAAAATAAACTCAGAAAATAAAATAAAGATAACTTGGGAAATTTATTACGTGTTACTGGGAAAGTTAGGGCTACTAATGGACCTATAAACTAAAAAAAAAAAATATTGAAATAAATACAGATTTAAATGAAGCGGCTATTTTTGAGACGTTTTTTTAGTAAATTTCCAATAACTGTCACGCGTAATCTAAACTCTTCATCATTTGATGCAATAGAGAATATTAATTTTTCTTTACTTAAATTAATTATTTACCTCTTTATATCGTAGGAAAAATATATAAAAATGGGCTTGAAAATATTCTAGTTATTTTATAAAGTGAAAATTAAAACATTGAGTAAATTTGAGCCGTTCATATGCCGTCATTTTACGCGCCTTGCGTGACGTCAAATGACACGTCAAGTGATGACAGATGAGTGAATGTTTACTCTAGTCTCTCAACTTTTTAGTTACTGCATACCTATTTTAAGTTAAAGCAATTAAATGCTATAAAAATCATGGAAGAAGACCAAAACCATCTTACAAGTATTATATAGTTCCGGGAGTGCAAAAATAGTATTAGAAAAACACCAGACAAAGTGTTTTTTTGTATTCAAAGAGATGTGAAAGTACAAAAACAATGGTGTATGGTGATTAAAAGGGATAATATATGTCCTTAGTCGTGTTTATATTGTTGTGAAGATCAATTTAATGTAAGTATACATTATTTATATACAGATTAGTGTAAATTAGTAAGGAGTAAGTTTTGCATTAGCTTTTGAACATTAGAAAATTTGGTTTAAAATTAAACTAGGCTAGCGTTTCCATTTGCGTCGTTGGAGTTTTGGTTTGAAAATTATCTCATTTGGAAGGGGTTGGTTTCCCCTTTCTTTTAATACTATTCTCAGCCCGAGAAAACGCGTAGTTTTTTTTATATATTTTTTTGTAAGAAAGTAACTTATCGTATTTTCACCGATATTAGCACAAAAACAGGCTAGAATTTCCATTTGAGTTGTAAGAGTTTTGGTTTGAAAATGGTATCATTTGAAAGGGGTTGGTCTCCCCTTTCTTTTAATACTATTCCCAGCCTGAGAAAATGCGTAGTTTATTTTTTATATGTTTTTTTGTGTGAAATAAACTTACCGTGTTTTCACCAATATTAGCACTAAAACACAATGTTTAACACAAGAACACTTCACATCTATGCAATATGTTTATTAATTATTAATATGATATTATCAATTTTTTATTTTAATTTAACAAGGAAAACACTCGTACATTCGTAACAACTTTGTTGTTTTAGATTCCCTAATGTTAAATGGCGGCAACTTGACATATGACGTTTGTGATTTAAAATGCTTTTTGAAATAATTAATATTTATATTACTTTTTTTGTCAAAACTGACTCTGTTAACCCCGACTCCACGTAGTCTTGTCTGCCCTACCCCTTGAGTGTTTTTGTAAATCCGGAGGCGTGGAAGGAGGGCAGCCCCCACCCGCCGTTACACTGAGTTGAAACCCAATCGAGCCGTAGCTACTGAGGCTGGTCGCCGAAGGCGACCAACAAGCCGAAGTGGCGAAGGCGAGCTTGGGTTTCAGTTCAGTGTTACGTAAGGGTGAAGGGGCTGGCCATCCTGAAGCGCCGGAGACGTCACAGAAGTCTTAATTACTTACATTTTAGGTTAGTTTTTACGAAACTTCAAATCAAAATATCTCCAAAACTAAACATTTTCTCACAATAAAAATGGTGCCAGGGGATAGGGCTTCGACCCCTCTTTTCTCCCTTTCCCCCTCTCCCTTCTATTCTTACAACTCAATTGGAAAGAGTTACCCAAAAACACAATGTTTAAATAACATTTCACATCTATACAATATATTTATCAATTATGTATATAATATATCAGTATTTCATTTAAATTTAACTAGAAAAACACAATTCGTAACAACTTTGTTGTTTTAGATTCCCGAATGTCAAATGGCGGCAACTTGACATATGACGTTAGAAATTTAAAATGCTTTTTGAAATAATTAATATTTATATTACTTTTTTTGTCAAAACTGACTCTCTTAACCCCGACTCCACGTAGTCTTGTCTGTCCTACCCCTAGAGTATTTTTGTAAATCCGGAGGCGCGGAAGGAGGGCATTAAAAGAAAGGGGAGACCAACCCCTTTCAAATGATACCATTTTCAAACCAAAACTCTTAAGACTCAAATGGAAACGCTAGCCCCCCTCTTTTCTCCCTATCCCACTCTCCCTTCCACTCCAACGATGCAATTGGAAAGTGTTACCTTAAACTAACCTAGTTTACAAAAGTTCAGTATAACTTTCTATGAAAACCAGAATTTTTCCTTTGGTTTTACGAAATTTTTATGGTTGTCGATTTATTTCAGGTTAAGGAAGATACAGCAAATTGTATTGAATATAATGTAACGAAACAGCAAGGAGAAGAATGTAATCTAAGTTTAAAGAAAGGAGTTGTGCCTCATATATTTTTGTGCCAAAAAAACCAGCTGAGAGAATGAGAATGTGCGTAGTCAAAAGGCAAAGATTGACACCGGTTAATGATTGGTTCATATTTAGAATTATCAAAAGTAGTAATAATTCAAAAAATGTTGAACCTTCACAAAGAAGTGATCACTAAGTAAGTCCTAGTACTGCCCATACAAATGTCTGTGATATTATTCAACCAGGACTCATTACTTCTATAAAATGTGATGATCACAAGGCAGTCTTGCTTTTTGCATATTGAAGATAAATTACCAAGTGACTAAGATGTGCAAGTCAATACTAAACTGAAGTATAGAAGTAAAGTGGTCAATGTCAATATACCTGTAAAAAAATGTAGCATTGTTACCATTTCCTCATTCAACACAAAATATTGGTACTTTACCAGTAAAACTATCTGTTTTAAAAAGGAAATTGTTTAATGAAAACACAGCTGATAATACTTCTATAGCATCTAATATCTTCTATATCTGCTGATTATCAACCAAGTTAAATTTATATTTTATATAACATGGCTATACATGTTTAAAGATATTTTCAAAAATATCAACCAAGCTATTTATCTCAGTAAAGTGAAGTAGAAAATGATTCAGAGGAAGAAACATTTTAAAAATGTAATGTGTAGTAGAATGCTAACTGCTATTGAAAAAGAGTTTGTAGGTATTTGTTTTGTTAAAGTTGTTTGAGTATTGAAAAAAATGTTTTAAAAGTTATAAATTGTGTATAAGTAGGCATAAAAAAGGAAATTAAGAAATAATTAAGAATCTGACAAACTTATTACACCCCTGTCGGATGTTAATTCGAAATACCTCCAAAAGCACAATGAATAATTAATAGAGTCGAAAATGAAGTAGGGAGTCCCCCCCCCATAAAAGTACAAATGGTGATATGGATAAAAGAAAGATACGAATCGAAGGATAAAATAACACGAGAACTTGCGAGAAATGGTAAAACTAGGGTCACAAATCATCTGCGATGATCTTGACTGCGCGGAATACTAAATTAAGTTGTTTGAGGGGACTGAAACGAATGAAGGGCGGGCGTCGCGTTACGTCCCCCGCACCGATACGACACCCCGCTCACTTCCAGTGTACGCTGGAGTAGGTACTCAATTGCTATCGCTATTAATATTTTGTTGTTTATTGTTAGGTTTACAGTTTAAACTTTCTTATTTTTTGTTTTTGTTAAGTTTCTTTGTGTCTTTGAAACAATAATTATGAGTAGGTGAAAAACTGTTCTGAGAAGACTGGCACGGAAAATGGTATATATCGTGTATTGTTTTTTGAAAAAAGAAACTAATGAAATAATTGTTTCTCTAAAAGAAATAAAAAGATTGGCGAAGCTGCGAGTATTTTACTCAGTTACTCAGACAGCAGTTCCGTTAATTTAAGCCAAATCATACAAACTGCAGAAGTTATTAAGGCAGAAAATATGAATAAATAAATATATTTTTAACAAAAGTATTGTGTGCGCGACAGTACAGATAAGCAGTTATCTCTCGGTGCTAAACTTATAGGTGTGCCGCGACTTACATAGAAGAGTAAATCAGATAATCAAAATCTTCAGTCGGTTGGAGAGAATCGGCAATAAAATAAACTACATGTACGATATCTTAGTTAAAAGAAACCTAGTAAACTAGTGTCGTAAATTGAATTATTTTTAATTTTATATATTAAGTTAGTTACGGTACCTCCACAATTACTGAAACAATAGAAAATATTAACGTTCAAATGAAGGGCGCACGCAAATAGTTTCGATTTGAAACTAAGACTTTCGAAGCTTGCGACTTTGAGCAAATCGCGCCTATATCCAATTTGTGTGTTATATGTGTATATATGGCCAGATAACTTATCGCACGGCTGTTCATTTTTAACCCCGTCTCAAAAAGAGGGGTGTTATAAGTTTGACCTGTCGATCTGTGTGTATGTCGTATCGTGTGGACGGATTTGATTGCGGTTTTTTTAATCGAAAGCCTGGTTGTCGAAATGGTCCTTAGCTATGTTTGATCGATATAGAAACAGACGTCTCCAAGATATTCTTATGCAATATCTATAGGAATACTTAAGCAAGTAAAAATTTGTGTGTCCGTAGGTACATTTAGTACAATAATGAAACCAGTAACATAACTTTAAAAAGCAGAAAAAAAAATTAAAAATTTTAAAAAGCCCCGATATATAATAATATTTATATAATATATAATAATATTAATTCTATTCTTTTTTTAGGTCTTTTTGTGTCGGGGGTTTTTTAAATTTAATTGAGCATGCTTTAATAGAAATCATTCTGCGGTAATTGCTGAACATCTACTCGTTTACATTGCGCACGTTAACAATCCGTCACGATATTTTACTACTAATACACTACTTCCAGTAGTGAAGACAATATTTTAATCAGTTAATTAGTATTCACTATGTGCGAACATAAAGACATACATACACAAAAACAAGTAACAACTTTCATTAACTTGTTAGAAAGGATTAATTTAGTTAAATGGAAGATTAAGACGACTGGTGTCTTATTAGATTGACCTGTAAGGATTATTGTATTTTCAGATTTCAGATACTAAAAAGGTAGTAGTACCCACATGGTGCCGTTTATATTTGCGATATTAACTGCATATTATGTTACATACAGAAAAAAATCTATGAAATTTGGGGTTCACCTTCTTGTTTGAATTAAAGTATAAGATATTTTTAAACATAATTTAATAAAGTTTTCCCATTTTCAAAGGTGGGTAAATTAAAAAAAACGCTATTAAATCTGTAACTACAAAAAAAGAAATGTATGGATTCAGATACATACCTATATTTGGTCGATTATAATTTTGAGTCGTCGGAAGTGAGCAAGTGCAGACAGTCCCTAGCAAAAGCCAATTCAATTATGATCTCAAATCAAAGTCTGGAAAGGCGTACCTATTTTACTTGAGTATACGCTATTGTGCTGGTGTAATTTGTGAAATAAACAAGATTCGAAAATATATTAGAACTGTATAAACAAGCAGGCATGTTCCAAACATACAAAATGGGTTTATTAAATTAGTCTAGTCACATTCATTATTATTAAGCCTCGATAACATTTTGTTCCTATTTCGATATAGTGCTATTCAGGTCAAAGACCGACAAACCGATATTCAATTTAATCGACTTAATACAGTTTAATTAACTCTAATCATTATTTTAATTACTTGATGTTTCCTTCGATTCATGAAAGAAGTGTATTTTAGGTTAACGACAGCACAACACTAATTTTTATCGACTATGAGGTATGATAATAAGGTAATTTTAATCGGCTAGGAGGAAATAAAGTAGTAAACCAGGCCAGAAGGATAGCACAATTCTAAATATTCTCAGCTAAAAGTAAATAATACTTATCATAAACAAAATGTTTAGTCTGCAAGCAAGAAGTATCCGTCGCATATTGAATAATGGTGCACACTAAATTTAAAAATTGGAGACCGTTAATTAAAAGATTGTTAAATAGATTTAAAGACTCGTATGTATTTAACCCTACATGTAGGGCTGCCAACTTTTTTGACGCAAAAAAAGTATAAAATGGTTTGAATAGGAAAAAAAAGTATTTGAAAGAAAAATAAAGTATTTTTAAAGTTTTATGCTTTTATTGCCTTAAAAACGCATTTTTATGTGCTTTTAGCACAAGCAATTTTTTTTACTATCTTTAAATATTTCGGGTGTTGACAGATTCCCATTGACATTTGACTGACTGAATGTAGTGTAAAGTGTTAGATACATTCCGTTTATGAATTATAAATCGTTTGGACCATCTATTCTAATTCATATGCTAAATAATTAAATACCTATAAATCCCATAATGAGTATATTGTTCTATGCATCGCAGTAAAGCTTTGAAAAAAAGTATTTTCACATACTTTATTTGCATTCAAAAGTATAATTACCAAAATAAAGTATAATACTTTATTATAAAGTATGGTTGGCAACCCTACCTACATGTGACTTGCTGAAATGTAGACGGTAGATCTAGGTAGATTAAATTGATTATACCTTATAGGAAATCTTACTATTGGTAGGTATGCAAGATCACTTTAAACTATGTATTTTAAAATGAACTAGCTGTGTTTCAGTATTTTAATACCCCATTTCGGGTATTAAATTTTAGACATATACCTAAAACAGACATACGCACATGACGTCATTATTAGTGGACAGTAGGTAGGTAGTTTATTTTAGTTTGGTACACCATAAATGTAATGACTATGTTTAGTCTTTCATTACATTTATGGTGTATGTATTCATTTAATATTATATACATATATATTAATAATAAATTAGTGGCGAGATAAAATCATTACCTAAATCAATACTTTATCAAGTTTAATTGTCTAGAAATTAAACTATTTAATGAATTTAATAATATACTTTTATTTG
This sequence comes from Napeogenes sylphis, assembly GCA_959347405.1. Taxonomy (NCBI): domain Eukaryota; kingdom Metazoa; phylum Arthropoda; class Insecta; order Lepidoptera; family Nymphalidae; genus Napeogenes; species Napeogenes sylphis. The sequence goes on along the minus strand of OY365777.1, from coordinate 46,684,006 downwards.
AAATCGCTATTTAAAATTCCATAAAGCAATTATGTTTACGGGCAGAAGAGATGTAGGTAACCAATCCAGATAAAATATAATTCTGTGAAATAGTTATCTGTGTATTTAAATGTGTAATATATATATATATATATTGTATTATTTGCTTGAAATAATTAGGTTTAAACATTAAACCCAGTAGATTTTTAATTAGAAAAAATATTTGATGTCTTGAACTGTGAAGATACCAGAATTGAGCGCGTCCCCGGACATCAGGCGCACACTTTAATATTCCATCTCATTTATATTTTTTCAGTTACTTTTAATATTTTCAACAAAGTATGAATAAAAAGAGCTAAAAATCTAAATAAGTGAACATTTGTTATCATTACTAACTTTTGAAATTTGTTTTCAGGGTCAAATCTATAATACAAAAACAACAAAAATGATAAACACTCATCCAAATATCAAGTAATACAGATAGCTGTTAGGTGAATCAATGTTGAGACAATTTTAGGTTTTATTGGAAGTAAGCGACGTCAGGAATTACAATCATTCAGGGTGCCGTCAGCAGTCAGCTGTGCCCGATACGCGTTACAAACACTCATTGATTATGGGTCACTTATCTAACACAACAGCCTCGAGTATTGAACTTAGATCTGGTACATCCTGGATCGAATGACAGGACTTTACATTAACGACTGCTCGTAATTTTTTTGTTACTATATAAAACCTGTTTGCATTTTATATTTTGTGTTCTTGAACAAGTTATTAGCAATAATGGCGATGAATGACTAATGAAACAACATTTTGAAGTCATATAAAGTAAATATGGATTGTTGTCGAGTCTATTTAAAATTGTTACCAAAAATCGAAGATTTCTAAACTCTGTAACTTTTATTTCAAGTTTCATACCGTTGGAAAAATTATAATATAAAACCAACCAAATTGCACAAAAAAAAACAGTTGAAATAAAATTTAAATAATTCTCAAATATTTTAATTATTTTTATTAAGTTAAATGCAATGGTTTTTGAAATTAATATGTAATTGTAGAAATGCAAAACAGTAGGTAGGTATTAAATACATTTATTATCGCTTCCGTAAGCTCCTGTCACTGATGGTATTATTAATAAACGCGAACCAGTTTGTTTCGTACACTTCACATGTATTAATAAGAAAGAATTCTACATAAATTACTATTGCGCGTATTTTTCTTAGTTTCATTACACGACCAAAGCAAATAAAATTACATGGCACATAAAATTGTCAAAAAATAACCATTTTTAATAAAAAAAGATAGAACAAGTACCTTTGGATGCTATATAGAAAATTCCAGTCTTTTCTCTCAACGCCATTGAAAATTTACACCCTTTTTTATTTTTACACTATTACAATATAATTTTCATCCTTGTTTGGTCCCATTTCAGGCCTAAATGGTAATTTTAATACAACAGTCCAAAGGTAACAAACAATAAAATAATTTAAGAATATTGAATTATAAAAAGCTATTTAAGAGATTCACCCTGCTCGGTATATTTAGAATAGTAACAGTCATTTAATTGTTATAATTATTGTAGCCTGAAGTGAGATTGTATTGATATTAATAAATTTGAACTTAAAATGTAGCTAGCTTTAAAAAAGTTGATATTTACTCTAATGTTCTATGAAGACTCTTGGATATACATACCGTTTTATAAAACATGTCAGTGTACTGAAGAAATAATTCACACTATACATTCCAAATGGTGATCAAAATAGCTCACCTTGTAAATATAATGTAGGTAAGTACCCTATCATATTCAGTTATCATTGACAATCATAGTGTAAGCTTGTTAAATATGTACAATAAATTTAACTGAAATCAATGGTACATATAGCTATCTTATCAGGAAAACACAATAGCTGACATGTTTTTTAATCTATAAACATACAAAACTCTAAAACAAGAATAACAAGTATCCACCATTCATTTCAAAATTATAAATATTAATAATTAAAAATAAAACTTAGGACTTATATAATAATTATAAACACACTCAAATTCAGGTGCATTAAAAGGTATTTACTTCTTACACATAATGTAATCTTAATCTACGTACACCAAATTAAAGCTTACAATAGGAGGGGAGGGTGCTCAAAATTTGAGCTTGGGTTTGAGCTCGTGGGCACGACCACCCCAGTCCAGCCGGTAGCTGCGAGTCCGCCACGAAATTTGGGGATTTAATAAGGCAGCCGCTAACACGAAAGGCGCGCACACCTCACTCCATACCCACCCCAGCATAAACTCAACTTTAGTGAAAGGAGGTGACCCATTTTGTACTGTACGCAACATTACCCAATCTGACAGAAACCACACTAGCACATGCACCAAAAAGAACGGCAACGGTTCTGCGCCGAAAAGTTCCCCGGCTGCCCAGGCAGCGCCTGCACCGAGGGGCAAACACTCGCTGAGCGGTTCCAAAAGTGCCGTCGTTGGCACCATGGCTATCCGTAATCGTGCCCATCGCTTCAGTCTAGCCTGGAGAGCTCCGACTGACTTTGAGCCAGAGTTTTGTAGAGCTGGCAGGGAAGCAACTCGCATGCGCCAACCACGGGAAACCACAGCCTTCGCCATGAAATAGTCTTCCGCCAAGTACTCGCCGAATGTAGCAAGGCCACCTGTCTCTTCCAGGGCACATCGGCGAACCAAAGACGACATACCGACGTGACAATTTATGCCCATAAAATCAGCACTCATATACATTCGCGCCTGCGCAGTACCGAAGAACACTTTCTCGTAAACAGACGCAAAACCATCAGCATCACAACAAAATGGCATTTGATGTACTATGGCGACATCCTCCTTCATATGCTGCACCATGTCCAGTAGAGTATCTTCCCGCATACGTATACCGGAGTCACTCACTAGTAGAAGGGGATATTTTGCCGCCAAATATGCCGGCTGCATATTGTTAATTTTAGGATTGACACCAACGCGTATACCGCCTACAAATAACCTTGAATCCACTTGAGGAAACTTGTGCATCAAGCTGTTGACCAGCATCACAGACGGATCATGGTCGTTTTCTACACAAAACAGAAGTTCGTAAGTTGGATAATCTAACGTAAAAAATGTTTCCAAGTTAGAAAACAAGTTGGGGTCGACACCAGAGAGGGGCTTCAAGATTGAAACACCGAGGTACGGTTGTTCCGGAGCAGACCTGTCTACAGTCCGGTGCAATTTCCACTTCGAATATGAAAGGGCCATTATGTGAATCAGCCACAAACAAATCCACGCAATCATAAAAAATATAGCAAAACCATACACTGTATACACCATAGGCATCATAATTGTAAAATCCTTGTGTCGTTCTCGCGTTCCGGCCACATAATATCGACTGGTTTCGAGTGTCTAGTACCGTGCGCTATGATGCGATCATAACACTAAAATGATAAAATGTATAGTCTCAAACCACGTATGTACGTAAACGTAACATACACTATGCGTTATCGGGACATTTTTAGTGATAAAATATTTTTCATTATAATTATTCGAATACTATTAGCGCAAGTATAGATGAAACAAAGTAACACAACCGACATAACCAAACCTCACCCGTCATTTCTGAAAGATGTATCATGTAACTGATTACTTTATACTTTATTGTACTCTGTGGCTTGTGCTGATTTCAGATGTAACTGTAGTCTGTAGAGTGTAGAGGGTTCATGAACGGCTTTATCTGAACAACGAGTTTAAGTTTAATGCTGAAATTTTAAGCAGACTTTTCAAAAACTTATATTCATTAAGCGCATTCAATATTTTTATGAACATAAAATAAAAATAACTAAATTAACTATTGATAAACAACAACCCCATGAGTTATTGTCGCGCCACCTGGCGGTGTCACACTGTACTGAGATGTTTGGCTATGGCCTATGCCGAAGATTTTTAAACGGTACGTAGATGACATATTCATTATACTACCTATTAAACAAACATCTGCATTTATAGAACCCCTTAATTCCATTAACAAAAAAATACAATTTGCAATGGAATTGCAGTCAAATAATACTTAAGTTTTCCTTGATACTCTTATCATAAAGAATCCTGAGAACACAAAGGACATACTGTTTATAGGAAACCCACATATACAGATAGGTACATCAATGGTAAATCAGATCACCACCCTAGCCGTTGGCAAATCTTTGTTTCAGAGAGCACAACACATCTGTGACGCTTAAAACCTAGAGGGCGAGCTGCATGTCAAGCATGCCCTGTTCAACAACCATCTGCCCGTACCTCGCCATCGTCACAGAAACCACATGAGGCCACTCACAGTTAAGCGTCAACTAGCCCTACTACTATATGTGAAAGGAGTTACTGACAGACTCGGCAACATCTTAAAAAAGGTTTCTATAAGAACTTTCTACAAACCACAAAGGAAAGTGAGCCAATTCTTGAGACCAAAATGAAAATGTTTTTTTTTACAATGTGCTGGAGTATATAAACTTGACTGCGATTGTGGCTTGTCATACCTAGGTCAAACAAAGAGGAGCATCGGCAAAAGAGTTAGAAAAAACATCTCGGATATCAAGCATAGGCGTACATCGAAGTTACCCGTGTGGGAACATACCATAGACAAGCCCAATCACTATATAAGATTTGATAAACCTAAAATCCTCGATAAGGAACAACGATACATTCCAAGAATGATTCTTGAGGCTATTGAAATTATTGTAAAAATCTCTCTAATTTTAATAGAGAAGATGGATGGGGATTATCTAAAACCTGTGACCCACTCTGGAAAATATAAAATCCCATATCTGTGACCGCATGTAAGGACCTTAAGATACTGTTAGTACGTTTTATGTGCATCCTGAACTATACTCTCGGAAACTTAAGTATCGTTGGAGGTAGATTACTAATTAACAGACACCTCCATCTCGTCTTACCGTGAATAGAACACGATTGCTGCAAAGTATTTGAAACGTCGGGTTAAATTTAAAAGTAAATTTAAAATCTAATTAATTATACGCGTGTTAAACCCGTTAAAATGGTTTTATTTCAACGTAAATTGATTTTTCATAAATACATATATTAATTATAAATAGTCATAATTTTAAATTTCATTAAATTTGCTTCTTTAAGATTTTCTTTGGTCTCATATTATATTTTGCTCAAATAGCGCTCTTCTGCAGTGTAAATATGGTATCATTATCGGCTGCATTACCCTATAAGAGTATACTGTATGATATTATACTATGAAAGTAACTAAACTAAAACAAATCGAGCAGTTTCCATATTTGTTAATCGACGTATTTTTTGCCTGACAAATATATGAGAACCCCACAACAATTTTTCATCTAAAGTAATGACCAAGAAAATTGTAGATTTGACCAATTCTAAATCCTCATTGTTTAATTGTGCATTGGTTCTAATATTTTTGAAATTTGTTAAAGTTAATTTGAAACATTTCGTCATTATTTTATTAAACAACCAATTATTAGCGTTAAACCATTGTACAACATCTGAAAGAGCATTGTTTACATCGTCAATAATAGATTCCCGTCTATTAACCTTAAAAATAAGAAAAGTATCATCAGCAAACAACACTATCCCATGTTTCTCCCTCACTAGGTGAGGTAAATTATTTATGTAAATGATTAACAAGTAAGGCCCTATGAACTAATAAAATCTAGGAACCTTTTTCTAACTCCATAATGTTCTAACATTTTAATAGTGATTTCATATTAAACACAGTCGAACGCCTTAGATAGATCGCAGAAAATGCCAAGTGCATTCTATAATTCTTTCCAGAATTCCAATATAAGTAATAGATCAACGCCAGCGTCTGTTGTAGAGCGACCGGGAGTAAAACTAAACTGGTTTTTCTGCAAGAGATTGTTTTTACTGAAATAAGCAACAATATAATAAAGTATTTTTTTTTCAAAGATCTTACTGAATGTGAGTAAGACTGAAATAGGTCTATAGTTACTAGGATCTAATGAACTACCAGATTTAAATAATGGAGTTGTTTTACTTAGTTTCATTAAGTCAGGAAATATACCACATTCTAAACAATTATTGAATTTCAATGTTAAGTCTGGCTCAACAATGTCAATTATGGACTTAATTTTGTCAACAGATAATACCAAAGATCATTATTCTTTTTAACGCTAATTAATTAAAATACTTTGATTACTTCTTTAGCATGCGCTTTTTTAAAATTAAAACTGGTAACACATTGATCTACATTTTATCTAAGTAAACCCATAGCTGCAGCTGCAGCGGTAGAAAAATTTAAAGATAACGTTGTAGTCACTGGAACATTAATAAAAAAAAAAGGTTTCAAAAACAACCTCCAGATCGTTCAGATCGATCTAACATATTTATTATCTATATTTAAATTAAAGTCGATCCTCTGGAATTGAGCTCTTCCAGTTTCCTCATCAATATGTTAAGATTTTGCTATTTTGCGTTGGTTTTTTAAAAGATTTGGAAAAGAAGAATTACTTCATCTCTAAATTTAAATCTCATCTCTAAAATAATACCTCATCCATAATCTTTTCAAATTGTTCAAAGTTAGATGACCGTGGCCTATAGACAGGTACAATAATCATATAATGAATACATCTAATTCTATTGATGCTAGTTCAGTTAGTAAATAGTATAGTAAAATAGATGCATTAAGAAGAAAAAGATTTTAACGACGGCAGAACTATTACCTACATATGGCTTATCAACGCTGTTGAAAATATTTAAGTTTACTGGTTGAAATAGACAAGTTAAAACTATTTTATAGATTTAATAATACACATATAAATAGGTGTTCTATTTTTATTTAAACCAAATTGGGTCAAATTATTAAGTTATTTTATTATAATTGGTAAACTATTGCATAACTTTATTATACATATTATATTGTTACTGGAAAGGTCTTGAAATAAATAAAAAAAATAAAACTTATCTATTCTAATCTAACTTATCTATCTTATATACTTATCTATCTTAGTCTATTGATACTAAGCGCGGTAAATGTGAGTTTGTTTAAAATTTCGATAACAAAACATCACCATTTTATATTGTTTAGTTAATAAGTCTTTATTATAATATGGATGTAAATAAATTATTAAAGTCGGTTTATAATCTAAACGATTATATATCAGCTACTCAAGAAGTCATAAATAAATATAGTAACTCTAAAATACAATTCAACATGTCGACCGTTCTTTCACTAAAAAAGATTCGCTCTTTAGAAATAGAAGTGAGTAATCATAGACGTAATTCGACCAATTAATATTTTACATTGCAGGTCTTATGCATTTTTATGGTTTCAGTATTTCAACAAGTGCGATGAAAGTGGTGCTGGAATCAAAATACTTGAACTTATGTTGCGATTACCGCCTTCTAAAACATGGAGTCTTCTTGGTAAAGAATTAGTTTTGTTGATCCAGTATTGGTTGGAGGCTATAAGAAAGCATCTCATACTACATAATAATCATTGGTGGAACTTTTTAAGTACTTTATTGAAGTTTATACAAGTAATTAGTTTCACAATACCTTTTTATATTAGTTGTATGAAGTGGTCAGTACTTCAAAATAAAATAAATAATAAATATACACAGTCTTAGCCCAAAGCTTATGAATTAAAAAATAATGTATATATTACAGGACATTCGCTCAAAACACACAGTACTGTCCAACATTTTGGTTCAAGACTTATCTGAATGTTTATTAGATTTAGCAACAAAATGTGAGCCCAATGTAGATCAAAGATTAAAACTACTGCAATGCTACAACTCTGTGTGTGCAGAGTCTAGTCGGGAAACAAGATATGCTTTGAGAAATAAGTTAGAAACTTATTTGTAAGTTTTAGTTACAAAGTTTTATGGAAAAGTTGAATATATTGTTAAAAGATAACAATTGTATATATAATTGTATATTTTTATTTTTGCAATATTGGTTACTTAACAGTGTAAAGCTGTCGTCAATACTCCCATTGTGTGGGGACATGAGAGCTCAATACAGTATAATGGAGACACTGCTGCGATGGCTGGTGCCCCGTCAAGATGCTGAAGTCAAACTTGAAGCTGCTGCTAAGTGGTTTCCACAAAATTTGTATAATGAAACAACCAGAAGAATCTTTATTGAAAGGCCCTGGCAGAACTTCTTTAAGGTAAAAATAATAAGTGATATTTAAATGTATAAAGAGTGATTACATCAGTTATTTTCAGGATGCCAGGGAGTTCTTAAATGCACAGAATATGAATAGTGATGTTGTTACTACTGTAATATGCAGGACATTTTGTATTGGAAACGTTACCCTAATATCTGTAAGTATAAAAAATAATATTTATATTACACATAAAAATAAAAATCAATAATAGTTTTAACCGATGTAATCATACAAAGAGTTCATTGAAATACCTTTTAGGGAACCGACAAGGACTATTATCTGGACCTAAATGCAAGCACTGAGGTCATATCGCTGATGGTAGAGCCTAGCCTCTCCGATGTATTGGGGACATCCATATGTAATGCTGTTTGTATCAGCAAAGACAACACCAACTCCATCAGAATGTATCAGTAAGTTGAAATATTATTTTAATTGTAAAGGAGCCGTTTACGCAAAGGGACTCCCATTATATTGGGAGTCTGCAAGGCCGTGTGTCGTTTGACAGTCAGTCAGCGATAGTTATAGTATAGAAATTATATTTTCAATTATTATGATATATTATAGTAATTATCATTTTAATTCTTGCTTAGAGACTCCTTTCGGGTGTTGGTATCAGTAGACATAGTCGATCCTCAACGACTGTACCCGTCGCCGGTTCTAGAAGAAAGAGATATACAAATAGTAGTCAGTTCAAGAAGCAACCTGGTGAAACTAAACAGGGCTCTGAGACATATTTTTGATACTAAATATGAGGTGGGCAGAAATTATACACATATATTGGTTACATTTTATAAAATTTAGTATAAAAAAATATTAAGATAAAATAGCAGAAATTGCAGACTCGGTATCCTTTTGAATGTAACTTATATTAAATATTATTAATTTGTAAGGAAATTATTTTCAGTTACTCATGGACTTAGAAAATCCGCCGCCTGCCTCGCCCCTCGGAGTGGAGGGTCCAGGAAACAATAACATTTCTGTTAGTAGATTGATATTTTAAGATTAACATTATAAGTTTGACGTGTGTATCTGTCTGTGCCAGGGGCGTAGCGAGAGGGAGGGGGAGGGAGGGGGGGGCGCAAGGGGTGTCATCTTGCCCCCTGGCGCTACTCACAAGGGGGCGCCAAAAGGTTCACAAAACAATATAAAATGATTTTTTATATTGTTATTATAATTAATTTAATAAAAATATATTTTAAATTTAGTAGCAGTGTAATACAACACATGTTAATTCGTAAATAAAAAGGGAAAAGGACCGGCCGAGTGCTTGAAGTTGGACTCGCACACGTTGGGTTTCAAACCGTTATATGTAAAAAACAATAGTAATTATTTCATTTTATGTTTTTTTAAGTGAATATATATAAATAAAAATTCTGTAAATATTTCAAGCGTCTACCTAATGCCCTTATTAATATCGAGCAAAAAAACAAAGTGTGTTGTATGGGAGCCCCATACAAGTATTTATTTTCTTTTGTTTTTAGTACATATTTGATATATGGAGGGTCACCATAAGTTCATAGAAAATAAAAAAAAAACTTTGCCCACTCGTCCATTCATTTTCGACGTCCATTTTCGACGGCATTTCAAAACACGGGCACTGCTTCCTCGGCGTCCATAAAACGTTTTCCTTGAAGTTTTTCTTTAATTTTTGGAAACAAATAAAAACAGCAAGGTCGCTGGCGTTTGGTGGAGGCTTCGGTACGTGTAGGGCAGATAAATATATAAATTTGCGTTGTTGTTCATTATTAAGACATCCCTAAGTATGTGCTTCTTGTCCGTTAAGCTCGCTACGACTCCGTCTGTCTGTCTGTCTTTGGTATCGTAGCAGCCAAACGCGTTAGCTCCGAAAACTTCATAAAATAGACACCATCGTCAACGTACGTACAACGGGGATTATTTAAATTTTTAGATAGATAGATAGATAAAATCTTTATTGCACACAAAATACAAAAATAAACAAAAATATGTAAAAAAAAACAAAACAAGCTACAAAAGAGTGCAAAAAGGCCGTCTTATTGCTAAAGCAATCTCTTACAGACAACCTTTTGGGGAAAGGATCTTTTAGATAATGAGAACGCGGTTCAAGCAAGAAAATAAATTGAAATAAGCGAAATAATTACAATACAATTAGTACTATGTATGCAATGTTACAACTATTTATATAGACAACACATAAATATATAAAATTCATATAAACACATACACACGTGAATAAATATGTTATATACAAGATTAAATATTAGCAATTGATAGGTAATGACTATACAAGCGACTTTTAAAAATTAAAATTAATTCAGAATGTCAGATTCCAGCGAGAGATCGTTCCCCAATACCACCGATTTGCAGGTTAATGAATTACCAAAATAACCTGTGAGCCTAGAAGGATTATGCAAACGGTTGTCCTTGATAGACCTCAGGTTCTGGCGTTCATTGTGGGAGCCGAGATAGGAAAAACGTTGCTTTAAGTAAGAGGGAGTATGAGGATTATAAAGAATAGCATAAAGAAGATTGAGCATATGTAGGTACCTTCTAAATCCTATAGGAAGCCACTTCAAAGGAGCCCTAAACTCGGAAACATGATTAAATTTTCGAAGTCCAAAGATAAACCTAATACACAAGTTTTGGAGACGCTCAAGCTTGTTGTGTTGTTCCTCAGAAAGATCAGGACAAGCAGTACAGCTTAGTCTGAGAGAGGTGGGAGGAGAGAATGGGCTAAAGAAATTTTTGTTTTGATTGGAAGAAAATGTTGCTAGCGTCTAAGGACACCGATAGATGCAAAAACTTTCCGGCTAATCTCAGCTATTTGTGGGGCCCAAGGATAAAGATTTGTGTGTAACAATACCTAGATTATTTTTTTGTTAAAAACATGATTTTTAATTTACCTAGATTTTTAATTATTTTTTTGTTAAAAACGTCATCCGGAGACAACTATTGACAACTTTATCAACAACGGTAGGACTGGAACTAGAGCAGTGGGTGGGGCGACGGACCGTGTCTCAGAGGTCGTAGGTTCGAGTCCTGAACGTGGTGGAGATTTTTATTACGTATATTTTATTTTTCCCACCCCGTGGGTCGAGTGGTTAGCGCAGACGCCTAACGTATGACGACGCAAAGGGGCTCGGGTTCGATTCCCGACAGATACAGGCATGAATGTGATGTGGATATATGACTGTATTTCTGGGTTTGGTCGTTTATTAAATATATTTCGAGTATTATAACGTGTATTTCTATGTATTTGTACTGTATATATATTTATATACTGTATATATATATTTCTATGTATATATATATTTCTATGTATTTGTACATACATACTATTTCTATGTATGTCTAACTTACTTAACACCAGCAAATAATTTGTTCACATAGGGATTAGATCAATGTGTGTAATTTGTCCTGTAATAGTATTATTATTTTTTAAACTTCATATAGGCATTTACTCATTAAATAATTATAGAACAGACACTTCAATGTCTAATAATGTAGGTAGTTGCAAATAAAGTAGATGTAATGAATGACATAAGGTGGTTATTGTTTATAGAAAGATACGAGGTTTTCAAATGCAGTCCAATCATCGAAACTAAAACGCTCCGGTGAGTAACTGACTTTGAATAATATAAAGCACAGATAATAGTGATAGTGAATACTACGAGGGCTTATTATTATGCAGAAAAGGAGGTTTTCTTGTATATATGTTTTTAAACAGAAATATGTTTAAGTATGTGTAGCACGAAGTATTACAGCTATATATTTTATATCAATATAGCAACGTTTATTTGAATTTGTGAGTGTATTCAGGTTTAATGCATTTTATTATTCGTTCTAGACAACCTTTTGTGACTAAAATGGACAGTTATTATCAACAAGTCTTGGAATCGAATCTCAGACCGTGCTCTATGTTCTCTCGTAGAAAATGAGTTAGACTATTTTATTTTAGATATAACATAGAGCCTATATTTTACTCAATACGCGTATAAATATAAAATATTACAAGCAAATTTTTTAATCACTAAGTATTGAGAGAAACCGCTTGAAATTTTACAAGCTTTACGTTTATTTTATACTCCTTTAGATAGAGGACTGTTGTTATATATTTTGTTTGAATGTATTTGTAGGCTGTACAGTCAGACCCATGCAACCTGCCTCGTGGAAGTCGCCATCGACTGCCTCCACTTCTTCTCTTGCCTTGGTTTGTAATGACACTATTATTATTTATTTATATAGTGTGTATTAAACTGAGAGAAAAATATTTTTATATTTTTTTTATAACTTACATAGTCACATTGAATTAATAAAAAAATAATCAACCAATAAAATTATATCAATAATGTAAGTGTAACTAAAATAAGCGACCTCTAGCTTTGATTGAAAGTAGAAAAGATATAAACAAATATATTATTAAAAATACTAACAAATGAAAAGTAATTAAAAATGATTATTATCGATTATCTTTCTAGTTACGCGATAAACTCACAGCTTTCCCCTGTTATAAGTTTGTTAAAGAACCAATCAGTGTATGTGCTTTACCTCAGTTGAGTAGCGTTACTGAACTCACCGAAGACGATAGATATAGTTTTAACGCAACACTCAGCACATACAAACTTCGCACTTATGGTGTTTGTAACAAGAAATATGAAATAGCAGACAGAACGTCTCAGAGTGACAAGGGCGGAAATATATGTACAACTCCAATAAATTTTGATGAGAATTCCATTAGCTGCTTGCTTGTAGCTACTATAGGATCTAATGATTCTGTGATTAACGATACTTTGGACCGTCTTCCCAAAGATAAGGAGGTCCATACAGATAATATCGTAGAGCTGCTAGCAAAAGAAGCTCTACATTCAAATGATCCTAAACTCCACAGTGGTATTCTTACTACTGATAAAACTTACAGTGAAGTTAATAGTGATGTGATAGAAGATACTCAGCAACCTAATACTTTTATAAATAAAAAAAATGATCAATTAGCTTATGAAATAGTCAAAGATATTCAGTGTGTAAGTAATCTTCAAGGCTCCAACGAGGCTTTAGGAGAAAAATCGATCATTAATGTAAGAACAAACGAACAAACAAATTACGATATACAAGCAGTTGAAGATTTGTTTTCTCAACATCGTTCTCTTAATGAAAACGGTGATTCATTGATAAGTCCAGCTTTAGCGAATAAAATAAACCAGACAAGTTCAGAAAGTAGTTTAGACTTCGAGATTCGTACGCCCATAATTGATGACATTGAAACTAATCAATATTATGTACATTTTAACGTTGATAATGCAGAGATCATCGAGTGTCTAAATGATATGGTTGATAGAGTTTGCGCAAACCTTGGAATTTCTACGGACTATATGTCTAAAGGAATAGAACATTTAAATGTGTGTGATAAAGTAAAAGAGTTTTGTATAAAGACCCCATCAAAGGAAATCCAAGATATGGACAAATCCAAAAAAGAGAAATTGAAAAAAAATACACGACTTAAACTGCAATTTAAGAATACGAGAACTCGTAACTGCCGTAGGAAGAAGCAAAACAAATTAGAACCTGAGAATATTAAAAGAATGACGACAATTATCGAAAAGGATAGCGATGTGGATAAAACGTTTTTAAAAAATAGCAGCCTAGAATCAAATTCACTACAATTAAATGATTACGAGTCACCGCTATTAAAGAGAAAACGTAAATTATATTCTCCGAAAGACGACAATGCACTTAATGAAAAATCAGGTATTCATATTTCTGAGACTGAAGATGATTATTCTGTCCTAACTGGAACAAGAAATTGGAAAGTTAATAAAACTTCCAGAACTCTGGCTACTTCATATAAAGATATAGAAAAAATAAGAAGACGCTCAGCACGTAACCTACGAATTCGTAAATCTGTCATCAATCTCTCCCCAAGGACTAAAAAAAATAATGATATCTTTGATAATTTAAAGAAAACGGTTGATGGTGAAGAAATAACCCTTGCCGATAAAAAAATAAACAGCCGCAATAAGAACTTAGCGGTATACAACTTCTCTAGTGATAGTGAAGATGATGATTTTCAAAAGAAAAAAGAGGTGAAAAAGTGTGCCAATGCTGTCAGAAGCCTAGAGTCTGCTACTCATGGTCGAAAATCAAGCCTGGAAAAGAAAAACAAGAACGTAAAGCGTGGAAAGAATAAATCAAATTTAAAACAACAAATTTCATTTCCCAAGAATGAGATGATAGATGAACGTGTCAGAGAAACAGTTACAGAAGCATTAAATAGTTCTATAGTGATCGAAAAACAACATGATTCAATATCTAAAGCCCTTGAGCCAATCATACATGAAACTCCACAGATGGAGATTATTGTCCATGAAAAAGATTCATCAACCAGAAAAATTACTCGACGCAAAAGACCTACTATCGTTTCTTTAAATAAAAATAAGGTTTCTAATAAAGATAAAAATATATCTAGTGATAAAGAGCCATCAGTAAGATCTAGTCCTTTACCAGGACTCATAATAGAGACCGTTCAAGTACAAATACACAAGGATCCCGAGGACTCTATAACTGTGTCAATGTTAGAGAAATTTAAGGATATTTACAACAACGAGCCCTTACCTGATATTTCTGAAATAAATACTACCCACAACTTGCTATCTGATTTGGAACAAATTACTTATGATTCAAATTTAAATATCACTGAAGAATTTAATATGATTAATAGAAGTAATCCAGACGGTAAGAGATTAAGAAACGAAATAATAAATAATTGTCCTAGATCTAAAAAGTCGAAGCTAGGTACGTCAAATGTTGGGGTAGAAATCGAGCCACTAATCATAACTTTATCAAAAGTATCAGATGATAGATCTGAAAAGTCAATATCTACATTAGTAAAATCCCCAATAACAGGTCACGGTGACTTCGATGAGTCGCCGCCAAATACAGATCAATTAAAGCAGCGCTATGAACCGAGACGCTCAGAGATGCAAGACTTTAATCAGTGGATAAAGAATTTTTTCAATGATCTCACAAAAGATATATACGAAGTGTCGAAAAGTTCAACCTCGGAAATAATTGTGAATAAAACTATTAATGCGAAAGAATTGAAAATGTCACCAATAAAATTAATTAAGGATATGTCTAATTTATCACCCACAGTCTCAATTACGAGGTTAAGTCCAATAGAGATAGGTCGATGGCTTCCACCTCGTAAAAATTCTATATTCGGATCCAATCAAAGTTCCGAAAAAGATCATCCTGTTCGTATAACTAGAAGTCACACCAGAAGTCAAGGTAAACTTCGAAAAAATGGCTCAAATACTACCACTACAAAGAGTTCTAAAATTAATTTACGCAAATCGGCAATATCACCGATTAAGATGTTTGGTGAAGTAAGTAAAGAGAAGTCGGTCACATCGGAAAATAATGACTACGTTAAAGAATTAAAAAGCATTCTGACCACAAAGTGTAAGATTTTAAATACTGTTAATACCAAATCAATTTCATCTACATATGAATTAGAAAATCGTTCAAGTAAAACCCAAAAATGTCATAAACCTCCGAGCTCCATAAATTCTTCAAATGTTGAATATCCAAAGGACACCAAAAGAGCTTCACCAGCCTTTAAAGTCGCGAAAAAGAAGAAAATTACAACAAATATATCCGATTTTGAAAGTGACCACAGCTCTTGTATTAAGGAATGGTTTAAAAAAAATGAACAGCAAAGACATAGCCGAGGTGAGTAGCGACTTGCTGATATACATTATTTTTAACAATATCGTACTATCTAAATGTATTTTTAGCCGAAAGTGCCGATCTTTCATCGAAAGATATCCTGGAAAATACAATAGAGAAATTGGAAACAACACTTACCGAAATTCATCACAAAACCAGTAAAAAGTAAGTCGTGAATATAATTTCAATTAAGTAACTTTGTTTTTGAAATTGTTTTGTACTTTTTAAGCTTATTTTAGGAATGACTTTTTATTAAAAGCTTATGGTTTAGATTCGTGAGTATGTTTGTGGACGCGCAAAGGCAGTTAACAGATTTGAAAGAGAAACGTCGTCAGCTCTACAAGGAAACCGCTCTGGAAGTCATATCCGATATCGTCACAGTTATGGATGCTAAATTTGGCGAATTGGAACGCAGGTAGGCCCACGTCGAAGAGGAAAAAAACAATATTACGTTACATGTAAAGACAAATAAAAAACAACATTGAAATGTAATGTTACTTTTTATAAATGTGAAAGTTTATATGTTATGAAATTTGGTATTTTATATACCAGAATAACACATAGGATACCTTTTATTCTTATAATCCTGGTTAATTAGTTTTTATCCCATTAAATGTTCAAGAATGTTCGTTAGATGGCGTCGGCTTTCGAATTATCAAAATGGTCTTATTACAATGATGAAACGTCATATGAAATTATTAAAACTTTTAGAAATCTAAATATAAAAAAGACCGGTGATCTTTGGGGTACGTCAGTAAAATAACTAATAACTATTATAAATGATATTGCTAAACAATTATACTTAATTTTTAACAAATGTATTGAAACCGGTACATTCCCAGATTTAATGAAAAATAGTAAAGTTGTTTCGTTTGTAAAAAAGTGGCGATAGATTAGAATCCGTAAATTATTGGCATATCTCTATTTTACCTACTTTAAGTAAAATCTTCGAAGAAAATATTCTAAACCAAACGTCAAAATTGGTTTATAGCAATTAAATCATGCATAGTGAACAATATGGTTCACTAAAGACAAAGTTCACAAAGGCTAAGAAGCACATTTACGACGCATTGGAAAAGTCTCAGAATGCAATCGGAGTGTTTTGTGATTTATCTAAAGCCTTTGATTGCGTGGAACATCAAACATTACTATTCAATCTTAATCACTATGGTGTGCGTAGTGCTGTGCTTGGTCTTATTGATGTTCAGACGGTTGATGTAAATAACTGTAAATCGGTTGGATCTCACCTAAAATGGGTGTTCCACAAGGATCTACTCTAGGCTCTTTATAAGTTTTATACTCTATAATAATGATTTGCCTTTTATGTAAAAGGATTATGTGACATTGTACATTTTGCTGATGATACCTCGCTTATTTTAAAGTTGATCGTAATAAAGCTAATTTTGACAAAGATAAGTGTTAGAACTGACTGACTCAACAACTTTCTTAGGTTTAACTTTAAATAGAAAGCTTCAGTGGACCCTCATCTCTCGACACTCGCAAGCAAACTTAGCTCAGAAGTCTTAGCAATTAAAAAAGTAAGACAATTAACAGACGTTAATACGGCTCGACTCGTTTATTTTAGTTATTTTCACGGTATTTTGTCTTACGGTATTTTATTATGGAGCAGCGCTGCCGAAATTAATTCTATATTTATTTTACAAAAACGAGCTATACGGGCTATTGGTAACTTAAAAGCAAGAGACTCCCTAAGAGATATTTTTCAATAAATCAGTATTCTTACGGTCCCTTCTCAATACATTTTTAATAACTTACTTAAATTTCGACTTCAAAAAGTTACCTCGCTCTTTGACTGTCGCTACATTCAACGCGAACGGGCTACTTAAGAGACCTTTCTGAAGCCGTGTAATCGTGATCCGCGCATCGCGAATTACCGTCTCGTTAGGAACGATAGGGCAACCGCGAAGGGGGGAACCATCATCTACTACAGAAGGTCTCTTCATTGCACTCCGCTCGATCCACCCCAACTAGTTAACGTAGAAGCGTCATTATGTCAGGTGGGTATGACCGGCCATCAGTCGATCGTACTAGCATCCGTCTATCTTTCTCCCAATAAAGCCTTAGTTGAGAGGGACCTTAAGTCCTTACTCCAATTAGGTAACGCAACCATTCTGGCCGGCGACCTAAATTGCAAACATCCCCGCTGGAACTCTACTGTCGCAAACAGTAGAGGAAATCTCCTTGATAGGCTAAGCTACAAGGCTGGTCTCGACTTCGAGATCACCGCGCCTTTGAGTCCCACGCGATACTGCGATACAGACTTCCGACATGACAGACCCGACGTGCTCGATATAGTACTCTTGAAGGGCGTGACACTCCAGTTACGTTCTATCGAGACACTATCCGCGCTAGACTCTGACCATCGACCGGTCCTATTTCAGCTAGGACCTCCCCCCCTAGGGAACCCGCGACAAAATCAATTATTAACTGGACAAAGCTTCGAGAGCAACTCCATTCCCCCGTATCAACGCACCTCGACAAAATTCCTGACCAGCTTACATCGGTCGAGGACGCTGTCTCAGCCGCGACTAACTTCACAGAACATTTGGTAGACAGCATAGGAAAGTCCTCGAGGGAGGTCCGAGTGAACTTCGAAGGTTACCGAGCACTCCCTCCGGACATTAGACTTCTCATCACCCGTAAAAACGCCGCGATTAGAGCCCACGACCGATGCCCGACAGATGACAACCGACGGAGGCTGCGTAGACTCCATAGGGAGTCGAGACAAGCTCTCGACGACTTCAGAGATAGCGGCTGGGATAGGACGCTTGCGGCGCTCTTTCCAACACACCAGGCATTCTGGCGGTTGCAGGTTGAAGGCGGACGCTGTCTCAGATATGGCTCTCTTGGTTGGACCTAACTCCGCCATCGCGTTTGACGACTTTGACAAAGCTGAGTGCTTAGCCGACAGTCTAGAGAGCCAGTGCCGTCTGTCTGCTCAATCGGTTGATCGCGATCATGTCGAAATAGTCGACAAATCGGTCAATATAATGTGTTCTCTGCCACCGTTCGGTCCGCCAACCAAGGAAACGAACCTAGACGAGGTGACATCCATAGTTAAGGCGTTCACAGTAGGTAATAACGTGTACGCGTAGGCATAAGTGACACCACACAACATACAGACACACACCGTCTATACCGGTATAGACGAGATCCCAACTGAGTAAGTGCTCCGTTGCTCCGGCGTTCTGCCGTCGGAGGACAATAGTGTCTAAATTTCCTTAGCTTCCCTCCTGACTGACTAACGACACCCCGAACCGATGTCCGTGTCTCAATCTGAGACGCCCTCGGGACGTCGTTTCCCATGGGGGCCCATCTGACCCCCCTTTTTAAGGGTGACTTTCCTGACCCATCCGCTCCCCCGGTGACGCTGTAATAGCCAACAGGGCTAACAGTAAAAAAAAATAAAAAATCAGAGTTAAGAAATCCTTCATGGGCTTGAGTATACGCATATATAATAAAGTTCCACAAGATATCTTAGATCGTAGTTTCTTGGTTTTAAATCTAAAATTAAAGGTTTATTATGAAATAAATCTTACTATAACGTTCAAGAGTTTTTGTTTGATCGAAATGTGTGGAACTTGGGTCATTGACCCATTTGCAGGGTTGATGTTATAATGTATAAGTCAAACATTTTTAAATTTCATTTAAAAAGAGCAACTGTTGAGTTTCTGGCCAGCTCTTCTCAGCAGAACAGCATTCCCAGCTGGTGGTAGCTTGCTCACAGACTAACCCAATTATATAAATACCGACCAATTTAATGTAGTTGACGATTGAAAAGTGCGTGTAAATGCCTACTTGAACAAAGATATTTTGAATTTTGAATTATTTGAATGTATAAAAGATTGCACTCACACCAGTTGATTTAAATAATGTGAAGGGTGGGGGAAAAATTTCTTCGTATTTTATATGGAAAGTAAAAACATTTTTTTCAAAAAGTATTTTACATTTATTTATAGTATATATGTACCATTTTGTTCGATAACTTTTTGCCATCTTGTAGATAGTGATTTAATCCCGTTGTAGAAATTTGAGACTTCTAATAAAAAAAAACTAGGCAAGTAATTTTGTGTCCTCTTTTGGTGGTAACTGGACGGAGCCTAAAGAATTTTGCAGAGACCAAAATTGGTCTGAAGGTGCAAGGTCAGGGCTATACAGTGGATGCATTAATATCTCTACCCGAAACTCTTTTAATTTTTGCCAAAGATGTGTGTAGTCTAGCGTTATGAAAGACCACACGCTTTCTATTGATCAAATCTAGCCGTGTTCTTTCAACTTCTTGCTTTAATCTCATCAGTTGTTGGCACTAAAGATCCGAATCGATAGTTCTGATTAGCGGTAAAATCTCATAATAAACAACAGTCTGCCAGTCCCACCATACACACAGCATTTCCTTATTACGAGTTAACCCGGGTTTTGAAACAATTTGCGAAACCTGGCCGACCATTGACCGCAACCATTTTCACACTTTCTTATCGTATGTATCGGTTTTTTTACGTCTCAGTAAAGAATCGCAAATGAGTACACGGTTCATTAGGTTCCTTTCAGTGAGTTCGTGTGGCACCCAAATATGGAGCTTTTTTCAAATGGGTCAAAACTGTTTTGTGGTCAATCTCCAATCCAATCCAATCTGTGTTTACATATTCCCCACCAGCTTTCGAACCTCATGGTGTTAGGCGAGTATGGAAATACAAGTCAGCAGATTGGGATGAGATGCGGCACTTTTTTGCGTCTTATCCTTGGCGGCAGGTCTGCTTCTCTTCTTTGGATCCGTCGAGTTGCGCGGATGCTATAACCGATGTGGTGCATCAAGCAATGGAGTATTTTATTCCTTTTGCTGACGTACCCATCGGTGGCAAAGCTCGCCCATGGTTTAATGCCGAATGTGGTCATGCTCAAGACCGAAAACATTCGGCATATCTCATTTGGGCTGATGCTCGAAGCCGCAAAACTCCGGATGTAAGTTCGAAGAAGAGAGCCTTTAACCAAGCTGCCAAGTCCTACAAAAAGGCATTGCGGAAGGCTCGTCTCGATCGAATCGCTAAGAATGGCGAAAAGCTCTCTGTCAGACCAACTGGCAGTCGAGCTTTTTGGTCTCTTGCGAAAGCGATCGAGTCGAATTTCTGCCAACCCTCACTGCCTGCTCTGCTGAAGCCGGATGGATCCCTGGCCCACACAGCAACAGAGAAAGCGAATGTACTTGCTTCTCTGTTTGCTAATAATTCGCATCTAGACACTGGCAATGCTTCTCCAGCACATCTTCCTCACTGCGGTATTTCGATGCCTGAAATCCGCATCACTAACAAAGAGGTATGGAGAACATTGTGTCGTTTAGATGTGAATAAAGCCAGTGGTCCTGATGGTATACCAGCCATTCTGCTCAAGACATGCGCAGCTGAGTTGTCTCCTGTACTGACGCGTCTGTATCGTCTCTCTTTCAAGACTGGAATAGTGCCGAAATCCTGGAAGCTTGCTAATGTGCAACCCGTGCCCAAAAAAGGCAGCCGTGCCGACCCTGTCAATTACAGACCGATTTCAATTACCTCCATACTCTGCAAGATTATGGAGCGTGTATTGAACTCGCGCCTACTAGCATACCTAGAAGGTAACGATCTCCTCAGTGACCGACAGTACGGGTTTCGCCGTAATAGGTCTACTGGGGACCTCCTAGTGTATGCTACACACATTTTAGGCGAGGCCATCGAGAGGAACGGAGAAGCGGTCGCCGTCTCTCTGGACGTCTCGAGGGCATTTGACAGGGTCTGGCATGCGAGCCTTATAAGCAAGCTTTCAGCGTACGGTATATCTCCTGGTCTGATCGGCTGGGTAACGGACTTTCTGAGCCACAGATCTCTCCGGATAGTTGTCGACGGGTGTTCCTCGGAACCCTTGACAATAAATGCCGGAGTGCCTCAGGGGTCCGTTCTTTCTGCAACTCTGTTTCTGCTGCACATGAATGATCTCTTGAAGCCCGGTATCTATGGGTATGCAGACGACAGCACAGTTGTAGAAAGATATCTGCCGAGTACTCGGGCTAGTCGAGATCAAGTACAGTCTGAAAGAGAAGCCATGGTGCAACGTTTGAATGACAAACTTCAGGCAGTCTCCGCATGGAGCAATGCCAATCTTGTCAAGTTCAACGCCACCAAAACGCAGACGTGTCTATTCACCGCCAAAAGGAGCCCTTTCACCTTGGCTCCTACTTTCCAGAATGTATCCTTGGAATACAGTGACCGGCTTCAGTTGTTAGGCTTAGAGATTTCCTCGAACCTCAACTTTGGTCGGTTCATTGAGTCCAGAGCAAGAGCAGCAGCAGCAAAGCTTGCCGTTCTTGCGAAGGTTCGGCAGTACTTTACACCGGGACAGCTTCTTGTTTTATACAAAGCACAGATCCGGTCGTGTGTAGAGTACTGTGGTCACATATTTGCTGGTGCCGCAAAGTCTCATCTTGCGGTTCTGGACTCAATTGAGAGGCGAGCAAAGAGGCTTATAGGCGATCCCGAATTGGTCGGAGCCGACCTCCAAAGCCTTGAGCACAGGCGTAGAATTGCTAGCCTCTCAGTATTCTATAGGATATATTTTGGTGAGTGTGCGCTGGAATTACACAATTTAATTCCCCCGTCCCCCTTCCATCACCGGACGTCCCGACGCACGGCAGGTTTTCATCCTTTTGTTGTGGACATTCCACCTGTCCGAACGAAGCGCTTTGCTTCCTCATTTTTACTGCGTACAGCAAAGGATTGGAACAGCTTGCCTGCGTCGGTATTTCCGACCGAATACAATGTGGGTGTCTTCAAGCGAAGAGTGAATAGGTTGCTAGGGTAATGCGCCTTACCACCTAAGACTACATTCCACTTACCATCAGGTGGAATGTAGTCAAGCATTGCCTTAGATCATATAAAAAAAAAAAAAAAATCTCCAGTTCTTCAGCTACGTCGTAACTACTGTCATGCCGATCTTGATCCCCTGTTTCAAATAGTGTCCATTTTATTAGTAACAGGGTGACCACAGCCGCCAGGTTCATCTTTGATATGAAAGTTCCCGGATAGAAAACGCTTAAACCAACTTGAAGCTAGTCTTAAAGACGCTGCATGAGGTCCATAAACGTCACAAAATTTAATCGCGGCTTCGGTTTCATTTTTTATTACAAGTTTATACTACTATATGCTACTATATGCTACTATATGCTACTATATGCTACTATATGCTATCTTAAAATGCTTAAAAAAATTACTGTACATTCGTCTCGGTAATCTCGGTGAATCAAATAAATTACTAGATTAAATGTTGGTTTTTAACATTTGGACAATTAGAAATTTGAGGCTTTATTTATTTTCAACACCCATAAATTTATTTAATGTGTTTTTTAAATATACATAAAATGTTACACTAAATGAAACTTGAATATCTATTTGCTATTCTAGTACTTACACAAAAAACGAAACAAAAATATTTATTGGGTTAGTGACGAGATATTTTGATTTTAATATTTTAAAATTATTTAAAACGAGATCATTAACCTGCCAGGTCTCAAGATCTAGACCGGCAGTTCTTAGACGGCCTGAAGGAGGAGGCCGGTGACGTCATCCGCGCCGACTGCAGCCAGAAGAGAGTCCTGGTGTCTCTGCTGAGGGAAGACGTCAGAACTGTTTTAAATCAATTCAGTAAAGGCGGAGAGACGAATTAGTAATGTATTAATTGATTTCCCATTTTGCTATAATAGAAGTGATGTGGTATTATTACTGCTACCTAATATATTGGATAACAAATATTTATATTGTATTTCTTATGTGTTATTATAAGTGTCGATGTTATGTTGTATTTTGTTGCAATTAAAAATTCTATATTTCTTCGATTAAAAGATTGTGCTCGTAACTGGATCCTACTTCGTTTTTTTCGTTCGACACTTCGATAAGTTAAAAATGATATAACTTTTATTATTTTTCATCCTCTCCCACACGAGGGCATCCGGCATCTACATCATAATAAATATTTGAAACATATATAAAAGGCTACAATTAAACAAAGTATTAAAATAAGAAAATAAAATTCATTCACATTCATGCATTCACTGTATTTACATTTAAATAACAAAATTGTATAAAACATTTTTACGATCACTCAACTCAACCCCAGAACCCAAAATTGAAACAAGTTGTCCACCAAATTAATAATCCTTATCTAAGAGAGGTGTCGGCGACGCTCGGGCGGGCCGCCGATGACGTCACGCATCACCCGACCCTAAGTACGAGTCTTTCGCTTCGTTCTGTTCGTACGCTAGGAGTCTTCTTGCGCGGAGGTCACCTGGGTCAGGAATATCTGGTGAGGCTGGTGCGGGGCTTGAGAGGACACCTGCGGGCAGACACCGCGGGTCATCACACGATCCTACGATACTAGAGGAAGCCGATCGAGGTCGTCGAGCTGTAATCCGTGCGGGAATAGAATAAATAGGAAAAATAGGGGATATGATCCGTTACGAGCCAACGATCTCTCGATGGCGACCGACCTGGATGATCTGCGGAGACTGCTGCGCCGGCGCCTGCGCCTGGATGATGATGGGCTGGGTGGGGTTGTTCTGAACTTGGAGACGGATCATGTTCAACTGCGCCTGAGTCAACTGGATCTGACACGAGGAAGCGGAACGTTATTCACATCATTGTTTTAGAAAGTTTTTAAAGGACTACACGGACGGCTGAGCGATGCGGAAGTGGGTTATATTAAATGATTACTTATTGTACACTCAATAGTAAATACAACATCCACCCCGGGTATCGAAGGTGGGACGTGTCAGTACATATGAGAGGTAATACCGGCAGCTGCTGTACCTCTCCCGCGCCCGACACCACCTGCTGCAGCAGCACGGGCTGACTCGAAGCCGTGCTGCTGGACTGCTGCTGCTGCTGCGGGGAGAACGGATATGTAGTATTATAATTTTAAACAGTGTATAATTGATTAAGTTATGTATTATTTATAGGTCACGCATTTTCGCATTTTTGGGGTAACATAACCGAATTACACGAGGGCGTAGCTGCGGGCGGAAAGCTAGTATATAATAATTAAATATCCTAAGGATAGCTTCTGATACTTTGTCAAATCAATAACTGTAGTAGTTAACTGTACTAATAATTATAATACTACTAATATACCTACCAATAATAACAATCATATACAGTTCATAATAATTCTAAATTGTTAAATCTAATTGCAACAACAATATTTGGCACATTTATTGCCGACACACACCACTGACAGCCGACTTTGTCTTTTTGTCTGTCTATACTGTTAGACCTGTTGGCTGTTACAGCGTCACCAGGGGGGAAAGCCGACATCAAACAACCAAAATGTGTAAACGTTGTCCATACACAATAAGTCAAATATGAATTGTACTTTCCAATTTACCATCATAATGGTGACCAAATGGTGACCAATTGACATTTATAAGTGTACATTTTGCTGATCTCACAACTTTCATCTTTATTTTTTCACAGTATGAAAAAAGAGGACAACTGTTACGCACAATTTAACTGTTTGAATTTACATAACAATCTTATACGTAACAATATAACAATAATGTAACACGCGGAAACATAAAACACAATTTTGTCAGAGAACAACAAAATACACAAAATTACCTCACAGAATTAACTAAATTTTGTTGTTGATGAAAATCTGTGATCGATGGAGAGAGACATCATTAATACAATTATTACCGACATAGCAGAAGTAAGGGAAATGCCCGTTGATGATAGACGAGGAATGGTTTACAAAAGGAAACATCATATTAGTTATGAATAATAACGATAACACATAAGATCCAAAAGACTACCTTCTTTATATAAAAAACTGGCTTCTACTAGCACTTCGTCCGCATTAGACACTTTGTGGGTAGCAGTTTTATTTTTTACATTAAGTATTTGTATAATACGTGTGATAGTGTTTTTTTCTTTTTGTGTGAAAAGTGAGTTCAATAAACAATAGTTTAAAAAACTAAAAAAACACGCTTTTATTGCTAACCGAACTAAAAACTAGAAAATAATTTTTAATGACAAAGAGTATAAAATTACAGTAGTAGAAGATCGAACAATTAATCATAGTGAATCGCCTTAATATAAGATTATAATAAAATTTAAGTTATTAACAAAATAATTCAATTCTGAGTAAAAATCGTGGGGTGCATTTTACTGTGATTCATAACTATCCTCTCATAGATAGTTGCTAATAGAATGATTGTAAAACCTTAAATATCGAGCACCCCACGCTTTTTACTCAGAATTGAATTATTCTGTTAATAACTTAAATTTTATTATGTATGTTATTATTTACAGACTAAAATTTTAATTACAAATTAAAAAAACTGCAGATTATACAAATACCTTATTCAGACCTTATCATTTAAGTATCAAAAAGTACACAAAAACCACGTATAATATTAAAAAAAAACCCGTTACTGAAATACCTCTAAAAAGAATAAAAAAAATATTATTATGTACTTGTGGAAGTCGTTGCGTCGGGGGACCGTTGCATGTACGTTGACGATGGTGTCTATATTACGAAGTTACGAGAGCTTGGACTAAACGATTCAATATAGTAATTTCTTTATTAGCCTTGGTAACTTACTTGAATTTTAATTTCTTCCTTTATTAAACTGTCCCCCGACGCAACAACTTCAACTCACAAATTTTCACTTGCTTAAGTTTTTCTATCAATATTGCATAAGAACCTTTCACCCGCACCAATAAAACCTCAATATCCTGGAGAATACCGTTTCTATTTCGCCCAAACATAGCTAAAAACCATCTCGACGAATCAGGCTTTCGATTAAAGAAAACCGCAATCAAATCCGTCCACGCGTTGGGCTGCTACATTGTCACAGACAGACACACAGATACACAGATCGACAGGTCAAACTTATAACATCCCTCTTTTTGAGTTAAAGAAAATATAAACGTACTAAATAAATATATAACTTCTTTACTTCTGATGAATGAACCAAGGAACGAACGAAAGTCTGCCCATTACTTCCCCGTCAGTTTTTTTTGCTATAAAAGAAGTTTACGTCTTTTTTGTAGGTTTAGCATAACTTTTCTAGGTTTTGGGGCACTCACATTAGAGGGGACTGTAGTTTGCGCCCAACGTTGAAGCGCATGGCGCGAAACCACGTTAATACATATTTATATTTTAGTTAACTATGCATTCAAACAATATACTTTAAAAGGCAAAGTTTATCTTCCTACGATGGTCTTGATAAAGTTATTATATTTCATAAAAGTGTATATGCCCTGCTAAATTATAACGTTTGAAAGTAACTATAAAAAGTATATTAAAAGATAAGTGTCGAATAATTTATAGTATTCGATTAAGACATTCACACGTGCTTAGTTAGACATTGAAAATTGTAAGTGCAGTTCATATTGTGTTAATATGTTAGTTTTTTTTTCATTATTTATTTTCCCATTTTGTACAGAAGTGGGTGACTCCCATTTTCCGCAAATGATCACTATTAGGCTTTGGTGAAAAGGAAGCATTTAATAATGTTGCGTTTATTAGCAAAGAAAAATCAGGATTTAGATCAACTGGAATATTTCCAATCAATCCAGAAGTATTCACAGAAGATTTTCTAGCCGCAGAAATTCTCCAATCTGTAACTATTATAATGCATGATTGCAATGAATCTCTTGCAACTACTACTACCACTCTCAGTGCAGCAAAAGAAGAGATCGAATCACCAGGTTCTAGCAAATTACATTGCATGATTTAATCAAGTTACCAGAGAAGACCCAATTCCGAAAGAAACTACATGTAACAATTTTAACTTCAACGCCACTGAAAGAAAACCTGATAGAATAAGAAAATAAAGAAAAAAGGAGAAACACAGAAAGAAAATAAGAAATGGAAAGGTCAGGGAATGAAAACTAAAGTACCGAAGAAGGGTCCTGAAAAAAACTACAAGAATCGAATGAAACATCTGTATACATCTGTATCTGATGTTGGGACTAACGATTTGTGCCAGGTGATGACGCAGAAGATGTTAGAAATAGGTGCTTAGAATGCAACGATTTCGGAAACAGGAAAAAATACGGTTCAGCTGTACCTCATGTGGGCTATGGGTTCACTCGGAATGCACAGCGGTAGGATGGTGCAATGAACAAAACCTAATGCAAATCAAATAAGGAAGCAGATAATTATTTCCAAAGAAATGAGAAGCCCACTGAAAACGTACCAGAAAATAGTTAGTGCCTACCTAAATCAATACCCTACCAGAAGGTTAAATATAAAAAGGCATTAAAGAATTTATTATTATATAGAAGTTAATTAAGTTATATATATGTGTGTGTGCAAGTGTATTTGTATATATGCATGTGTATATGTATATCTATAGTATTCAATACTATACCTTATTGTTATAATACTTTTTAACAAGAGTTCGATTTTTCTACAAACTACTCAGTAGTTTGGAGGAGTTATTATATTGTAACATGTGGTTATTGTTTTGATTGAATAAATTTAAAAAAATCTCAGATTATCAAACAAAACTTAGGTCTAGAGGCTCACCTTAAATGAGGCACTAAAACAAAAGAAAGTCGAAAAACACAGAAAAAAATTCTTTACCGATGAAAACATTTTTACAATTTAGGAGCACTACAACAAACAAAATGAACAGGGGTATGTACAAAGCTCTAAGGAAACTTCCGAGGTATTGGCCAAAGTTCAGCATTCACTCACGAAACTCCATTTTAGGATAGGGTTTCGACGCCCCCTCCCCTCACCTCCCCCCTCGCTTCTACTCCAACGATACTTTAATAAAGATTGCCCAAATAATGAATTTTTAGTTAAGTACCTGTACGATTTGGGCCGTGGGTTGTATGACGAACTGCGGCTGGCTCATGGCGGTCTGGTGCTGCTGTACCTAAAAGTGTCGTTTTGTTAATATATTTTTCGAGTATGTGTGTGTGTTGTCTCTTAATTAGTAGTATTGTCTCACGGCGTGATGTGTGTATGTGTTTTAGTTAGCAATATCGTCTCACGGTGTCGTCTGTATGTGACTTAGTTAGTAGTATTGTCTCAAGGCGTGATGTGTGTATGTGTCTCAGTTAGTAGTATCGTTTCACGGCGTGATGTGTGTATGTGTTTTAGTTAGCAATATCGTCTCACGGTGTCGTCTGAATGTGACTTAGTTAGTAGTATTGTCTCACGGCGTAATGTGTGTATGTGTCTCAGTTAGTAGTATCGTTTCACGGCGTGATGTGTGTATGTGTTTTAGTTAGCAATATCGTCTCACGGTGTCGTCTGTATGTGACTTAGTTAGTAGTATTGTCTCACGGCGTAATGTGTGTATGTGTCTCAGTTAGTAGTATCGTTTCACGGCGTGATGTGTGTATGTGTTTTAGTTAGCAATATCGTCTCACGGTGTCGTCTGTATGTGACTTAGTTAGTAGTATTGTCTCACGGCGTGATGTTTGTATGTGTCTCAGTTAGCAATATCGTCACACAGTGTCGTCTGTATGTGACTTAGTAGTATTGTCTCACGGCGTGATGTGTGTATGTGTCTCAGTTAGCAATATCGTCTCACGGTGTCGTCTGTATGTGACTTAGTATTATTGTCTCACGGCGTGATGTGTGTATGTGTCTCAGTTAGCAATATCGTCACACAGTGTCGTCTGTATGTGACTTAGTTAGTAGTATTGTCTCACGGCGTGATGTGTGTATGTGTCTCAGTTAGCAATATCGTCACACAGTGTCGTCTGTATGTGACTTAGTTAGTAGTATTGTCTCACGGCGTGATGTGTGTATGTGTCTCAGTTAGCAATATCGTCACACAGTGTCGTCTGTATGTGACTTAGTTAGTAGTATTGT
Organism: Napeogenes sylphis; assembly: GCA_959347405.1. Classification (NCBI taxonomy): domain Eukaryota; kingdom Metazoa; phylum Arthropoda; class Insecta; order Lepidoptera; family Nymphalidae; genus Napeogenes; species Napeogenes sylphis. The sequence goes on along the minus strand of OY365777.1, from coordinate 46,654,290 downwards.
CTCACGGCGTGATGTGTGTATGTGTCTCAGTTAGTAGTAACGTTTCACGGTGTGATGTGTGTATGTGTCTTAGTTAGCAATATCGTCTCACGGTGTCGTCTGTATGTGACTTAGTTAGTAGTATTGTCTCACGGCGTGATGTATGTATGTGTCTCAGTTAGTAGTATCGTTTCACGGCGTGATGTGTGTATGTGTCTTAGTTAGCAATATCGTCTCACGGTGTCGTCTGTATGTGACTTAGTAGTATTGTCTCACGGCTTGATGTGTGTATGTGTCTCAGTTAGTAATATCGTCTCACAGTGTCGTCTGTATGTGACTTAGTAGTATTGTCTCACGGCTTGATGTGTGTATGTGTCTCAGTTAGTAATATCGTCTCACAGTGTCGTCTGTATGTGACTTAGTAGTATTGTCTCACGGCTTGATGTGTGTATGTGTCTCAGTTAGTAATATCGTCTCACAGTGTCGTCTGTATGTGACTTAGTAGTATTGTCTCACGGCGTGATGTGTGTATGTGTCTCAGTTAGCAATATCGTCACACAGTGTCGTCTGTATGTGACTTAGTTAGTAGTATTGTCTCACGGCGTGATGTGTGTATGTGTCTCAGTTAGTAGTATCGTTTCACGGCGTGATGTGTGTATGTGTCTCAGTTAGCAATATCGTCACACAGTGTCGCCCTTATGTGACTCAGTTAGTAGTATTGTCTCACGGCGTGATGTGTGTGTATGTGTCTCAGTTAGCAATATCGTCACACAGTGTCGTCTGTATGTGACTTAGTTAGTAGTATTGTCTCACGGCGTGATGTGTGTATGTGTCTCAGTTAGTAGTATCGTTTCACGGCGTGATGTGTGTATGTGTCTCAGTTCTCAATATCGTCACACAGTGTCGCCCTTATGTGACTCAGTTAGTAGTATTGTCTCACGGCGTGATGTGTGTATGTGTCTCAGTTAGCAATATCGTCACACAGTGTCGTCTGTATGTGAGTTTGTTAGTAGTATTGTCTCACGGCGTGATGTGTGTATCTGTCTCAGTTAGTAGTATCGTTTCACGGCGTGATGTGTGTATGTGTCTTAGTTATCAATATCGTCTCACGGTGTCGTCTGTATGTGACTTAGTTAGTAGTATTGTCTCACGGCGTGATGTGTGTATGTGTCTCAGTTAGCAATATCGTCTCACGGTGTCGTCTGAATGTGACTTAGTTAGTAGTATTGTCTCACGGCGTAATGTGTGTATGTGTCTCAGTTAGTAGTATCGTTTCACGGCGTGATGTGTGTATGTGTTTTAGTTAGCAATATCGTCTCACGGTGTCGTCTGTATGTGACTTAGTTAGTAGTATTGTCTCACGGCGTAATGTGTGTATGTGTCTCAGTTAGTAGTATCGTTTCACGGCGTGATGTGTGTATGTGTTTTAGTTAGCAATATCGTCTCACGGTGTCGTCTGTATGTGACTTAGTTAGTAGTATTGTCTCACGGCGTGATGTGTGTATGTGTCTCAGTTAGCAATATCGTCACACAGTGTCGTCTGTATGTGACTTAGTAGTATTGTCTCACGGCGTGATGTGTGTATGTGTCTCAGTTAGCAATATCGTCTCACGGTGTCGTCTGTATGTGACTTAGTAGTATTGTCTCACGGCGTGATGTGTGTATGTGTCTCAGTTAGCAATATCGTCACACAGTGTCGTCTGTATGTGACTTAGTTAGTAGTATTGTCTCACGGCGTGATGTGTGTATGTGTCTCAGTTAGCAATATCGTCACACAGTGTCGTCTGTATGTGACTTAGTTAGTAGTATTGTCTCACGGCGTGATGTGTGTATGTGTCTCAGTTAGCAATATCGTCACACAGTGTCGTCTGTATGTGACTTAGTTAGTAGTATTGTCTCACGGCGTGATGTGTGTATGTGTCTCAGTTAGTAGTAACGTTTCACGGTGTGATGTGTGTATGTGTCTTAGTTAGCAATATCGTCTCACGGTGTCGTCTGTATGTGACTTAGTTAGTAGTATTGTCTCACGGCGTGATGTATGTATGTGTCTCAGTTAGTAGTATCGTTTCACGGCGTGATGTGTGTATGTGTCTTAGTTAGCAATATCGTCTCACGGTGTCGTCTGTATGTGACTTAGTAGTATTGTCTCACGGCTTGATGTGTGTATGTGTCTCAGTTAGTAATATCGTCTCACAGTGTCGTCTGTATGTGACTTAGTAGTATTGTCTCACGGCTTGATGTGTGTATGTGTCTCAGTTAGTAATATCGTCTCACAGTGTCGTCTGTATGTGACTTAGTAGTATTGTCTCACGGCGTGATGTGTGTATGTGTCTCAGTTAGCAATATCGTCACACAGTGTCGTCTGTATGTGACTTAGTTAGTAGTATTGTCTCACGGCGTGATGTGTGTATGTGTCTCAGTTAGTAGTATCGTTTCACGGCGTGATGTGTGTATGTGTCTCAGTTAGCAATATCGTCACACAGTGTCGCCCTTATGTGACTCAGTTAGTAGTATTGTCTCACGGCGTGATGTGTGTGTATGTGTCTCAGTTAGCAATATCGTCACACAGTGTCGTCTGTATGTGACTTAGTTAGTAGTATTGTCTCACGGCGTGATGTGTGTATGTGTCTCAGTTAGTAGTATCGTTTCACGGCGTGATGTGTGTATGTGTCTCAGTTCTCAATATCGTCACACAGTGTCGCCCTTATGTGACTCAGTTAGTAGTATTGTCTCACGGCGTGATGTGTGTATGTGTCTCAGTTAGCAATATCGTCACACAGTGTCGTCTGTATGTGAGTTTGTTAGTAGTATTGTCTCACGGCGTGATGTGTGTATCTGTCTCAGTTAGTAGTATCGTTTCACGGCGTGATGTGTGTATGTGTCTTAGTTATCAATATCGTCTCACGGTGTCGTCTGTATGTGACTTAGTTAGTAGTATTGTCTCACGGCGTGATGTGTGTATGTGTCTCAGTTAGCAATATCGTCTCACGGTGTCGTCTGTATGTGACTTAGTTAGTAGTATTGTCTCACGGCGTGATGTGTGTATGTGTCTCAGTTAGTAGTATCGTCTCATGGCGTCGTGTGTGCATGACTTAGTAGTATTGTCTCACGGCATCGTGTCTGTGCTCTTCTCGTCGAGCCGGCGCCGGCTTGACCTCGTGCCGCGGGACGATGTCGATGAGGAAGTCGAACTGGTCTGACTTAGATATCGCCATTGCTATGTCATTGCGCTGAAAGTTATTATAGTTATTGGTGATTGTTATTATTGGGACGGTAACTAACGCGGACGCGTGACGTTTACTTTTTATATAAACTTTCAGAGACGGCTTTAGTGTAAATATTTGATCTTAAATTTATTAACGATCATGCGTTTGAAAGATTCTTAGCGTTAGAGTTTTGAAGACGATGCTTCTTAGCATTCCATGGATTCACCGTGCGGGTGCCGAGTCCATCGCGTTGCAAGAAGAGGAGTGCAAGCAGTGTCTGGGACTTGCGACCCAGGAGTAGGTTTAAGGGGCCCCTTTATTATGCGCAAAAACGCTCACCTTCACCCTCCACACTCCTCTCCCTACCTAACCAAATTTGGAAAGAACCTACTAATGCCGCCTTTGAAATACGTTCTAGAAATGAACCGATGCTTGTTCTAGAAAGGCCAAGGACTTTACGTAGGCTATAGAGAGATTTTGCTGTTATACCTCTCGCTCCCACTTCTACCGCGTACAAACTAACTATAAATTTATTCCTGGACAGTTCGTAATACTTATTAAGCTTAAATGTTTGAATCCTGGGGATGTTTGTTTCCCAGGGCACAGTGAGCTCCACAAGTATTACGCGCCTCAGATGTTTAGAATACAGAAATAAGTCCGGTCTGGATGACGAAACACCAACATCACCAGGGATTTTGTCATGTTTATCATACGTATCCACCATGAGAGTCTAATCAGGAGCCGCGTTTAAAATATAATAAGGCTTCAGTTTTGATTTCTTGGAGCAGCCTTCTTTTACAAACTCCACAGATTGTTTGGTGGTTGTTATACCCTTCCGCGCCCTTGCCACTGAAAGACTAACTGCTTCCCGTACGATTTCTAATAACTTATAGTGAGAGTTTCTAATAACCTACATCCTACTAATAAGTGTTTCGCGGTTCCTACTGCCTTCCCATATATGTTGCAAGACTTTTCGGTGCTCTTCGCGTGCAAATGGTATTTATCGTATTCATCTTGTCTAATAAAGGATTTTGTTATATCTATGTCTCGATCTTTCCTACTTGATCCTAGGCCTACATTATTCGTTTGAGCTGATATCATATTTTTTTTTGTTATTGAAGTCGTGAGCTCTGAGGCAACTTTATCTTTTGGGAGAGATGTTACAGTATCATCTTTAGAATTTCCGATATATCTTTTGGTAACTTAACGAAACTTTTGTCTTAGATGTTTGTAGAGCTCAGATGGTTTCTTTAATTTTAACCCAAAATTGTTTCGGTCTCTAAATAAGGTTGAAGAGTCCGCTGAGTGCGCTAACCCGAGCATGGGCGTACCCAGATTCTATGCTAGGGGGGAGCAAACCAGATTTCTTTTATATAAAAGGGGATAATATAATTTAAAAGGGGAAGGGGGGGGAGGGGGGGGCGCAGCTGCCCATGAACCCGAGCCATAACTTCAATGTCCTTATGACGCTGGCATCTAACTTTGATAAAAGGGTTTTATTAATATCATAAACGAGGAAAGGCCAATTTAGACGTGACGTTACTATATTTTCGTATATGCCAGCTTTTTTGAGGTTACGTATTGGTTGGTGGTATACCTTTTTAAAATCATTTAAAAAGCTATCGACTACTGCATGGAGTACGGCCTTGGTAATCTATTTTTTTACCTAGAAATTTAAACGGAGCTGCTTAGAATAGTATGATGCAATAATGTCTCTAGCTACCGTGGGAAAGTTATACCATTTTAACGCGAACATCATCAGTTTATGCCGTACCGACCCAAAGGCGTTTTCTAAATCTCTCAAACAAACTGTAATTTGTCTCTCACTAGTTCTAGCATATTCACATATCTAAAAAATTTACAAATGGAATCGAAACAAATTTACCAAGGTCGGTTATATTGTTTTACTTCTAACTTCTGTCGATTGGAATAGTTAGCGAAGCCTTACCGTAGTAAAAACATTCGGGTCAATAACACCCAAATGGGTCTTCCCCCTCACCTGTAAGGTTCTTCTTTTGTTGTCTTCTGTGTGCGACCAGGCCCGTAGTGTCAGCTCGTGGATGAATATCTCGGCGGCCTTCGCGAATAGAACTGGCGCTTCGGCTGAAATCATCTTTACTTCTTCATCCAATTTCATGATCTTTTTTATGCGTGCCAGCGGTAATACCTGGGTTTTGAAATCCTCCTGAAATTACAGATGTTAACATCTTATTTAAACAAATCCTTTCATATAGATGATAATGTTAATTATATAACCGTCGGTATGTCTGTTAATCCGCCACGATCCAGTGTTTCTTTTCCAATACCACTTCGTCGGTATATCTTTACGAGGCGAAATTATTGTTATTACGTATGTTAGTGTACATTTTTCTTAACACTCTTGAGTCTATGGGATGACCCGATACTACATATCTCTAATAAAATCAAACCCATGTCATATTTTTTCTAGTAATTGTACAACTTAAGATGGGTCTCCTCTCTCTCTTTGTCATACCATTGCGATAAACTTGCTTGTGGAAGTGATATCACAGTGGTTATGTGACGGTTCGACTAAGATAGCGAATAAAGGCCAGTAAAGGTAAAATATTTATACCTACCTATTTATCTGAATCTAAAATACAATCCTAGCATAAAATCTAACGTCGTCGTCGTAAATTTGTTTAAACTAACCTCAAACGAAACAAGCTCACCGCATTGATCTTCTTCATATCTTCGTTAACTTTATTCCAGAATGCCTGCAGCGTGTTCTGGATATTCTCCGCCGGGTTTTCCTCCACAGTTTCTACTTCGTTCTCTTCAGATCCAGCTGAAGTGCCAGCCTGCTCTCTACTCGTAGGTAAATAAAATAAATAATTAACTTTCAACACCTAAGTAATATTTTCGTTATTTATTATTGACAACCCTTAATCGATCCTGTTATCATCGAGGTAAAAAGGCTATGCCTATATTGATGATGTTTAGTAATATTGCTTAAGAAGCAATAGCTCAAGTCAATATAAATTTCCGTGAAATCTATTTGTAGTTGTAAATGCAATTAAACTAAAAGTACTTAAACTATGTGATAGACTTTGAGCTGCGATAAGAATGTTCTCGGACAAACACCACTACAATTCTGTTTGAGTATTTTGTATTATGAGATGAATTAGATAATATTCAATATTTCAGCGACTTATTGACCCAGACAAACATTTTAACTGAAAATTATCGTTATTGTATTAATATATATACCTATATATATTTTTTGTATTACTTTTTACTTAATAAAAGACTTGACAAGTAGCATGTCAGAACTTACGCAGGCACAAAGAAGCACACCGACATTTTGTTTTGCGACAGTGAAACTTCGGCAACCCCAAAATTATATTAACAACTGCCAAATAATATTATATTTCAATAAATAAAAATATTAGCCGCGACCTAAGTTATTAAAAACACAGTAACCAATAATCAGAGTAATATTTGGAGATCTCCAATCACCAATTACTGAAAATGCGCCAGGTCCACGATTCGTCCAGCGATGACCAGTCACAAGCTTGACGTAAGTTCAGTGTTACTATTTTATTTCCGAGAGGGATTTTATCTATTTGTACATTTTTGTATGTATGATTATTCAAATTATAATGATTGTTGTATTTACTACTTAATTAGTATTCCTTGAAAATGTATACATATATTTAACAAAGTTAGGTTTGTAAACATGGAATCGCGATCACCACCGCCATAAACCGAAAAGCCACTGGATTTTTTTTTGTAATGACTATGCTGTTAGCCAAGTGGCTATTTCAGCGTCACCGAGGGAGTGGGCGAGTACTGAGACTCGCCCTTGAAAAACCCGGGCCTGAGGGGCCCGGGGGACACGTCTGCCTTAAAGGTGCCAATAAGAAGCCGTCCTCGGCTTAAGACAGCGTATTTATAGGATAGGATAGAAAGGTATAATGACACTAACGCCCCCGACGGCAGAACGCCGAGGCAGCGTGCGCTTAGGGCCTCGCCTTCGCTGGCGAAGGCGGTGTGTGTAAGTGTGTGAAATAGTATAAGCTAATCGTCTGTTGTCAGTCGTTATTTTGTCATCTGAGTCAATAAGAATCGACTTGGGTCTTCTTTTAAAAGCTAACGGGGTGACTCTAGGCTGGTAGGTGGTCGATTCAACCACCAGTGGATCGCTTCTCGGCCTTTTGGCTAAGATCAAAGTGTAAAAGCAACTGTAGCAACATTTATAATTTATATTAATTAGACCCGGAAGCAAAAATGTCAAATATGAAATATGTCAGCAGTGTAGCCAACTTAGGGGTTTTTTTAGGTGGATAAAATGTTTAGGGGTTTTAAATATCGATGAATATTTGAAAAAAAACCGTATTATCGGTATAATTTTCAAATAAGGTTGTAACTGCTGACCCGTATTTTGTTTATTGACATTTGACTAGTTACATGAAATTAAAAATTTTAAATTTCAAAAATATTATGTTAATTTCAAGAAGAATGTTATAAGTTAAGGTAAATATGTAAAATTTAAATAATAGTAAAGAATCCACATATTTTATTTGTTAAATTTGTAATTTAGGGGTTTATTAGGGGTTTTCGAGATTACATTCAGGGGGAAAAAAAATCAGGTGTTGGCAACACTAATGTCAAACTTCTAACAATCATCGAATATCGATCGACTCACGAGTCACGACTCACGACTACTCACGACTAACGAGTCACGAATGTCCGGCGTCGCGTCTCACGAAAATGGCGGCCGCAGAGATCCAAGTAGTGAATTCATCAAATTTAGCGAAAATTGAAAGGTTTGTGTTTATTGTGAAATATTTTGCGATGATTAATACTTTTATAAAAAAATATGAGAAAGCTTATATTTTTATAAATATACGAGTTATTATCTTTCATTAATATTGTTGTCAACGCTTTACAGTTTTCTCAATGATCCAAGCTACAAAGAAATTATCGAGAACTCGTCGACTTTTAATTCGCGACTATGTGCCGAAAGAAGGATGAGGATGCCGTTCATCGATACACAAACGGGTATGTTATTTTTTTATAAATACTAAATACCTAAAAAGAATACATGTATATGTAGGTAATAATTTTATTTTTGTTTTTCCTTTAATTTTTTTTACTTTCCACCTTTTATACTTTGTTTTAGAACCTCTTATACTCTTAGTATATTCAAGAGAACATATAAGAATATAACTCTATTGATTTCTTTCTTATATACAATTTTGTATAATTCTTAAATTATAGGTGTTGCGCAGAGTCATTCCAATTTATTTATGACGAGGAAGCAAAGAATGCCTGGTGCAAGGGAAGGCCAATTATACACATATCCCTCACAGAGGTAATGTCCTCAATAACAACCGTTTAATACTTCTCTATCAGATACCTAAATCAAATTTCTCTCCAGGTGGAGAAAAGCCCGCAGACAATACCTGACAATGTCATCAACACGGTGGGGCTGGAGTGCAGTAGATGCATCGGACAATATAGGGGAAGGAGAGAACAGCTCAGGTATACCGGATGCACTGGTTGGAGAGGACAGTCGGGATGGATCTCAGAGTGCTGCTAAGGATGACCCTAAGGTATAATTCTACTGAGATAACTTCAATTTAAATCTTTATCTGTCAAAATATGAAGTCATGAAACAGATTAGCAATACTACTTGAATCTGTTTTTCAATTCTAAAGACTTATTGTTAATGCCAAAATTTATAAAGATTATATTATCAGGAATGGTTCTATGATGAACTAGCAATGGAAGAAATGGAAACTGGAGAGGAACCAGATCCGGAGTCGGATGAAGATTATTATGATGACACATATGCTAATCGTCGTAAAAGACGCGGTGTCGCACCCACAGGCCCCGGTTCTAGAGGGGGACGGGTGAGGAAGTCTCAGCCTGATGATACTCCCGTTAAACGCGGACGAGCGGTGAGTGGTATGAAAGATAATAGAGTGGGGTACATACCTAGTACTTATCAAATGATTAAATTGTGAACATAAGCCAACCAATTCATATGATTGATGAACTTACATGTGTTATATATTTGTATTATATTGTATGGGCTCCTTCTTTTATAACAAACTATTCACTGTATGTTACATTTCCCTACGGACTTGCGAGGACAGAGAGTCGTACATCAGAGAGCCGGTGGTGTGAATTCATTAACAATGTGGACTTAAATGTTCCAGGGTCGTGGTCGAAAGCGCGCCAGCGCGCCCGCTCTCTTGCCTTACGAGGTCCCCGGAGACAGTGAAAAGCCCTTCGCATGTGAACGTAAGTCCCGGAGACGACACTAGCGTCCGTTAGAAGTTATATAACTCGATTGTCGAAATGTATTGTGAGAAGGATATCGGCATGACGTAGGACCGTCGAAGTTGAAGTGGGATGTTTCACCGGCTTGTCGTTTATCGAAATGATGATGTATTGCCATTCATCTTTAAATTAAAACACAAAATGTTGCTTTTTACAAATACGGAAGAAATGGTTAGCGTTTTGGAAAAGCTTTTTTTTTCTTTATTTAAATCGTATTTTTTCGTTTTGTGATTTACAATTTCGGTTTTCATACCATGTAGCCAAAGCACAAAACTACCAAATAATTCCCATATCATTAATCATAGATTTGTTCTTATTTTTTGAATTTTTGATATAACAATTGAACGAATTCATAGGTCGGTAGCGTGCGTTACCGCCTCATCTACCTCGCCTAGACGGGACTCGTAGCGACGCGCTGAGAATTAATTTCGCACGGATACGATACATGATACGATAACATACCACTCCAACTAAGTGCAGACCAAAAACTTATGACTGAAATAGTTATACGTATTTTTTAAATACCGAGTTAGTTAAATTAAATTTGGTCTTTTAAGTTGTTCTAAATCTTCAGTGTCAAGTAAATGTATGAAATCTTCAATTCCATGATTATACCAATCGTCTGGGGTAGTATAACATAACTCGTAAGATTCATAAGATAAAAGCTAACGATATCAAAACTAATCGAAAACGAAGTTTACTTTTACTAGTTGACATCGACGTCGCACTGTCGTATATACGTTACGTCGTCACCGATATTTTGCTCGTGAAAACTTAGAACGTCAAACATCCGGATGATTATAAATATTCGCCGGATGGATTGGAACTGTATTAAAAGACGCCATCTTTTACGCTTTTCGCACACGGGCCGGCCGACCAGCAGGCGGTCTACATTGTTTTGAAGTGACTGGTAGCGTCTTATCTTGAAACGTACCTAGTAGTATGGTGGCTCACAGGCGGGTTGACGTGACGGTAGCAGAGGTCAGTGAGCGAGTTATCCGACGGTAGTTGACGGTAGGAGGCCTCAGTAAGCGAGCTATCCGACGGTAGTCTGACGGTGGGACACCTCAATAAGCGAGCTATCCGACGGTAGTGTGGCGGTAGCAGGCCTCAGTGAGCGAGTTATCCGACGGTAGTGTGACGGTAAAAGACCTCAGTAAGCGAGCTATCCGACGGTATTGTGCCAGTAGCAGGCCTCAGTGAGCGAGTTATCCGACGGTAGTAAACCTCTGTAAGCGAGCTATTTGACGGTAGTGTGGCGGTAGCAGGCCTCAGTGAGCGAGTTATCCGACGGTAGTAAACCTCAGTAAGCGAGCTATTCGACGGTAGTGTGGCGGTAGCAGGCCTTAGTAAGCGAGTTATCCGACGGTAGTGTGACGGTAGAAGACCTTAGTAAGCGAGCTATCCGACGGTAGTGTGGCGGTAGCTGACCTCAGTGAGCGAGTTATCCGACGGTAGTTTGATGGTAAAAGGCCTCAGTGAGCTAGCTATCATTAGCGACGTCATTAGTGAGTAGTGAATCTCGAAATCATCAATTTTTAATAAATTACGCGTCTCTTCTGAATCGCTCATTAATTAATCTATGGATTTTTTTCAATATATATTTTTTTTGCATTTAAATAGACTTGGAGCACTGTGTTAGTATAGTTATAGCATCACTTTCTACTATAGATATGGTCTGTTCGATACCTTAATTTTTACAATTATTTTATTGAGTATTCATCAACTCTGAAGCGTATCTTCTGTCACGTCCAACTGATTTGATTACGTTCGTACCCTTTCTGAGATCTTTTTTGAAGCAAGTTTTTATATTGCATTAGAAAACGGTCAATTAAAGAAGTTCAAAGACGTAGATTTAGCCGAGGGACGAAATCGAAACACCAATTATATATAAAATAATGATAACACTGCCGAGCTGTATAGTGTAGGTATTGTTGTATGTAATTTTAAGATAATATTGTAGGTACGCCTTATTGTTACATCGGCATTGAATACATTGAATATACTGAACGGACATTTCTTGAGACGTCGATGACACTCGCAGCGACCGAGAAAAGTATCGTTCTGTCAGATTCTCTTCAAATATTGTAATGCCGAGAATTGTAGTTTTAAGATTTGAGCTATGAATGGCCAGAGCCGACGGGCATTATCTTCATTTAAATAATTCATATTTATATCTAGAACTTAATTGGGCTTGCGTTGATTCATATAAAGTCATTCTTAGCTCGACTTGCATCCTTTTCCAAACGTCTTATGAACTGATGTTTTAATTACCACATAATATACACTTGATTTCGTTTGTGTGGAGTTATCCTGCTAGAGGGCTATTGGTATACTACTTACACTACGCACCTCATGAAGATCAAAATAATAACTATAAAGATTGATAGTGGAAATCATCCAGAGTCATCAAACTCAGATTGTAGATTAATAATTGGTTTCCGTTCTGTAACTGAATCAGGATGTACTGATGATATCTCAATCGCCCTCTACCAGGCGCTGTAGACTCATGTGTCTGTGATAGTTCTATTTATTTCGTGTTAAGATCTAGGAATTGATTTGTACAATGACTGAAGTTTTATGAAGCTTTGTCCGGCTCGTGTCGAGTCGAGTGTCGATTATATTTTTGATAATAATGAATGTTATAATATATTAATTATAAAAAACCACCTGTATTGAGTTGAATATTCGATGAGACCGTTTAATGAGTTTGTTTTGTCTTCCATTTTGTGATGCGAATTTAAAGTTTGTCGTACATATCTAAAATATAAAACGACACGGGCCGGATAATTAATTTATATTGTTTGAAATCGAGTATAAACATGTTAGCCATGTTAATCTTATTTAAATGTTTTCCTTTTTATTTGGGTGCCGCTAACAGAACTCTCACAATGCTCTTACAAATAATACGCAGACATCCCACTTAGTTAAATATATTTTGATAGCATATGTCAATGAAATGTATAATAAAAATAAAACTTTGGCCACGGACACGAGTTCAACAACAAAAATAATCTATTGTATCGAAAGTGTCAGGATGCGATGTTATCATTAGATCCAAACTATTATTAGCACCCAAAGATTGTTATGAATTTATACAAGAATATTTATGTTAAATAAGAAATAAAATTATTCAACGCGTATCGTGTTATTTGTTTTTAGATTGATGGGTTTCAACGCTTGGATCTCTGTCTCGTAGAGTGAGCTAAACCGACGTCTTGCACGCGCATAGTTCGCCGAACATTCGCCGAACATTCTCCGTAATCATTGATCGCGTCCCGTGTAGCTTCTAGCAGAGGGCAGATCCATCGATTTGAAGTCATCAATCAGTCGCCCCTGGGAGCCTGCGTCCTCTAGAACTGAACATAGAACCATCGCGACGACACTCCCGGCTCGGTTCCACGCCAGGTCCGCGCGAGCTATATTAAACTATATTAAACTCATTCATCGAAAAGGCATTGATTGATGACGGATAATCGGTGGAACTGCTCGCGAGGTCCGGCCGTCGCGGTGTCTCCTCTATGCTCCGTTCTGATGACGCAGTCTCCCGCTCCCTTAGGTTAAGTCGAGTCCGAGAGCGAGCCGAGACCGCGGGAGGCACCGCTGCGGTAAGTCGAACCCGATCCGATCCCACCGAGAGAGTCGACCCGAAGTAATCACGCGTGTCGTCCGAACAGTGTGCGGCGCCAAGTACAAGACGCGCCCCGGACTCACCTACCACTTCACGCACACGCACAGGGAGGCCGGCGCCGGCGGCAGCGACAACGACTCCCGCGACAGTCGCGCCGCCGCCTCGCCCGGAGCACCCGCCGCGGAGTATCAAGACAGTTATGTCACATTCATTAATAACCCCGCGGGGACCGGTGAGTTGCACCGCATGAGGGACCTCCCGGACGCCGGAGCGGCACCGGGGTAGCCCCGGCGGCACCGAGCACGTGCGGTAACTGTCCTCGTCCGCAGCCGCCGCGCCCGCCCCGGCCTCGGCCTCCGCCCCCGCCGCCGTCCAGCCCGCCACGCCGGCGCCCTCGCGACGCGCCTCGCCTCCGCCGCGCCCCGCCTCGGCCGACACCTCCTCCGAGGACTCCGCCCCTCCCGCCGGGCCCGCTCACGGCCCCGCCCCCACCGACCTCAAGGAGCCCGACGCCAAGGTACGAGCGACGCCCGACGGAGCCCTCCCACCGTTCACTCCGACTAAACGATGGCGCACTCGACAGGTCTCCCCGTCCCCCTACTGCGACTTCTGTCTCGGAGACGACCGAGAGAACAAGAAGACCGGCACCCCGGAAAGGCTGGTGAGCTGCTCCGACTGTGGCAGATCAGGTAAGCGTCGCGGGCGCCCCCCGCGCTCCGCTCGCCCTCCGCGCCCCGCCCGCCTCTCGAGGACCATGACGTGTTCCGAAAACGATTTCGATACTTTCGCATCCCAAACTAAACTGCTGGAGAACTGCGAGTACGCCATGTCGCCGCCCCCCTCCTCCCCTCCCGCCCGCGACCCAGAGCCGCTCGTCAACGGCACTAGCGGTTAGACGTCCGGGATCCCTTTAATATTCTTCAAATTTTGTTTCTTTTTCTATTTTTGTTATTTTCGTACGGGTTTGAACGGACTGAGCCACTATGTATTCGTCAATGGACGCTCGCTAACACTCGTCCCGACGATGTTCCATTTCTTTCGCTTCCTCCGACGAGGTGTCGGCTACATTCCACTAATATATCTTATTTACTTTACGTGGCGTATTGTGAGAGCTATTGAGAGACGGTCGAGATGCTATCTTGACGGTTAATAAAGAATAATATTTCATAACTCTATTAGTCAAAAAAATGTAATCGAAATTTTAGAATAAAATTAAATACATACGTATGGCTCGTTTAGATATTAATAATATTGGTTTAGATTGTTCTGTAGGACGCGCGTGACAATATCCGGACGATTAGTCGGAACGGGTTCCTAGAGTAATAATAATGAAATATATTTTTCCTTAAACAATCTTATATTGTAATGTTTGGCTGATATAATAAAATATTTTTAAAAGTACATATCTCTAACGTAAGGAACTTGTGATGTCGAGTTGCCATCGTAGACGGATGCCAAATAAATATATTATCTGTTGTACTGAAGAGGCGCGCGTCTTCCTCTATTGGGAATGTGCCTTTTCATTCTGGAACCAAAGTATGTATATCGTTTTGGTGTTAGATATATTATATATTCGATGTTAGATATTTTTAAATTACAAAATTTTCCTCTTTTTTTATTGTTACTATATTGAATATTAATGTCATTCCCCGAGACAATCATTAAAAGTCATTGCTAATATCATTGTCCTAGGTCTAGTCATCTAGCTTCGAAATGTATTGCGCAACCTTATATACCACTGTGGCCACTAAAAACACTATGGCCACACCAAAATAGCATTTTGACAGCTCCTACAATGTTTGCAAAAACATATATTTTACCGATGAATACTTATTAGTAGATTATTTTTGTAGGATTTAATTTTCAAAACATAGTAGGAGCCGTCGAGAAGTATTTATGTGTGTATATGAAGAAAGTAAAGTTGCAGTAGGAGTGAGTTGTCAATATCTCGTATGATGCTATCAGTGTTGTATGGTAAATGCTTTGTTGGTCGAAGCAGTCTTTCGTATATTGGCGACTCGTAGCAATATAAGAGCTTAAAAGTGCCTTGAACTTCATTTATGCTTGTCCCAAAGATTCGTGTTAATTTTTAAATGTCCTAGTTTATAATCATTCCTGTAGTTTGTTACTTTTATTTTATGTCTATTTAGTTTAAGTGCTAAGTAACCAAAATTTATTTTATATTTCGGAATCTTTTATAATATAATGTAGTTATTAATGTACTAATGATATTAAGATAATGATTATCAAAATATTGCTCTGAGAACAATCAGGAATCAAATTGTCACCCGACAATATAAGAGTTCCTATTTTGTATAGGAATTATCTGTTATGTATTGATTACACTTTATTTGTTTTTATCTTTAAGACCGGAGTTTTGCAGATGAATATATATTTCGTTTATTATAAAATGTTTTAAATCTGTTACCACGTTGCAAGTTTGTTTTATTATTTGTTAACGTAATATGTAGATGTCAAAGAATACACACGTCTTCGTCGGGAGCTAGTTTTTCCCGTAGTAAAGTGGTAGTCTCCGCGCGACGGTTAGTATGATTAGTATGATAAGGCATTACCATAGAGAGCAATAAAAGTATCAACAATGCTAGTACGGAAGTGCATACCGCTAATGTTTAAGCATCGTTTGTATGTGAGGCCACCGCTCTCCGGCGGCCGGATGGTAGCGCAACTGTCGCGTCACAGTCGCGCCACCGTCGCCGCAGGGCGGGAGGCAGAGTCGATTTGTTCCTTTTATAAACCCTGGAAATGTTTAATGTATTAAAATTGTACGATCTATGAATTGTTTTTATTTGTTAACTCACCGTGCTGAAGAATAGTGAACTGCACTTCCTTACGGCATTCTCGCGATACTTCTCATCTAAACCGATAAATTACGTCGCCGCGATCTCTTATTTTGTTAAATATTTTCACTATTGTTCGGCACATTATTAACCTTCAACGAACAGACCGCCCCCCGAGGCCGTTCCGAGAACGAGGTAAGATAATGTGCCCTATGACTAGTGAAAATATGAGCTCTGGCGACCCTCACTGACGGACACCCCCCTCCCCCCGCAGGTCACCCCACGTGTCTCCAGTTCACCGTCAACATGATAGTGTCGGTGCGCAAGTACCGCTGGCAGTGCATAGAGTGCAAGTGCTGCTCCGTCTGCGGGACCAGCGACAACGACGTGGGTTGGACGCGACGCCGCCGCCGCCGCCGCCGCCGCCGTGAGACAGTCGTAGTGACCCGTGCGTCCGTCCCCAGGACCAGCTGCTGTTCTGCGACGACTGCGACCGCGGCTACCACATGTACTGCCTGGCGCCGCCGCTGCACGCGCCGCCCGAGGGCTCCTGGTCCTGCGCGCTCTGCCTGCGGGACTTCCACTAGGCGCCGCCGCCCGCCCCCAGGTGACGAGGGGCTCGGGGCCGCCCCCGTGCCGCTCGACGACGTACCTGGTACGTTTTGTTTAAATAATTGTCGAGTGATAAGTGTAATAAATGTACATTTAGTGAGATGCTCGTCGGCCGCGGGACGGTCGAGGCTACTCTTCTTCCGCAGCGGTTTCCTAAACGTGTTATAAAGAATAAAGCTTGAAGTATGTATAGTTCTGTCTACCTCTCGCCGGTGCTTGCTGATGTTTTCTGAGCTGGCTTGCTGGCCGGCTTGCTGGCCGGTGAGCTGGCCGGCTTGCTGTCCGGTTTGCTGGCCGGTGAGCTGGCTTCTCTGGAGTGTGGTCGGCTCGTTTCGATGGTTGTGTGCGCGTTTATATGTTTTATACTTTATTATATTATTTTGATCGAAACGGGTCCCGTAGAGATAAATGTGATCGTTTCGGCATATTGAGGTGCGACACGCGGACGCCCGAGCCGAGCCGCTGTGTTATTATACCCAGTGGCGGTTATATTTTCTATATTTTATTAAACCCAGTGGCGGTTATATTTGCTAATTATTTAATTCGAGTAGAAGTTTGGACATTCGTTTTGGGAACGGAAGTGTATACTCATTTATAAAGTGATTATTTTATGTAAAAAAGATGATGAAGATAGAACTGAGTCTGTTGTAATGATGAGGTCATAATATACGTAAAAGTAATCGTTGAGTGAATGCTTTCTTAGAGCTTGGGAATTATTTAATCATTCCATTACTGAAGGTAGCGCTGTGTCTGCGTCTGTCTGTGCAGCTCTGTACTTTGGGTGAGTGACGAGTTCGTTCGATCACTTGTATTTAGTTTTTTATCAAAATGTGATTAGGTTTAAAATAGGTTGCTTGCAAACATTTTTGTATAAATGATTTATCTCGTTGATAAAGTAACGAAGTGGACAGTGTATGCAACTTGTACATAAAGATGCCTGAATTATTTAGCGAGGCCTCTGGCTTGTAAACTGATATTGCTTATTACTGAAATAAAATGTTTATGGTTTTGTATAATATTAGTAAAGGAGAGTGGTTAAGAAAGTTTTATAGGAAGCTAATAATAATAAAAGTACACGAACTTATTGTAAAGATTTGAAAAGTAAATCAAAAAAGAAGAAAAAATTTGTTAGCTTCATATAAGTTGTAAAAATTGTGGTAAAAAAGCTGTGATCAACTAAGAGGAGGTTGTGAAGGAGTGACTGCGGGCGTCTCTTTATTGCTCCTTATATATTGAAATGAGTATTTTTGTTTGTTAGGAACGATTCCTGCCAGTCTCGATGTTAATAATCTCAGTGTTCCGACACTAGCACCGACGTAACCATTTAATATAACAAAGCTTTAATTAAATCTTTATTTGATGACGTCATGTATTTTAATTTGAAGGTGAAACCTGTCACTAATCGTTCAGTCGGTGTTTTATTTAAATTCAATGCCTGCTCTTTCCAATACTTTGGAGTCGTTAGTTTTAATTGTAAAATAAGATGTCCATCCTTACTGTGTCATAAATGTGGTGACTTGACGAATAAAAGTTATAATTATTCTATAAAGATGTTTTATTTTATAGACCAACAAATACTCTTTAATTCATTTATGTGTTATTATTGAGCTGAGCGTAAGCGAAGCTCTTAACCGTTTGGGAATCAATTTTTGAGGCAACATCGCAGGAAAACCACTTGACCAATTTTAACCTAAATTAGCAGCATGTCAAGGACGTGACTGGGCTTGTTTTCCAAAAAACAAAATAAAAAAAAAATTGTTGCGTTTTAAAGATGTGGTCAAAAAACTGAATCTTCCGATTGACTTAAGCTAACAGTTTCTAGATCTCAACAGAGGTCGCTGTGCATGTCCATCGTATTTCTGAATCGCGGTATCACATACAAAAATGTTGTTATCATAGTAAATTGGCTTGTTATAAAAATGTCTAAAATTAATATTTTATAAAAATATCTAAATATTTAGCACCGCACAATTCTGCCCTGAAATCGATATAAAAATCATCTGAAACTAAAGTACAATGTGCAGAATTATCAAGAAGTACTGTAGCTGTCGTCAGCACAGGAACTGCGGGTCTAGCCAAGTTGCCTTTCTACAATAGTTATCGCTTTAGAAAAGTTTGAAAATGTATGGGCAATAGATGTCGCTATCGTTTTGACAATAAAATTGTAGAAAAGTGCTAGCCATGTCTCAATTTTGACAGACGCTAACGAAACGATTTCTATTCTATTGATCGCTATCGTAACTATCACTCGGACCCAAACGAAAGCGCTAAAAAAATGGCGATTTGTTGTCAATTCGGTCCATAACCACCGCAAACGATTCCATCTAATTTTTTTATTATCGCGTTATTTTAATATCTACGTACTTTAAAATGCACTCATTAAATATGTTGTGGAGCGCTCATAACGAGGAAGCTTTTGGTAAACGCCGGCAAAGACACGAATATCGTCGATCAGTGGAAAGGATCTACGAAATGTCGGACCATGTTTTTATTAAACGATTTAGATTAGATAAACGGACTTTTGTAGCTCTTGTAGGTACACGAATTGCGAACAGAGACGGGTATTAAAGGATCCAAAGAGATCCCGCTAGAAGTAAAGGTAAGAATCCAAATTATTTTAAGGTCTTATAAAACTTGCATACCTACCTATATAAAATTAAAATGTCTAATTTAATTTCTTTCTTGATTTATTTTTAGGTATTGTGTGCTCTTAGTTTCCTCGCTACAGGTTCATACCAAAGGCTAGTAGGAATTTGTAGCCATCTTCCTCAGCGTACAACAAGTCGCTGTATAAATCAAGTGGTTGATTCTTTGAACCACCCTAAAATAAGGGCTAAATGGATTGTTTTTCCTATGACGAGACAAGAGAGAGGATGTATAAAACAAGAGTATGTTTTTATATTTTTTTATTCTCACTAACAATTTTTTCCATCTTTACACAACAATATTAAAATACAATGATAATTTAGATTTCAAAGAAAATTTGGCCTACCTGGCATTATTGGGTGCATAGATTGTACCCATGTAGCCCTTGTGAAGCCCAAAGAAGAGGAACATTTATTTTATAATAGGAAGGGTTATCATTCCCTAAATGTTCAAATGGTAATACTATATTTATATTAAAATCAATTTATATAATTTACATATAATAATAATTTAAAAGATATTTAATTAAAAATAGTATTATTTTACAGATCTGTTGCAATAATTTGTATATCAGAAATGTCAATGCCAAGTTTGGTGGAGCTACACATGATGCACATATATGGTCATCCAGCAAAGCTAACCCATATATGCATAACCTTCATCAAAATAATGAACAAGTTTGGTTATTAGGTAACTATAACATAGAATAAATGGTTTTATTATAATAGAAATATATTTCTTAGTGAATTCTATAATATAAATGTTTTAAATGAAATATATATGCTTGTACTAAGTTCCACTAGTTAATGATTTTATATTTATGCTATGCGACCGGTTTCAAACATCATCATCAGGCATACTGCAAGCATATATATTTCATTTAAAACATTTAGTTATGAAGTTCCATCAAGAAATATCAACACAAAAGTGTAAATTGATTCTATAATATGTTTTTAGGTGACTCTGGATACCCACAACGACCTTGGCTCATGACTCCGATTCTTAACGCAGCTCCGGGTTCAAGAGAGCATCTATACACAACCAGGCATGTGCAAGCCCGTAATTGCATTGAACGATGCTTCGGATTGCTCAAAGCACGGTGGAGATGTTTACTCAAGGACAGAGTACTGCATTATCATCCACATGTAGTCAGCAAAATAACTGTGGCATGTTGTGTGCTACACAATGTTGCTATAAAAGCTGGCTTACCATCACCAGAACCAGTAATTAGTTACGATGAAGACGACAATGCAACCTTTCCAACTTCAATTTCGACTGCAACAGAAACCCAAAATGAAGTTATCCAAGGGAGAGCAATGCTAAGTTGCTTATTAAATAGATTATAAGGTTTCTTATTATTAGTAATAATAATAATAATATGGGATAAATTACACACATTGATCTAACCCCTAAGTTAACCAATTATTTGCTTGTGTTAAGGGTGTTAGACGATTCAAATAGATAGAAATACACAATATAAATACTGAGAATATATTTAATAAACAATGAAACCCTGAAATACAGACATCTACGCTCATCACATATATGCCTGTCCCCGTCGGGAATCGAACCCGAGCCCCATTGCGTTTCTATACATTAGGCATCTGCGCTAACCACTCGACGTGTATTCAATGTTACAAAAAAATCCTAATGGAGTAATAGTATTGCCTCTCAATAAATTCAACATGTGTTACACGAAACAGGATATGCAAAAGATATTCAGTTTAAACTTTGCCAAGTTAGCATAAATTTCTAATTTGTATATGTTATTGGTATAGCCATTGTGCGGTTTTTTAAAGAGGATTGCTGCTATTTAGAGTGACAACAATTAATTTATTATTAATTGTTGTGTAAACACAATCCATAATTAAAAGATGTGTGATGTAACTACATACATAATATAATGTATATTTTCTAAATGTTTTTTTGTTTCATTTTGAGTATTTGTTCAATTGAATTAATAAAAAACTTTAAATATATCAATTTTTATTTGAAAAAAACAAATGATAATAATATAATATTTTAAAATATAAAAAAAAAATGTTTAATGAAAAGGTGAAGAGAGTGTGGAGTCTCTTGTCAATTCTTCTTCATATAGCTAGTAAATATGCAGCTGGAGTGTAAGACTTCATAAGTGCAATGTATCCCTACATCTTATATTATAAGCCAACAAACATGTTGTTTTTAGAATCTTTTATAAAACTAAGGACTGTCTTTTGTTACTTTCCTAGGATTTTTTAGGGTCTTTGAGCATTTAATTTAATTCTAATTTGTTGTCACATTTACTTTTCCTTACTAAATAGCCAATACTGTAATAATAATATCAGGACAAATTACACACATTGATCTAACCCCTAAGTAAGCAAATTATTTGCTTGTGTTAAGGGTGTAGGACAATGATACAAATATATAGAAATACTGAGAATATATTTAATAAATGACCAAACCCAGAAACACAGACATCTATGCTCATCACATAAATGCCTGTCTCTACCGGGAATCGAACCCGAGCTCCATTGCGCCGTGACACGTTAGGCGTCTGCGCTAACCACTCTACCAACGGGGCTAAGCACTGTAAAAACATTAATTTAACAATGAGGTTAAGAGAGTATCTGTGGAGTTTCTTGCCAATTCTTCTTCATAGACCTAGTCTATGAAATATGCAGCTGGAGCGTGAGACTTCATAAGTGCAATGTATGGCTATTTGAAATTAAATCCTGATGATAATTAGATAAAATAATAAAAACTCTAGACAATTTGCAATTAACAATCACAGTAAGGCCACTATTGCACATCCTTAATTGGGTTAAAACCAAGTTAAGGTTGTGATAATGACCTCAACTGCGTTAAAACTTCAGTTCAAAATAGACTCCATCCTGTTTGTTCTCTGCATCTGTTGCTCTTCCAAATCGAGCCTGCGTGATTCCAAGCGCAGACGCTCCATCTCTCTTTTGTGAAAATTTTCTTCACGCTCTACCTCCAGCTGCAGACGGCGACTCTCAATGTCTACAAACTTAGCCGTGGCCCTTTCGAACGGCGTTTGTATACGCCGCAGTCTTTGTCGGCGCGGAGTTGAGGCTGTAGGCGATGCCGCCAGTGAGGGGCTGGCTGGATAGCGCCTTCGTCGGGGTGCGGGTCTTCGTATTGGAGAGCTCGGGGTTGGGGTAAGGCCGGGTGGCGTAGGAACTTGGGATACTGGCGTAGGAACTCGGGGTGGTGGCGGAGACGCAATTGTGTTTTGGAAAGAGGAGGGGGGTGGTATGGGGGAGAGTTCCAAATTTCCTGCAGTATTATTATAACATATATTGTATATTTTATGTATATACTGACCAAAAATAATATTTAATTGTTAAGTTAGTGTACAGTATAATATTATCAATAAGCACTTATACATTTTTCAAATATAAATAAAAATTACCATCTGTAAGAATAGGAAGCAAATCTAAAATTCTATCGTTACCTACTGAGTTTTGGGAGTGAAACTCAGTAGGGATAGAATTTTGGGTTAGTGGTGGCATGCAGTTAGTAAGCGGTACCTGTAAATATAAATATGATAATAAATGTAAGCAAGTACAAAAACAATGTAATTTATGTTCATGAACTAACATCAAATCCTGCCTCTTCAATCATGCTGTTACCAACAACAGCATTCATGCCCATTATACCAAGCACCCTTTGCTCAAAAGCATTGATTGCCAGTTTGGTACTTGGCCCACCACCAGTACCACTTACCTCCCTTTGCCTTACAATTGCTTTTTTTTTTGTTTTAGCCTTCCAGTCCGCCCAAACCTAAACATAATATTCTTTTTTATTACTATATACACTTAAGATTTATACAGATTGTTGCATGCACTTTTATATGTGTCTAGATAAGACCGATAGATAATAAATATGTATTAATAAAATAAATATAAATTATTTATGTATATATTTATATAAATATAAATTTTATATATATATATATATACATAACACATTTGATTATCATTAGTTTTTTTAAGTCAGTTTAGTAAATATTATTTGAATACATGAGAAGAAAATATTGAGTCAGTTATTTGTTACTCATATTACTATTTATTATAATATCAAACATTTTGTTATCCTCTATCTTCTAGGAAATAATATTTATCACACTGAAGAAAGGCTGAAATATTTTTATTTCAAATGTTTCTCTTTAAAAGGTAGTCTAATAATTATAACATTTTAATAATACCATATCAAAAATAACTATTGAATTTTACTTTTTTCCATTTCTCAACCGGTTTGACTACACCTCCACCAGTGGCATTTAAAAGACTACCTAATCTTTGCCATTGACGATCAGCTTTTAACCGACCCTGTGCTCCTTGCTGGGGCCTTGATAAGTCACCATGGCTAGAACATAGTTAAAAAGAAAAGATGAACATAGGTGTTTGAACAAAAAAGGGAGATATATCACAAGCGAGATGTTAATTTAAACAATAAAGGAAGGTTTTGCTGTTTTTAGTAAATATTATAATTTACGTACCTTTCCATAAACTCCAATAAAGCCGCAAATTGTTCGGGACTAGCCCGCGATCTTGTGTCTATTTCTGCAAACCTACAACACACACTTATCACTGTACACATATTTTATATCACAATATTCATAATAAAATTCATTCAATACTAAGCTATACAACCCAAAGATAACTTTAATAAATAAAAAGTACAACTTTTACCTTATTTCACTCATTTTAATAAGTTATAAAACTTTAAAACTTGTATTTAAACTCGCGCCTAAGGTAAGAAGAATTTGACAGTTTGGTGATAGCTCACCATAGACTAATAATTATAGACTTTTCTATCGAATACTTAGAATTAGCGATAGCGATAGCTATGACAACATGGCTACAAACGAAGCGCTTTCTAAAATAGAAATCGCTAAGTCGATAACGATAATAGAAATCGCTTCGATTGTCAATGTATGTAATATGGCTAGGCCGGCTGTTCCATAGCAGGAATATACCTACCTACAATGTAACTGTAACAAAACTTGGATATGAGAGGTATTTAACGTGAGCTTTTCCGAATGTAAATTATATTTTTCAATAAGGACGTCTATTCCGAACGCTACTTCGTCTTTCGTTTCGTCCTATTCCTATTCCGAACTTACTTCGCGATCAAAATCGAGACGTCGTTCGATGCTGTGGCAACGTTTTTCGTAATTTCCTATTCCCAAAACACGAAACGAAGAAGAAATTGTCACTGTTGTCAAACTCTCGTGCTTAATTTAAAGCGAATATGAACGTTAGAAAAAGATTTGCCGTTTGAGTTTCGTAAGTAGTATTTTTTACGTTACAGCCATTGATTTTATTAGTTTTTAGGATTTTATAAAATATGTAAGAATGTATGTTATTCAATTTACTTAGAATTATAGTGGAACTCTCAACAATTGAGATACCTTTAAAGAGAAAACTAATGAATGGCAACAGTGAGTGTATTGGTTAAAAAATACTTTTAATAATGATAGTATTATATACGTTGAGTTTATTTCTTTAAATAGACTCAACCGACAGATATTCGAGAATTTAGTAGTATTATTACTTGGAACAATAAAAAGTTGACGAACTTTACATACGATAACAAAGGTAATTCATTCCTTATTTACCTATTTTCTACTTTCCTTACTCATCATTTATTTTTATGTAGGTTTTAATCGTCTTAAAACTGCTTGGTTGCGGCTCGCAACTGTGTGATGTGGCGCTATACATTCATCCATCTCTAGTATGCATCAATAAAGTTTCGTATGCTTAAACTCTCCACTTGTATTATTAAAATATATTAGATTCTCACAAACCCGACCAGAAAGACAAACATTAAAAATCATAATTAACTATTGTCTTATTTGCAACCAAGTGTGGTTTTTCCATTTTCATAAAAAAAATAATGTTTTAATACTTATTTTGAAATGTGTACTTTATTTATAAGTATTTAATAAAAGTTTGAATCTTTGGATTTTTAAATAAGAACAATATTCTTGGAGCACTTGGCTGCATTTCACACATGTTGCAATTACCTACGTAAAGAACAATTCTTTAAAAGGAAGATTATAGTTTAGTATATTTTACAAATAATAGGTCTTTTTTTTAATTATATTAAATAATCAAATTTTAAGCCTTCTTTTTCTTTGCAATCCTTTTGTAATGTTTTATAGTCGCGCCATATCAAGTTGTTATTTTTATAAGTTTGTCATTTTTGAAACGTCAAAAAAAACTAAAATACATTTTATACAGCCGGAATAAACTATTCGTATCTAAAATAATGAATACATATATTATATTTGTTTGAGCCTCGGGTAACGCAGTGGAGATAAAATAAAAGTGGACTGTAGGTATGAAATATAAGATTGTATTAAATGTTAAATTGGTATGGAACACGAGTGTCGTGCGCGCAGCTCGGTAGGCAAGTGGCCGGGCTTCTCGACCGTTCCAACGTCATCGTCACCCCGATAGACCCCGCGTCCCGCGCGTGAACATATTATTTGATAGGATATCAGTAAAGATATAAATAATCAATAATTATATTTTTTTGGCACCTTCAAATGTACTATTTTGTATTTTAATTGTTTTTTTCTGTTCTATAAAGCATGCTCTTATAAACGATCCTTTTATAACATGACCATATAAACGCATCTTCTTATTTCGAAAGACGTGTGTGAACTCGAAATAGGTTCAGAATAGCTTTGACATCTTTTTTTCGTTCGTACGGTGTTTCGGCCGAATTTCGTATCTACGTATATTCAGCATAGGCCCCCTGTAGGGTGAATGAAGCGTTAATATCCCAGCATCTAGGAAAATAGTTTTTAGCGACTCCCGAGGATCCACGCATGTTGAGTGAAGCAAGAACGGCAGTTTTGTAAACTAAATATGAGTCTACATCGGCGCCTCTTAAATTTGCAACGAATTTAAATTTATTTCGGAAATTAAGTGAACAAAATTAAATTACGTTTTTACTAAAAGACAGAGTTGATATAAAGAAAGCTATTGTAAAGACGTACACATAGGATGAACTTATCTCTTCAAAAGAGATCTCTTCCAGCTACCCAATAGTGTTGGAGACGTAGTTATAGAGGGCAGAGATAGGTACATAGACATTATATTTTATAAACATAGTAATACAAATGGTAAATAAAATACTTACGTATATATCAAGATAAATACAAAAATACATATAATTACAATATATAAGAATACATACAAATATATACATAATAATAATAAATATAACTTATGTTTGTGACATATAATAATTTTTCAGTCTACGCTTAAATATTATGACGGACGGACTAGAAGTATGGCTAGGTAGGGAATTCCATAACTTCGCTGCTTGTACGGAAAATGATATGAAATAAAAGCTAGATTTGTAGGAAGGAATATCGAAAGTTTGCTAAGACGCAGGAACGTTTAGGGCGGCTACTGGGTAATGAAATTTGGAAACGCTCATGCAAATAAGAGGGGGCTAAATGAGAGAAGACGTTATATAGCAAGGTAAGGATGTGCATATTCCGGCGTAGGCGGATAGGGAGCCACTTAAGTTGACGACGGAATTCTGTAATGTGGTCAAATTGGCGTAGTTCGAAAACAAACCGGATACACAGGTTTTGAAGGCGATCTAACTTATTAAGTAGCTCCTTAGATGCATCCAAGTAGCACACGTCGGCGTAGTCGCGAAGGGGTAATAAAAGAGATTGTGCTAGCAAGATTTTAGTCCGCAAGGATAAGAAATTCTGCAAACGTTTAAGGGAGTGGACTGACATATGAATGCGCTTGCTAAGATCATTAATTTAGCCGACCAAGATAAACATTTGTCAAATGTCAATCCTAGAATATTAACTTCATCGGAAAATTATATAATAGATTTGTCGTATACTATATTGCTAAGTTGATTAATAATAATTCTATTTCGAAAGTGTCTGCTACCAATTATAATAGCCTGTGATTTTTTGGGATTTACTAAAAGCCCAAACGACTCGGCCCACTCTTTTAGTAATCTTAAGTCATCATTTATAAGATTCACAGTGCTATTAAGATTTTGGAATGATGAATGCCTATACAGTGGCAAATCGTCAGCGTAGAGATGGTAGTGGCAAGAAAAGATTTTACTGATTTCATTAATAAAAATGGAGAAAAGTGAAGGAGATAGAACGCCACCCACTGCTCTGGAACTGATATAAACTATAGCTGTCTTAACATCACACTCCGTAATTTCTGCGAAAGAAAAACTGTCACAGATAGGTGGAGTGGTATTATTTAATTTATTTAGAACTGAGAGTTTTTTTGAATAGTCTGTGATAAGAGGCGAAGTCGAGAAGTAATTGTTAATTGAATTTAAATTTAGGAAATTGTTTATCGAAGGCAGAGATTTATTTTATTTATATCTTTTCCACTTAGAATCATAATCAGTGATCACTTGTGTACGTCAACATGGAAGTGTCAGGAGGGCCTATTACGATACTAGATTTATCGTAATAAGTCCTTCTGAAAAAGCACTTTCCATCTTAATGTTAAAGCTATGAGGGTTCCAAACGCGTCCTGATCTGAGAAGAACCACACAACAAACTCAGCCGGATATATTTTTTGTTGTTGTGATCACTGTTTCACAAACGCCAATCTTAAATATAGTTTTGGAACAACTAGAACCTTCGCAATCAATTGGAAATAAGGCCTAATGATTTCAGGCAACGAAAATGAAATAATAATAACAGTAAATATATATAAAATAATCTTCGGCCTGCCACACAACCAGTCACCGCAAGCAGCACCCGTTCACGAGCATAACACAAGAGCCAGCCATCACCCCCTTCGCACATATTTGAGGGAGGAAGGCAACCCGACTCCCGATGCTACCGCAATCAGTGACTTCTAAGGAATCGGTGTGATGCAGCAGGTCGATAAAGCAAAATTAATTTACAACCAAAAACAAATTGCGGAGATTACTAGCTATTCCCAATACAATACAATGCATTCCCAGGCCATAACGTCGTTGATGTAGTCCTTTACACTATAGTAGGATTTCTTTATCAAATTATTTTTAATATATAATTTAAATTTATTTAATGATAGGCTTAAGGCTTCATTTGGGAGCTTATTATAAAAACGTATACAAAATCCCTTAAAGGATTTACCTATTTTATGGAGCCTAGTGCCGGGCATAGCGAGTTTATTTTTATGTCTTGTATTAATTTTATGTAATTCACAATTTTTCTTGAACTTTGAAATATTTTTATGAACGTAAATTAAATTTTCATAAATGTATTGATTATAAACAGTCATAATTTTAAATTCTTTAAATTTGTTTCTTAAAGAGTCTCTTGGTCTCATATCATATATTGCTCGAACAGCCCTCTTCTGCAATGTAAATATGGTATCAATGTCAGCCGCATTGCCCCATAAGAGTATACCGTATGACATTGACGTATGAAAGTAACTAAAATAAACTAATCGAGCAGTTTCCATATTTGTTAATGGACGTATTTTTTTAACCGCGTATGCAGCAGAACTAAGTCTGCTTGACAAATCAAATATATGAGGACCCCATTGCAATTTTTCATCTAAAGTAATGCCCAAGAAAGTAGTAGATTTGACCAAGTCCAAATCCTCATTATTTAATTGTACATTGGTTCTAATATTTTTAACATTTGGTAAACTAAATTTGACACATTTCGTCTTTTTTATTGAGTAACAAATTATTGGCGTTAAACCATTGTACAACATCTGAGAGAGCATTGTTTACATCTTCAATAACAGATTGCCGTCTATTAATTTTAAAAGTAAGAGAAGTATCATCAGCAAACAACACTATCCCATGTTTTTCCCTCACTAGGTGAGGTAAGTCATTTATGTAAATGAGGAACAAGAAAGGCCCTAAGATAGAGACCTGTGGCACACGTATTTTTACCAAAGAACCAGGGAAACGTTTTCCATTTACATCAACTTTTTGAATTCTATCATTAAGATATGAACTAATCAAATCTAGGGACTTATTTTTAACTCTATAATGTTCTAACTTTTTTATAAGGATTTCATGTTGAACGCAGTCGAACGCCTTAGATAGATCACAGAAAATGCCAAGTGCATCCTGTGATCCTTTCCAGGCTTCAAATATGTTTAGTAATAGCTCTACACCAGCATCTGTTGTAGAGCGACCGGCATTGAAACCAAACTGGTTTTTGTGTAAGAGATTGTTTTTTTTTTTTTTTTTTTTTTTATATGATCTAGGGCAATGCTTGACTACATTCCACCTGATGGTAAGTGGAATGTAGTCTTAGGTGGTAAGGCGCATTACCCTAGCAACCTATTCACTCTTCGCTTGAAGACACCCACATTGTATTCGGTCGGAAATACCGACGCAGGCAAGCTGTTCCAATCCTTTGCTGTACGCAGTAAAAATGAGGAAGCAAAGCGCTTCGTTCGGACAGGTGGAATGTCCACAACAAAAGGATGAAAACCTGCCGTGCGTCGGGACGTCCGGTGATGGAAGGGGGACGGGGGAATTAAATTGTGTAATTCCAGCGCACACTCACCAAAATGTATCCTATAGAATACTGAGAGGCTAGCAATTCTACGCCTGTGCTCAAGGCTTTGGAGGTCGGCTCCGACCAATTCGGGATCGCCTATAAGCCTCTTTGCTCGCCTCTCAATTGAGTCCAGAACCGCAAGATGAGACTTTGCGGCACCAGCAAATATGTGACCACAGTACTCTACACACGACCGGATCTGTGCTTTGTATAAAACAAGAAGCTGTCCCGGTGTAAAGTACTGCCGAACCTTCGCCAGGACGGCAAGCTTTGCTGCTGCTGCTCTTGCTCTGGACTCAATGAACCGACCAAAGTTGAGGTTCGAGGAAATCTCTAAGCCTAACAACTGAAGCCGGTCACTGTATTCCAAGGATACATTCTGGAAAGTAGGAGCCAAGGTGAAAGGGCTCCTTTCACCTTGCTGTTTTTACTAAAATATGCAACAAGTTGTTTAAGAATTATTTTCTCAAAAATCTTACTAAATGTGGGTAAGACTGAAATAGGTCTATAGTTACTAGGATCTAATGAACAGCCAGATTTGAATAATGGAGTTATTTTACTTTATTTCATTAGATCAGGAAATATAGCGTATTCTAAACAATTATTAAATATTAATGTTAAGTCTGGCGCTACAATGTCAATTATGGACTTAAGTATGTCAACAGAAAATCCCCAAAGATCACTAGTCTTTTTAATGCTAATTGATCTAAATACTTTGATAACTTCTTGAGCATTCACTTTTTCCAAATTAAAACTGCTAACACATTGCTCTACATTCTCTCTAAGTAAACCCATAGCTGCAGCGGTAGAAGAATTAAAAGATAACGTTGTAGTCACTGGAATATTAGTAAAAAAGGTTTCAAAAGCAGTAGCAACCTCGAGGTCAGACGTAACATATTTATTATCTATATTTAATTTAAAGTCGATCCTGTGGGATTTAGCTCTTCCAGTTTCCTCATTAATTATTTTCCAAGTTGTTTTTATTATATTATTGCTATTTCCTATTTTATTTTTAATATGTTGATTTTTTGCTATTTTACATTGTTTTTTAAAAGATTTGGAAAACAATTTTACCTCATCCCTAAACTCATTACTAGTATTAAACATCGATTCCGCATACATATTATATAATTTTTCTCTATTTTAAAGATTATAAGATTTGAACAAATTTAAAAACTTTATACTTATTGAATTTTGTTCAAGAATATTAATATTGAAGTCTCCACAAATGATTACCTTTTTACTAGAATGTGATAGTTTATACAATACCTCATCCATAATCTTTTCAAAATGTTCAAAGTTAGATGACGGTGGCCTATGAACATTTACAATTATGAACTCTTCTAATTCAACTGAAGCAAGTTCAGTTGTTCGCTCAACAGAGTGGCTCACTATGTCCTTGCGTTCTTTGAATTTTATCTGTTTATTTAAAATAATTAAAGAGCCATCATGTATGGAATTAACTCTGTTGAACGAACTACCAACCTGGTGGTTATTGAAATTAAATATTAATTCATCATTCTTAAGCCAATGCTCAGTGACACAAAAAATATTAAAATTAAAAGTATTTAAAAACAATTCAATTTCTAATTCCTTATTTCTTATACACTGAATGTTCTGATGCACCAGGTTGATATATTTAGTTTATATTATTATTTTTATTATTTACTTTAACAATAAATTTACAGCTATAAAACAAAAAAAAACAAATTTTCTCGTTTATACCTGTCTGACAAGTTAATTTTTTTTACAATTTTTCGTATAACCCACCCTGCAGTATACGCTCGCGAATGTATGAGAAGTCTCTCTTGACACACTACTTTCTGAGTTATATCTTGTCTTAATTTATGTAATTCTGAGGATCCAGGTGAATTAATATTTTCACTAACAGTTTGTATTTCTACCTCATTACGAAATATTTTTTTTAACTTTAATAATTGATCACCTGAATCCTCTTCACAGTTATAATTTTCGGAATGAAATTTTATGAATCTCGTTAGTAACAAAGATCTAAAGGTGGTCTTAAAACTGTGGCAGTTGGGATTGTTGTTTCTAAAGTTATACGCCCTCACCTGACCGAAATAATTTTCCAAAGGGTCACAATTAAAATATCGCGGGCGCATAACTTTAATATTTTTATTGATGAAAAATTGCCACAATCTTTGATAGCTTTTTAATGTATTTATAATTTTTTTAATTGAAGGCACAGATGTCTCTTTACCGGCATTGTTAACAAATTTAATATTTTGGAGCTTAAAAATAGCTTCACTCCAGAAACTGTGGTGTTTTGATTTTTCTGTCACAGCTTGTCTTAAGGGTTTTCCTTTATTTGTTTTATTATAGAGACTTGTTCCATTAACGGAGTCAAATAGTTCATCAAAAAATGACACTGCTTCTGCAGTATTGATTATTGTTGAGCTAACTTCATTCCCATTGGCATAATGAGCTGCAAAATAATATATGTAATTAGTACATTTATAAAACACAAAAATAATTAGAAAAAACATTATATACAACATACAAATACTTTAAAAACTGTGCAGTATATAATAAAGTAGCTGCTTCTGTTTTGCTGAACACTCTTACACAGTTTTTCACCTGAAATAAGATATTTGAATTATTGACATAATATTAAATAAGATTTAAAAACATTAATCTACAGAACATTATTTCATAAGGGACCAGCTATAGTCGGTGGCGTCGTTCACTGGTTCATAAATTTCGAAGTGACAGGCAGTAAGTATGTTTTAAATACATTACGAAGTGCATAATTTTTTCATATAAGATATTGGTTAGAATCTATAATGATTACCTTCATCTGTTTAATTTTATCAGGAATGCCATGTTCATCATTTAATTTATGTAGTAACCTCATATGACCATGATTACAATCTGTTTTGTAAACATCTACTATATCATTCCATTTTGAGATTTTTTTGTTAAATAATATATTTTTAGTTAAGAAATTATTTCTCAATCCTTTAATAAGATGTGGTGGGTCATAAATCACACTCAGTGAATGATTATTAATTACGATCACGTCATCTGAAATAAAAAGTAATGTTATTATCCACTTTTACTTAATTCTATTATAGATAAGTTGGCTAGCTTATTTTACGGGCGGTAGCCCGTACTGGGTCGTGACCGCAGTACAAGGGTGGAAAGCCTATCATAGTGAGTCGTTATGGGATCAGGTTGCATAAGTCGAAGTTGTTCATAATGTCTACAGACCTTTTGTAGTGGCATAAAATAATAAATAAATAAGATAGGTATAATTTATTTAAGATGCTCACCAATTCTTACACCAGCAATTATTTGTTCTCTTTGTGTGTCCTCTTGAAGGGTTCTTATCGCAGATTGAAATGCTGTACCCTGACCACAGACAAGAGCAATGGGCAAAAGTTCAGCCTTATCTACAGCACCTATTTAATTGTTAATGATTTTTTTAACATTAACTGCTGATGTTGCCCCTTCACAAAAATAGAGAGCCACAGGCTGCTGCCACTTATAAATAGCTCCTCTTAACATGAACACAAGTGCATGGTCAGCAAAATCATTTTTTTTTCTTCCAGATCAACAAAACCATCTATGGTGTCTTTGTGTTTGTCGTATGTCAAGGCAGCTTCCAGAGCTATTTCATCAAAAAGGATTGAGCAATATTTTTTCTTTTCTTCCCAAGTATTCACCTAAAAGCAAATTACTATTTAGTCATGTTTCTATAATAATAATAAATATTAGTCACGCAATATCTCTTTCGGGTTGGCAATACATTGAATTAATGATAACTTTTCTTTATATTAGAGAAATATTATTGACCCAACTTGGACTTTATTTTTTAAATTGAACAAATATCCCTTTTGGTTGTTTTGGGAATGAATATCAGATAGTTCAACAGAATTCAAAAACAAATATTATACACACAAATTGATATTAGCTATAAGCTTGCACTCTTTTTATAAAACAATTATATATAAAACTCATAAATTCATATATAGGCTATAATGGAGAATGAATAGATTTTGGCACAAAAATATACAAGCATAGCATTGTTTAAACTTTAATTCGTTGTTCAGATAAAGCCGTTTATCACACCTCTACCTACTAGTACTTAGTATATCACTTCTTTGTGAAGGTCACCATTTTTTAAACACTACTTTTGATAGCTAACTCTGAAAAGGCTTAATTAACCGATGTCAATCTTTGCCTTTTGACTACGCACATTCTCATTCTCTCAGCTGATGTTTTTGACACAAAAATATATGAGGCACAACTCCTTTCTTCAAACTTAGATAACATTTTTCTCCTTGTTGTTTTGTTATACATATTATATTCAATACAATTTGATGTATCTTCCTTAAACTGAAATAAATCGACAACCATCAAAATTTCGTACAATCAAAAAAAGAATACGGTTATAAAATAGGGAATTTTATAGATGTAGGTATGTACTTTACACAAATTATTTTATAGCCTTAACTGATTAGTAAATAAAAAAAGGGTTTTTATTATAATAAGATTATAATAAGTAGGTATTCGAAAAAATGATGTTTGAGACCATTTTGAATTTTACGCATATTCCCTATTAGAAGATAAAAAGTATTCGAGAAAAAATTATTTGAGACCATTTTAAATTTTATGCATATTCCTTATTTTATAGATATAGGTAAATACAAGGTAATGTGAAAAGTTTGTCTTTTAAAGATTTGTTTGCAACTTTTATATTTTAATATAAAAAAAAACCTTTAAATTTAAAAATATTCTCCTTTATTACAGTTGCCCCAAAATATGACGCCAAATCATAAAATAGAAACTATGAGGCCATGATATGCAACTAGAATTGTATGATTATTAACTTTGTTATTTAAGTTATATAATGCTTAAGCGGATACGTAAATTTTTTTACAAATATTTTTTTTCTTGAGGTTTCCACTTTAATAGGGAACATTCATGTATTTTTTTTTACGTTAATTAATCATTTACCTCTATATGGTAGAAAAAAATATAAATAGGTTTGAAAAGATTCTAGTTTTTTTTCAAATTAAAAATTAAAACATTGAGTAAATTTGAGCCGTTCAAACGCAATCATTTTGCGCGCGCTCTGCGTGACGTCACGATGACACGTCCAGTGAATGTTTACTATGAACTTTTTACTTACTTCATACATATTTTAAGTTTTAATTGCTTTACAAGTCATGGAAGAAGATAAAAATCATCTTACAAATATTGTATAATACCGGAGTGCAAAAATAGTATTAGAAAAACACCCTGACAAAGTGTTTTTTGTATTCCAAGAGATGCGAAAATACAAAAACAATGGTGTATGGTAATTAAAAGGGATAATATATGTCCAGAGGCGTAGCGAGCTTAACTCGCGCCGGGGCACAATACCGTTTCAGCGCCCCCATTTTGGAAACAATATTAAAAACAGATTATTTTTATATATATTGTATAAGAACGAGATGGACTTCATCATGACGGATAAGAAGCACATATTTAGGCAGGTCTTAGTGATGAATAACCGGTATATCGTATAATACTGGAAGCGATCACCGACTTGTAAGGGCACCCTATATATGAATTTTAAGCTCGAGCGGAACCGCATGATAAGGTCTATTTTTCGTACAACTATGCCCCAAGCCGGACATGATGCGTTCCAGCTGGAACTGCAAAACAGATTCCATGCACTCGAATCCGAGGCAAATGTTTATGAGGACTTAAACGTCATAATGGGGATTATACGCGAAGTGGGAATGGTGTACTTTTGGAAAACTAAACTAGATAAGACCAAACATTTCATGCTAAACCCTGGAACTGATGCGACCTCGACTAGAAACACAAGAGGTTCCTTTGTCAGATACCCAGTAGCTCCACAAAAAGATTCAGAGCTTGGTATGGCGTGACCACCGAAGCTGGAACACTCGCCGCATACAGAAGATGATTGAGTGAATTTGGGAATTCAAAAGCTTTACCAAACTACTGGGAAAAGTCATGTGACAAAACTGACTGATCTCGAATGGTGAAGCCGTCACATCAGTTCCGGAGATACTTGCTGAAATTGAGGATTTTTACGCAAATCCATATGCCTCACACGTACCGAAGCCTCTTACAAACGCGAGCGACCCTAGAGCCTCAATTACCCGCCTCTTTACGGACGGTCTACCAGACGTAGATTTCGACGATATCGAGGCGGCTCTTAAACAACTTAAAAACGATAAGACTCCCAGGGAAGACGGAGTAGACTATGAGCTCGTTAGGGCTAGAGAGAAACTAATCCTTGAGGAGCTTAAAAGTCATTAAGCTCTGTGATAACCAATGGGACTACCCCGAAGGCGTGGAGCAGAGATGGCGCTCCTCAAGAACTACTATAATTGAGTAATTGTCCTGAAGTACAGCTATATGAAATACAGCTTATAATTGTGGCTCCTAAACACTTCTGAGCCACAATTATAAGCTGACTATATAAAATAATTATAAATGTCTAGCATCAAGATTTGATATCTTCCACACACCGGAGCAAGCTGCGTTTTGTAAATGTCTGGTTATGGTGTACCAGGAAAAAACTTTCGACTTCGTTTAAACCTTTGCTATTCTGGAGTCTTTGCAGCGCTGCTCTACATACTACTCTACATACTAGAAATCTCTACCAAATGGCAACAAGGTCAGTCCAAGTAAATAACCACC